>VZQC01010425.1:12854-38151 GCA_009823505.1 Rhizomys pruinosus
GGATTACTGTAGCTCTGTAGTATGTTTTGAAATTAAGAAGTGTGAATAGCACAAAATTAAAATTTTTTAATTTTTTTAATTATTTTTTAAATTTTATTTATTTTTGTATGTGTATGAGTGTACTGTCTGCATGTAGGTTTGTGCACCCGTGTCGTGCAATGCCTTGGAGGTCAGAAGAGGGTCTCGGATTCCCCTGGAACTGGAGTTAAAGACGGTTCTCAGCTGCCATGTGGGTGCTGGGGATCGAACCTGGGTCCTCTGCACGAGCAGTCGGTGCTCTTAACTAGTAGGCTATCTCTCCAGCCCCTAAAATTTTTTTTTTTAAATTTCTGTATGTGTATCAATGTACTGTCTGCATGCAAGTTTGTGCACCTGTGTCGTGCAATGCCTCGGAGGTCAGAAGAGGGTGTCGGATTCCCCTGGAACTGGAGTTCTTCTGGAATTGGAGGTTAGATGGTTCTCAGCCGCCATGTGGGTGCTGGGGATTGAACCCGGGTCCTCTGTAAGAGCGATCAGCGCTCTTAACCTCTAGGCCATCTCTCCAGCCCCCATAAAAATTTTTTTTTATAATCTATATGTATGTATGCGTGGTGTGTGTATGTGTATGTGGAAGGACACCATGCATGCTTCAACAAGCAGGTGAAGTCAGTCAGAAGACAGCTTGAGGGAAGTTGGTTCTTTCCTTCCACCATAAGCGTCCTGACAATTGAGCTTAGGTCATCAGGCTTGGTGCCAGCTTGAGCCATCTTTCTAGCCCTATAGTTTGTTCATTTACAATTGCTTTTGAGGGGGCTTTTGAGACACTGGCTCACAGTGTATTCCAGGCTGGCCTGGACCTTTTTTGTAGGCCTTGAATTAGTTGTAATTCTCCTGTCTTTTTACACTTACTATCGTGGAGATATATGTATATTTGTTTTGTTTTGTCATTTTTGACATTGGGTCTCCCTGCTGTCTCAGCTGGGCTGGAACTCACTGTGTAGACCAGGCTGGTCTTAGTCTCACAGAGATCTGCCTGCCTCTGCCTCCTGAGTGCTATTGTGTATATTTATATGTATGTGCATGTACATTCATGTAGGAGGTCAGAAGGCAACTTAAAGGAGTTCTCTCCTTCCACCATATAGGCCTTAGGGTGATTGAACTCAGCTCATCAGACTTGGCAAGAATCCTATCCACTGAGCTATATCGTCAGCTGTTATGTTAGTTTAACTTTTAAGTTTTAGGTCAATTATAGATTGATAATGCAGCTAAAAAATTTTTTTCACATTATATGGGCATTCTTGTGCCATGGCGTAGGTCATAGGACAGCCTGTGAGAATTGGTTTTTTCCTTCTATTTGAGTTTCTGGAAATTGAGCTCAGGTCCTCAGGCTCTGCTGAGCCATGTCTCCATTCACCCAACATTGAGTTTAAGAAGTTCCAGGAATCTTTTTTTTTTTTTTTTTTTTTTTTTTGGTCTTGTTCGAGACAGAGGTTGTGGTGGCGCACGCCTTAATTCCTAGCACTCGGAGGAGAGCAGGCGGATCTTTGTGAGTTCAAGGCCAGCCTGGTCTACAGAGAGAGTTCCAGGACAGCTGGGGCTACAGGGAGACCCTGTCCCAAAAAGACCAAAAAAAAAAAAAATTTATTTACCAATGGGTATGGTGTCACACACCTTTAATCTCAGCACTTGAGAGGCAGAGGCAGGTATATCTCTGTGAATTCAAGGCCAACCTGGTCTACATAGTGAATTTCAAGATAGCTGGGGCTACAGCTATAGGGAGACCCTGTCTCCAAAAGACAAAAAAAGAGAAAAAAACTATTTATGATGGAAGTTCAGGGCCACCCTTGGCTCCCTAGCAGGTTAGAGCTGAGTCTTGCCTCATGAGAGTATAAATAAAGTTTGATTGCTCGGTGTGCCAGGGCACACCTTTAATCCCAGCACTTGGGAGGCAGAGGCAGGTGGATCAATGTGAATTCAAAGCCAGCCTGGTCTACAGAATGAGCTCCAGGACAGCTAGGACTAAAGGGAGGCCCTGTCTGAAAAAGACAAGAAAAAAAAAAAGAAATAAAGTTTGATTGATGTGGGTCTTTGTGTTCATTTAGCTTCATAAATATTTATATTCATGTCTTACCATTAAATTGGGACATTTTCAGGGCTGGAGAGATGGCTCAGCGGTTAAGAGCACCGACTGCTCTTCCAGAGGACCCAGGTTTTATTCCCAGCACCCACATGGCAGCTGACAACCACTGTTAAGCCAGGCGTGGTAGCCCACACCTTTAATCCTAGCATTCAGAAGGC
This sequence comes from Rhizomys pruinosus, assembly GCA_009823505.1. Classification (NCBI taxonomy): domain Eukaryota; kingdom Metazoa; phylum Chordata; class Mammalia; order Rodentia; family Spalacidae; genus Rhizomys; species Rhizomys pruinosus. Next base: position 15,132 of record VZQC01010425.1, read on the forward strand.
TAGAGGCAGGTGGATCACTGTGAGTTCAAGGCCAGCCTGGTCTACAGAGTTCTAGGCCAGCTGGGGCTATAGGGAGACCCTGTCTCAAAAAGACCAAAAAAAAAAAATCAAAGGTATATGCTTCAAAGTCCACGAAAGCTGCTTCTGAGTTTGTGTGTGTGTGTGTGTGTGTGTGTGTGTGTGTGTGTGTGTGTAAAATAAATTGGGACATTTTCAATGATTGTTTCTTCAAATATAGTTGTTGCTCTGTTCTTTTTTTTTGGTTTCTAAAGTTTATTAAAAATCAAAGAATAGAAAAACTTTACATAAAAATGTCAATTTTAGTGTCCACATTGTTGCCCACACAAAATAAAAACATGATATTATTTTGTCATACTGTATCATGTGGCCACTTTGGTAGCCAGGCCAATTCATCTGGTTCACTGTTAATGGGGATGGACATGTACCTGTGCCTGTGGATAGAACTTTAAAATGCACATCTGTCGGACACTCACAGTCCCCGCAGTGGTTCCCTAACACAGGTTTACAGTCAGTATTGCTAATGTGTAGAGATTAGTACAGGCCTATGGATCAGTGTTCATAAATATTCTCTTTAGCAACAGGTTGACAATTTAAATACTTTAAATATTTTGGATGATTCCGATCCTCAAGAGCTGCAGACTCCATGTGCTACTTTGCCCTGGAATGCCTTGAAGAGTCAAGTGCTCCTTTGCAGGGGCTTGACAACAGGGGCCTGTCCTGCTGTGAGAGGCAGACCCAGGCACACAGAGCTTGTTCTTGCTGGGTGTCCATCACATTCCAACATCAGTGTAGGACTCCCACTGCTGCACATCAGTCAGATGTCCTGGGAATTAGCTTCTCATCCTGATATCCTCCACTGGTGGACCAACCTACCTGTAGTGTTCAGTAGGACCAGCACCCCCATTGTAAACCGGAAGTCGGTGAGCCTACTAGATGCAAACAACTACCAAGATAACTGTGGCTCCAGAACTCAGGGTTAGGCAGGATGGATATATTCATTTAGAAAAAAAGTAACAAAGACAGTGGTTGTTGTGGCAACAAAGACAGTGGTTGTTGTGGCAGAATCCACCTGCATAGAATACCTGTCTGCTTCTGAAGCCAGGCATCACCTGCTCCTGGGCCCATGCTGGGCTGTGCTTTCCTGTGATACATTAAAAAAGTACTTTTCAGATATTTGCTCTTAACAGAATGAATGCGTACTGCTATGCAGATTCCACAGTGGAATGGACAAAATTCCTTTCTCGACATTCCTAAATCTGGGTGCCATTGTTGCTCTGCTCTTATGGCCTCCCAAGATGCAAACGTTGGTCTGTGTAGCACTATGTGTGTATATATATAGTTTTTAGTCTCTGTTCACTCTTTTTCTCAGCCTCAGTAATTTCCATTGTTATAAATTTAAGGTTGCATATATATGATATATGCTATACGATATATGCTAAATATATATATATCATGATATATGATATATATATATTTGTCTTTTTGAGTCAGGGTCTCCCTGTAGCCCTAAGCTGGCCTTGAACTTGTAGACCAGGCTGGCCTTGAACTCACAGAGATCCGCCTTCCTCTGCCTCCCAAGTGCTAGAATTAAAGGCTTGTGCTATCTTTTCTTTTTACTGGTTCCCTGTTTCTTGATACTTTTCTTGTTAATATGTTCTAATATCTGGCAAGCAGTATAAGGAAGGTTGTTTATTTTGGGTCCTGGTTTGAGGGTATAGTTGATCATGGAGGCGGAGTCTCACTTGAGGTGGTAGATCACTAGGAGGTGGCCTTGATGTTTTTTAACCTAGCCACATATCCCTCTCTGCTTCCAGACTGGATGCATTGCCACCAGCTGCCTCCCACTCTTGTCATGATGAACTGTATCTCCTTGAATTGTAAATCACAATTAACCTTTCTTCCCTTAAGTTGTTTCTCATCAGATATTTTGTCATAGCCATAAGAAAAGTACCTAATACACATCCCCTGCTCACTCCTCCAAAGCCAACCTTCTCAGCTAGGCTCCACCTCACAAATGTTCCATACTCCCAAAATAATGCCATCAGCTAGGGACCAGGTGTTTCAACATTGTGTACTTTACATGCAAACCACAATACTTCCAATAGTCCTACTTTCAAGTCTTTTCTATTTGCACATGAGAGAAATTTTAACAAATCCAATGCAGAGTGAGTGTATTGCCTACATGTATGTAAGTGCACCCATGTCATGCAATGCCTGCAGTGCTCAGAAGATGGGGTTAGATCCCCTGGAATTATTACAGATGGTTGTACAATGCCATGTGGGTGCTGGGCATCTAACCTGGGTCCTCTGCAAGTGCTCTTACCGCTGAACCATCTCTCCAGCCCCTGTATAGTTTTTCTTTATGGGTCATCCTTTTGGTCTTAAGTTTAATAAATTTTTTATGTAATATTAGACCCTGGCAGTTTTCCTCCTGTTTATCTTAGAATTTCGATGGTCTTTTGTTTAACATTTAATTTAAATCTGTGGTCCATTTTAAGTTATTTATTCATTTATTTTTGGTTCTTTTGGACAGGGTCTCTCTATAGCCCTAGTTGGTCTGAAACTCATTACATAGACCAGGATAGCCTCAATCTCACAGAGTTCTACCTCCCTCTGCCTTTGGAGTGCTAGCATTAAAGGTGTGTGACACCAAACCCAGCTCTATTTTAAGTTAATTTTTCTAGCCTGTGGGTGTTTAATTGTTCCAATACCTTGATTTTAAGTCTCTTAACTTTTTTGCTCTGGAGCTAGGTTGACCTTACATTCACTAGCCTCCTGTATCTTTGTGCTAGTTCTAGAGAGCAAACCCAGGGCCTTGTGCATTCTTGGCAAGTGTTTTAATACTGAGCTCTATCCCTACCTCTGACACTTGGTTTTTGAGTTGCCACCTCCTAGGTGCTAGAATGTGTACCTCTGTGCCTGGCTTTTTTTTTTTTTTGAGACAGGGTCCCAAAAAATCTTATACAAAGATTCACCTGCTTCTGCCTCCTAACTGCTGTGATTAAAGGCATTTACCACCATGCCCAGCTTTCTGACCTCTTTTTTAATGTACATATAAAAAATTTAAACATTCAAAAAATATTTTTGAACTTACTTGGACATAGTGGTACATGCCTATAATCCCAATTTGAGATGTAGAGGCAGGAAGATTAGGGATTTATTTTTTTTATTTTTTTATTTTTTTGGTCTTTTCGAGACAGGGTCTCCTTGTAGTCCCAGCTGTCCTGGAACTCACTCTGTAGACCAGGCTGGCCTTGAACTCACAAAGATCCACCTGCCTCTGCCTCCCAAGTGCTAGGATTAAAGGCGTGCGCCACCACTCCCGGCGGATTAGGGATTTAAAGCCAGCCTATACTACATGAAACTCTACTTCAAAAAACCCCTAAAGTTATTTACATAGAAAGATGAAACACTGACTATGATATTTACAGAACATAAAACCAAGTAGTATTTTATGTATGTACGTATGTACTTACAGGTGTACATGTGTGTTCAGTTTCTAGCACGCAAACAGTGGCCAATAACCATCATCAGTAACTCTAGTTTCAGGGATCTAATGCCCACTTCTCACCTCTGCAGGAACTGTATGAGTGTTGTATCTGCATGTATGTAGCATACCACATGTGTGCAATGCCTGTGGAGGCCAGAAGGGGGCGTTGAATCTCCTGGAACTGGAAGTTACAAGCAGTAATCACTCAGTGGATAGGTACTTGGAACTGAACCCAGGTCCTCTGCAAGAGCAGCCAGTGCTCTTAACCATCTCTCCAGCCCCTTGAATTTTATTATAAGACCTTTTATTTTACATTAGGGATTTTTAAAATTTCTGGTGTTAATTCAGTTATTATCCACCATTTCATAATGTTTGGGGTAGCTGATATTAGGGTACCCTTTTGTGACATATACAATTTTATTTATTTTATTTATTTTATTTTTTTGAGACATGGTCTCCCTGTAGCTTCAGCTGTCCTGGTACTCATTATGTAAACCAGGCTGGCCTTGAACCCACAAAGATCCGCCTGCCTCTGCCTCCTGGGTGCTGGGATTAAAGCCATGTACCACCATATAATATATATATATATTTAATTATGTGTAGGTGTTTTAGTGTATTGTTACGTATGTGCAGATGCCTCTTGGAGGCCAGATGGCATTGTATCCCCTGGAACAGGAGTTAGTGGTTGTGAGCTGCCTAATATGAGTGCTGAAACTAAGCTCGGGTCTTCTGGAAAAACAGCCAGTGCTCTTAACCACTGAGCCATCTCTCTAGCCTCTGGGGTTTGTTTTGTTTTGTTTTGTTTTGTTTTGTTTTAATTAAGACAGTCTTGTCATGAGTCCTGGCTGGCCTGTAACTTGCTATGTACACCAGGCTGGCCTCAAACTTGCAATTAACCTCCTTTTTTCTGCCTCTCTATGATAGGAGTATAAGTGTGAGTCAACATATCTGCTGGCCCCAGGTGTACCTAATACTAGAAATGGAGCATTCAAAGTGCTGGGACCAAAGGCATGCGCCATCATGCTTAGCTCTTTATTGCATATTTAAAATTACATGTATGTATGTATGTATGTATGTATGTATGTATGTATGTATATATGTATATGCATTGTTTAGATGTGGAGACCAGAGGACAGCTTGCAGGAATTATTGTTTTCTCCTTCTACTTTGAGGGTCCTAGATCAGTCTTGGTCACAATGCCTTTACTCATGAGACATCTTGATGGTGTGGAGCTATTTTTTGTTTATTAGTTAGTTTGTTTTTTTATTAGTTTGTTTTTTGACACAGTCTCAACATGTAGCCCTGGAATTCACTATGTAAACAGTCTCACATGCAGCCCTGGAGATTGATGTGGTTTGAGATAAATTTATTTATTTATTTATTTATTTAGTCATTTTTGAGACAGGGTTTCCCTGTAGCCTCAGTTGGCCTGGAAATTACTATGTAGACCAGGCTGGCCTGAACTCACAGAGATCTGCCTGCCTCTGCCTCCCTAGTGCTGGGATCAAAGGTGTGCCCTGCAATGCTTGGCTGAGATAATTTTATTTTGTAAGTTTTTTTAAAAATTTTATTTATTTTTCTATGTGTATGAATGTACTGTCCGCATGCAGGTCTGGGCACCCGTGTTGTGCAATGCCTCGGAGATTGGAAGAAGGTTTCAGTTTCCCCTGGAACTGGAGTTCTCCTGGAATTGGAATTATAGACGGTTCTTAGCCACCATGTGGGTGCTGGGGATCGAACCCGGGTCCTCTGCAAGAGCAGTTGGTGCTCTTAACCGCTAGGCTATCTCTCCAGGCCCATTTTTTTTTTTTTTTCTTTTTGAGACAGGACTTCTGTAGCCCCAGTTGGCTTAGAACTTGTTCTGTAGACCATGCTGGCCTTGATCTCACAGAGATCTGCCTGCATCTGCCTCCTGAGAACTAGGATTAAAGGCAGAGGCCACAACAGTGATCTAGAAGGCATCAGCTACTTAAAGCTGTAGTTAAGGGGATTGTAGGCTACCAGATTAGAGTGCCGGGATCCCAACTCTAGTCCTCTAGAAGAGCAGCAAGTGCTCTTAACTGCCTGAGCCATCTCTCCAGTTCTCCAAGTTAATTTTTTCTATTTCTTTTAAAAATTTATTATTATTTTTGTTTGCGTGTGTGTGTGTGTGTGTGTGTGTGTGTGTGTGTGTGTATGTACATGTGTGTAGATCAGAGGATAGTTTGGGGAATTGGTTCTCTTTTTTTACCATGGGTTTCAAATAATTAAATTCAGGTCATCAGGCTTACTGTTGAGCAGTTTGACCCACTGAGTCATCTTGCCAGTCCTCTTCTATTTCTTTGCTTACCCCTCTGATATGATGTGATTTATTATATATTCCATTTCGGTTCTGGCGAGTATGTACGTTCACCTTGTATAAGGTTGAATGTTGTTCCCTGTGATTCTTCAGGTACTTTAGGTACTTTTCATCTTGGCCTTAGAGATGAGCCCCTCCCATGTAAGTGCTGGTTTGGTATTGAACTAAAAACTCTAGGATGAGCCTTTGTAGATCTCTTCATTTCTCTCTCTCTCCAGCTCTCTACTCATTGCTGGTCTCACTTGTGAGCTCTAGCCACCTTGGCATCCTTGGATTCCCAGCTCCATTTCCTCAACTTGGGGAGACCACAGGCTCTGTCTGGGTTCCTCCTCCCTGTTCCTCGGCCTGGAAACTCTCTCAAGGCAGTAAGCTGGGCACTTGTGTGGCTTGTGTCATGTTTCTTGTCTCCCAGAGATCATTGTCTTGTTACTTGTCTGGTATTTTCAGTGCTATTGTTTTATTCATTTTGTTAGGTGTTTATTTCATATAAGAAAGCTCAATTTTAGTTCCTTTTATTTTCTCCATCTTGACCAGAAGTAGTGTCATTGTAATGCTTTTGGGTTTTCATAACAGCTAGTTGATATTGAGCATGTTTTAGTTTGTGTATTGACCTTTTCAGTTTCCTTGAAGAGTTTGTTCAGATCTTCAGCCTGTTTTATTTCTTCATCTATTTTAATTTACACAAGGTTGTTATTTGTTGGAGATATTGGTCTTTGTTAGATAAATGTTTTTATAAATACTTCCTCAATCTGTGTAGTTTCATCTATTTATTTTCCAGTTGTGCCCTGTAAGCAGAAATATTTAAATTTGAAGTCTAATTTATCAGTGTTCTCTTTTATAGTTATTGCTTACTGTGAGCTAAGACACTTTGCCTAACCCTGAAGTCATGAAGGTAATTTCCTTTAAATTTTTATTTTACTAATTTATATTTAGGTGTATGACACATTTCAAGTAATTTTTTTATAGGTTTCAGTTTTTGTGTATGGCTATCTAGTTATTTTTGGATGCTTTGTAAAAACATTCTTTTTCACTAAATTGATTTGATGGGACACATGGTTGCATATTGGGTCCCTCTTTTAGGAATTTTACTTTCTTTCATTGATGTTCATCTAGCCTTACATCATTATCATGCTATTCCAGTTATTTGCAACTTTATAATATATCTTGAAGTTAAAATTCCAAGTCCTTTAACTTTTTTCTTAAGATTGTATATTCTAAGCCCTTTACATTTTTGTATATTAGCTTTTCAATTATTAGTGGTTGTTTTGAATCTGTAGATCAGTACAGAGAATTAATGGTTTTATATTTTTATCCATATCATAGTGTTATGTATATTTGTATGTGTGTTTGTATCTGTCTATCTACTTACCTTTTGTTTTTGCTTTTGTCTTTTCGAGACGGTGTCTCAGTATGTAGCTTGGCTGGAGTTGTTGTAGACCAGGCTGGCCTGGAACTCCCAAGACATCTGCCTGCCTCTGCCTCTATAAAGCTGAGATTAAAGGAGTGCACTGAGCCACTATGGCCAGCTCTATTTATTTTCAGAAGACAGTTTGCAGGAGGTGGTTCTTTTCTCACCATGTGGGTCCTGGGGATCAAAATCTTAGTTATCAGGTTTTGTGCCTGGTGACACACCTTTATCTGCTGAGTCATCTCACCAGTTTCTGGCCCTATTTTTTTTTTGGTCTTTTTGAGGCAGGGTCTCCCTGTATCTCTGACTGTCCTGGAACTCACTCTGTAGACCAGGCTGGCCTTGAACTCACAGAGATCCGCCTGCCTCTGCCTCCCAAGTGCTAGGATTAAAGGCGTGCACCACCATGCCCGGCATGACCCTATTTTTAAAATTTACAAATTTGTTTTTTGAGATAGGATCTTGTTATATAGCCAAAGATTATAGGCAGCATTTTTTGTAGTCTTCCTCAGCGCTGAGATACTGATACGTACTACCGTATTGGCTAAAGCCATGATTTTTGATTATTGTTAGAAATGTAAATAGAATTGATTTTTGTGCAAAATAGAGTCTCACTCTGTAGCCCTACCTGGCCTGGAACTCACTATGTAGACCTGGCTGGCCTGGAATTCATAGGGGCATGTGCCACCACATCAGCAACTTTTTTTTTCTTTTTTCTTTCTTTTTTTTTTTTTAAGTGTACTAACCAATGTTGCACATTAAGTAACTTTAATTCTAGTGGTTTTGGAGTAAATTCTTTCAACTTTTCTGTTAGGTGATCTCATGTCAGAAATCACAATTTTGCCTCAGGGATAACAGCTTAGGGCCATGCATGAGGTTCTGGGTTTCATCAAAGTATTGGCAAAAACACGACCACCACCCACAGCCTCTTCCGTTGCAATTGTTTTCTTCCCAAGAATCTCATGGTGCATTGGTAGCACATCTGACCTCAGTTAGTTTCTTCCCTTGTGGAATGTACTTAAATCTTATTTCTATTGACTTTTTAAATTTAATTTTTTATTTTTATTTTTTCTGTGTATGAATGTACTGTCTGCATGTAGGTCTGTGCACCCGTGTTGTGCAATGCCGCAGAGGTCAGAAGAGGGTGTTGGATTCCCCTGGAACTGGAGTCAAAGGCAGTTCTCATCCGCCACGTGGGTGCTGGGGATTGAACCCGGTTCCTCTACAAGAGCGGTCGGTGCTCTTAACTGCTAGGCCATCTCTCCATCCCCTCTGTTGACTTTTAAAACATTTTTTATTTATTAAATTTTATGCATATAAGTATTTTTTTTGTGTGTGTGTGTGTGTGTATGTAAGCACATCACATGCATGTAGTGCCGATGGAGGGCAGAAGAGAGTAGTGAAATCCCTGGAACTGTTGTGGAGTTACCAACAAATGTGAGCTGCCATGTAGATTCTGGGAACTGACCCAGGTTCTTTGCAAGAGAAGCCATTGGTCTTAACCACTGAGCCATCTTGCCAGCCCCTGACTTTTTTTTAAGGTTTATTTCTATTTTATATATATGTTTTGCCAGCATGTGTGTATTTGTACTGTCATGTGTGCACTGCCCACAGAAGTCAGAAGAGGGCGTCAGATCTGCTTGAACTGGAGTTACACATAATTGTTAAGCCACCATGTGAGTGCTGGGAACTGAACCTCCATCGTCTGCAAGAGCCGCCAGTGTTCTTAATGGCTGAACCATTTCTCTGTCTTCAGCTGTTGGCTTCTTATTAATGGTCTTTATCACACTGTCCCTGCCAACAGATCAGGACATAATTGCCACTAAAAAGATTGTTACATTCACAGGTCACCAGAAGGGAGAGAGTAGGTCATTCCACAAAAACTGTCACACGTGGGCCGAAAACATGGCTCAGTGGTTGGTTGCTTTTGCAGAAGACCTGGGTTCAATTCCCAGTACCCACATAGTGACAAACTGTCACTAACTTCAGTTCCAGGGGCATCCAATGCCCTCTTCATACCTCTGAGTGCATTATATGACACGGATGCATTTACATACATAGAAGCAATATACTCATGTGCATTAAATGAAAATAATAGATATTTAAAAAAGGAGGATGCTGGAGATCTGGCTCAGTGGTTAAAAGCACTGGCTATTCTTGCAGAAGACCTAGCTTTGAATCCCAGCATCCACGTGGTGGCTAACAACCATCTGTAACTTCAGTTCTAGGGGATCTGATTCCTACTTCTGTCCTCCTTCCTTGGTCACTACCTGATAGGGGTACATTTACACACATGCAGGTGTAATATCACACACTTAAAAACTAAAGATAAATAAATGGTCACACATGCAGTAACCCCAGGCTTGGTTATGAGGCAAGAGTCAGAAAAGGGAAATAGCAATAAATGAGTGAATAAAGGTAAGCAAGTTAGGATTGTCTTGTTTGAATAATTTCTAGGACTCTGGTGTACAGAGAACCTTTTTAGTTTAGTATTTATCCCTGGAACGCCACAGATTGGGAAATAAAGTGCCTTAGAGTTTAAGGTACTCAGAAGAGATTAAGATATTATTTGTTTATTTTGGCTGACATATACAAATATAAAGTTGTACATATTTATAGGGTCACATGATATTTCATGCGTATATACATTGTTTAAAACTTAAAACTGCTGTACATGTCTAAGTTGTAAAACATGTATAATTTCTTTGGTTAAAAATTCCACAGTTCTTGCTGGGCATGGTGGTTCCTGCCTTTAATCCTAGCACTTGGGAGGCAGAAGCAAGTGGAGTTCAAGGCCAGCCTGGTCTACAGAGTGAGTTCCAGGACAGCTGGGGCTACAGGGAGACCCTGTCTCAAAAAGACCAAAATAATAATAATAATAATAATAATAATAATAATAAACAAAAATAAAATTCCACAGTTCTGAAAAAAATTACAGTTCTTTCATTGAAGCTTTTTTAAAATTTATTTTCATATGTGTATGAATGTATTGACTGCATGTAGGTTGGTACACCCATGTGGTGCAATGCTGTGGAGGACAGAAGAGGGTGTCGGATTCCCCTGGAACTGGAGTTAAAGACAGTTTTCAGCTGCCATGTGGGTGCTGGGGATTGAACCCGAGTCCTCTGCAAGAGCAGTCAGTGCTCTTAATTGCTAGGCTATCTCTCCAGCCCCTGAAGCTTTTTTTATATAATGCTTTTATTGATGTTTTGTGTATTTCAGACATCATTTCTCAGTTCAGTTTAGACATATTCCCCTGTGATGCTTAATCCTGGGTGTCATCTTGACTGGACTAGGGATGAACAAATAAGAGAAAAAGGATCTTTAGATTGGACTACCTCTAGCTGGATGGCCCACCCTAAATGTGGGCATTACCTTCTGCAGGCAGGCAGTATAAAAGGCAGAGGGAGCTNACCCTTTCTCAAAAAAGACAAAAAAAAAAAAAAAAGGACTCTTGGTTTGTACGAGAAAGCTGTTTGCTATCTCTAAGAATTAGCTAGCCTGGGCAAAGGACATTATCTTCTGAGTCTGTAAGACCTCATTATGTCAAAGCATCAAAAATACAGAATATAAGAGTTGGTGCTTAGTATGTGTGAGGTACTGGGTTCAGCTTCCAGCACTGTTAAAACAAAAACAGGCTGGAGATATGGCTCAGGCGATAAGAGCACCAACTATTCTTCCAGAGGATCCAGGCTTGATTTCTAGCACCCACATGGTGGCAAACGCCCATCTGTAACCCAGTTCCAGGGGATCCAACACTTTATTCTGGCTTTCAAGGCTTTGTAGGACACAGGCACACTTAACATATGTGTAGCAAAACACTCATAAAATAAAAATAAAAAACAAACTTAGCAAAACCAGTATGAAAACGTAGTTTGGGTAAATTTACTCACACCTGTAATACAAGCACTTGAGAGACAGAGACAGGAGATTCCAGTGAGTTGAAAGTCAGCCTGGGCTCAAGAGAAGGATCCTGTGTCAGTTCCCCTGTCCTCCCCCACATATATGTCAGCTATATATTATGTATAAAAAATAGATCATAAACAAATAGATTGAGGGAAAGCTCATCACATTGTAAATGGGTGGTGAGTTTTCTTATATCTTGTTTTGTTACTGAAATATGTTTAAAATATTTGGTGAATTTCCTTGTTTTTTATTTTTAAAAATATTTTCTTATTCTTATTTAATGTGCATGAGTGTATTGACTGCATGTATATAAGTGTACCATGGTGTGTAGTGCTCTTGGAGGTCAGAAGAGGGCATTGGATTCCCCTTGAACTGTAGTTACTGATGGTTGTTATCCACAATGTGGGTGCTGGGAATTGAACCAAGATCCTCTGCAAGACCAGCCAGTGCTCTTAACTCCTAAGCCTCTCTCTAGCCCCCACCTTTTTAAAAAAATTTTATTTATTTTGTATGTGTATGAATGTACTGTCTGCATGTAGGTTTGTGCACACGTGTCGTGCAGTGCCACAGAGGTCAGAAGAGGATGTTGGATTCCCCTGGAACTGGAGTTAAAGATGGTTCTCAGCCGCCATGTGGGTGCTGGGGATTGAACCCGGGTCCTCTGCAAGAGCGGTCGGTGCTCTTAACTGCTAGACCATCTCTCCAGTCCCTCTAGCCCCCACTTTTTAAAATTTATTTGTATATGAGCATATTTGTTGCATGTATTTAAGTGCACTCATGCTGTGCAGTGCCTTGGAGGTCAAAAGAGAGTGTTTCAGATCCCCTGGAACTGTAACCAGATGGTTGTTAGCCACCATGTGGATGCTGGGAATTGAATCACTGTCCTCTGCAAGAGCAGTCAGGGCTCTTAACCCTTTAGTCCCTTCTGGTCCTTTTGCCTCTCATGTTCCAAGATAACAGGCGTATATCACCTCTGTAGTTATTGTTAATGAGTTACACTATTTTTTTTTTTTTTTTTTTGTCTTCCGAGACAGGGTCTCCCTGTAGCCCCAGCTGTCTTGGAACTCACCTGTAGACCAGGCTGGCCTTGACTCACAAAGATCCGCCTGCCTCGCCTCCCAAGTGCTAGGATTAAAGGCGTTGCCACCAAAGCCCGGCTAGTCTAGTCTTTTATACTTCTTTATTTGTCTTTTTCTAAAGTTAGCAAACTATGATTTAAATCATTTTATTTTTATTGTGCCTTAAGCCAGATATGGTGGTGCATGGTTATAATTCTAGCATGCAGAAGGCAGAGGCCAGTCTGAGTCTACGAGTTTCAGAAAATACAAGTTAGATGAGACCCTGCCTCAAAAAGTTTTTCTTTTTCGTTATGTCTTGTTTTATGGACAGGAGCTTAGTCTTTGATGGTAAATGTATTACATTTACCTAAAAAATATGTCTTTTATACTATTGCTCAGACTATGTCTTTCTTGCTTTTTGGGAGCTGGGGTTTGGTCTTGTTTTGTTGGTTACAAAGATTGATATGTTAAACTATCCTGTTGTGCTTGGGGAATTTTCTCTTAATTATTTTTTTTGCTGTTTATTTGTTTATTTCCAGCCCAGGTTTCCTTCAATTGTTGTTTCTTTGCTTTTTTTTTTTGAGACGTTTTCCCTATCGTCCCAGCAGGCCTGGAACTTGCTATGTCGACCGGTTGATTTTTTTTTTTTTTTTTTTTTTTTTTTTTTGGTCTTTTTGGACAGGGTCTCCCTGTAGCCCATTTGTCTGGAAAATCACTCTGTAGACCAGGCTGGGCCTTGAATTCACAAAGATCCACCTGCCTCTGCCTCCTGAGTGCTAGGATTAAAGGGGTGTGCCACCACACCCGGTGACCAGGTTGATTTTTAACTCACAGAGATCTACCTCTGCCTCTCTGCCTCTCTCTCTCTCCTCCTCTCTCTCTCTCTCTCTCTCTCTGTCTCTTTTTCTCTCTCTGCCTCTCTTTCTCTGCCTCTCTGCCTATCTCTGCCTCTCTCTCTGCCTCTCTCTCTGCCTATCTCTGCCTCTCTGCATATCTCTGCCTCTCTCTCTGCCTATCTCTGCCTCTCTCTCTCTGCCTCTCTTGCCCCTGCCTCCCCTGCCTCTGATGCTGGGATTGAAGGCATGCACTCCCATGGGAACGACCGGGTAGTTGTTGTGCTGCTGAGGATCCTCCCGCCTTCACGTCTCAAATACTTTGTTTTTGTTTTTTTTTTAATTAAAAAAAATTTTTTTTAAATTTTTTTTATTTCCGTATGTGTATGAATGTATTGTCTGCATGCAAGTCTGTGCACCCGTGACGTGCAACACCGCGGAGGTCAGAAGAGGGTGTCGGACTCCCCTGGAACTGGAGTTCTCCTGGAATTGGAGTTTCAGACGGCTCTCGGCCGCCATGTGGGGATTGAACCCGGGTCCTCTGCAAGAGTGGTCGGCGCTCTTAACTGCTAGGCCATCGCTCCAGCCCCTCAAATACTTTGTTTTTAATTAAGCATTTTTAGTTCTGCATATTTATTATCATGTTATCTTCATTTTTTATTTATCACCAGATACTCCTCTTTATCTTTGCTTTGTAGCCACTAATGATCTTTTGTGTTTTTAGGTATTTCCTTTCAACCTATTTATATTTTTGTTTACACTGTGCATCTTACAAATACTACTTTCTGCTGGGAGTTGAACCTATGGCCTTGTGTGTGTTATGAGTGTACTTTGTCACTGAGCTATATCCCCAGGCATTCTTTTCTAAAATTAATTAATTTGTATGTGTATGGGGGCACATATATGTGAAACTTAGAGATAACTTGTAGGAGTCAATTCTCTCTACCATCTGGGTCCTGGGATGGAATTTAGGTTGTTAGACTTGCAAGTGCCTTTACTACTGAGCCATTTCACTGATCACCCACCCAGTTGTACTTTGATATTTCTCCTGACATACTTTTGGTCTCAATATTTTATGTAATTATATAGTTTGGGTTGTGGGTTACTCAAAAATCTGTGTCTTACTAATTTATTGTACGCATTTGGATATGTGCAAGTGTGTGTACATGTATTTGCATATACGGATGGAGGCCAGGGATTAATGTTGGCTGTTTTCTTCAGTTGCTCTCCATCTTTTTGAGGCAGGGTCTTTTATTGGACTTTGCCCTCACCTTTTTGTTAGCATGGGTGGCCAGCAAGATCAAGGATCTTCTCCACCTCAGTGCTGGGATTGTAGATTCGAACTGTCATGCCTGGCTTTTATGTGGGTATAGGGATCCAAACTTGGATTCTCATGTTTGTGTGGCAAGCACTTGGTTAACTGAGCCACCTCACCAGCCCTGATTTTGTTGTTGTTGTTGTTGTTGTTGTTGTTGTTGGGTTCTTTTTCAGTTTTGTGCTCCACCCCCCATCCCACCCCACCCCCAGTCTTTTTTGAGACAGGTTATCCCTGTAGTTGCAGCTAGCCTGGATAGATCAGGCTGGCCTTGAACTCAGAGCTCTGCCTCTCCTGCCTGAGTGCTAGGATTAAAGGCATGTGCCACTACACTCAGCTCGTGGTTTTGATTTTTTTAAAATTTTTTAAAAAATTATTTTATTTTCATTTTATGTGTATGATGAGTATACTGCCTGCATGTGTATATGTAAGTGCACGTGGAGTCAGAAGAGGGTGGCAGATTCCCCTGGAACTAGAGTTACACACGGTTGTTACCCTTTAAGTTGGGTGCTGGGAATCAAACCCAGGTTTTCGGCAAAAGCAGATGGTGCTCTTAACAACTGAGCCATCTCTCCATCCCCTTGTTTTTGTTTTTTGGAGACATACTCTCACTTTGTAACTGTGTGGTCTTGAACTCATAAGCTAGCTCAGACTAGCTTTGAACTTGACTCTATTTTATCTCAGCCTCACAGGGTGCAGGGATTACAGATATATGCCAGGACACCTAGCTATATCTTTTTATTTTTAATGTGTTTTGCTGTAATTTCTAAAAACATTTTAGAATTTTTTAGAGTTACTTTAATGATACATAATTCATATAAATATAAAGTTCAACAATTTGAAATGTGTAATTTTTTAATTTTTATATATAATGTGCATGTGTGTGGTGAGGCCACATGTTATCAGCAGTCTTTCTCAATCACTTATCACTTTCTACCTTGTCTTTGTTTTATTATTTTTACTTTTTTTTTGTTGTTGTTGTTGTCTTTTCGAGACAGGGTCTCCCTGTAGCCCCAGCTGTCCTGGAACTCACTCTGTAGACCAGGCTGGCCTTGAACTCACAAAGATCCGCCTGCCTCTGCCTCCTGAGTGCTAGGATTAAAGGCGTGCGCCACCACGCCCAGCTATTTTTACTTTTTATGTGTATGAATGTATTGGTTGCATGTATGTAATGCCACTGGAGGTCAGAAGAGAGAGAGAGCATTACATCCCCTGGCACTGGAGTTACAGACAGTTGTTACCCCCATGTGGGTCCTTGGAACCAAACCCAGGTCCTCTGCAATACCAATTGATAGTCTGTCTTTTTTTTTTTTTTTTTTTTTNGCCTGCCTCTGTTTCCTGAGTGCTGGGATTAAAGGTGTGCACCCACCGATACTTTTATACTGAGCCATCCTTCTATCCCCTCAACCTTAGTTTTTGATAGAGGGTCTTAGTCAACCTGGAGCTGGCATTCTGCTAGACTGGCTCCTAGTGTGTCGGGTCAGTGTCTTTGAGTCACGAGTGACTGACCACCTTCCACACGCTATCCTTCTTCCCTTCTTGGTTCAGCTCCAGGACTTGCCTCCTGCCTGCAGGCTGGCAGTCGCTGGGCTCTGCTCCAGCAAGAAGCGGGGAGGGGAAACTGCTGGAGATCACCCATAGGAAGAATAAGCAGACACACACACACACACACTCTCTCTCTCTCTCTCTCTCTCTCTCTCTCTCTCTCACACACACACACACACACACACACACTCAGGTGGAGAGCTGGGAAGGATAGGAACTCTTTATTTTCTGTCAGTGAGGTCTGTATATTCAAGACTTCTGTGTTTTGGGCAAGGAAGTGGGGAGCAGGCAGAAGGGAGGGGTGAGCCAACTTGGTTCTAATGGGGGGGCTGCAGAGCTCTGGTTTGTGCAACAGGTAAGTAGAGGTGTGACATTCTGCTCAATGCCTCAAGGGCCTGGAACTTAGCAGAGATAGGGCGAAGCAAGAATCATTGTAATATCCAGAATCTTCCAGCTACAGATAACTCTGGAAGCCCACAGAGATATCAGATAACTGGAGATCTCCTGGGACAGGTCTTACAATTTCTCGCTTCAAGCCACACACAAAGTTTCATTCCCACATCACACCCTTTGTTTTTTAATTAAAATGGAGCAGTAATGTCAAGGTCCTCTAGGGAGTCCTCTGGGACGGCCTGGTATTGGACTAGAACAGTCTTGGCCACAACCTCCGTGAGTGTATTGATTTGGTTTTTGATAAACCGGAGGACACAGGGTGTGATAGGAGAATTCCTAGGGTGACAATGGGTCCCAGCAAGGGAAGTAACCAGGAGGTGGTCAGGGGGTTGGAAAACCATGGGACAGAAGCTTGTGGGGAGTATCTATCATGGAGTTATTTCCTGCATCACCACCTTGGCCAGAGAAGTTATCTGCCTCTGGAGCGATTCAAGGCTGTTCGTTGTGGATGCCATTGCCTCATCAAGCTTAGTTTAGAAGTTCGCTTCCATGCTATAAACCTTGGCTAGTGCTCCGCCTGGCTGCCGTGGAGATGGTGATGCCTAGGCTGACCAGAACCGGGATGAAAATCTCTCTCTTGATGGTCTGGGTCCGGCTGCAGCATCCAAGTGACTTCCTCCTTTTCATAAAGGAAGAGCTGGGGGGTGATAATTAAGAGCAAACAAATTCCAGAACCAGTAGCATTTGCACAGAGGGATGCGGAGCCATCACACCAGAGAAAGAATGGTGATTTGACACACAGTGTACTGTTGAGAGGGACACTTTGGAGGCACCTGGGGTCTGGGGCTGCTGCAGCTCTTACTATACAAATAGGAAATGTAGTGAGTTGGTTGAAGAGGGGAATGCCATGAAACACTGCCCCCTCCATGGGAGCAGATTCCTGTAAAGAGGTGTTGGAGGGAATGGCAGTGAAAAGAGGGCTGTGAGGGATGCACAGAAAAAGCATTGGGAGACATTAGGGTGGGCGGTGTAATTGAGGAGATCTCTGGCGTATTCAATGTACTGAGGCCATGTTACAGTGGACTGCAGCTTTCCTTCCATTTTGGATTCCTGTAACAGAATGTGGGATTGAGTGAGGATGGGTTGAGGAGCTAGAACAAGCTGGCAAGAGATATGGATATCTGCCGCAGGGTACCAGGTGTTGTACTCCAGCTCTCCAGCACTCACTCCAGGGGTCCTGTATATTAATTTTAAACTGGTTATTTTGGATTTGAAACAGGCTTCTTGGGCTGCGAACACTCTCCAACCTGCAAGACCAGAATCTGCAACCACCATAAGTATCAGTTTCCTGCAAACACCATTCTTTGTTAAGATGGGGGAAACAGATAAAGGGTGCCTGGCAGGTAGTGGTGGAATTGGGAAACACAGTCATTGTGATTGCCTAGCTTTAGCCTTGCAAAGGACAGTTGCTGGTTCCAGTTACCTGATTTCTTCCTTCCCAAGTTTCTCTGACAAAAATCACCAGACATGGGTCCAGGTCAGAGGTCTGTTCTCAGGCTGGGAAGAGATAGAGTTAGTTTGAACTATTATGAGAGCAGCTAGAAGGATGGCAGACAGGGGTGCGGAGGGGGGACACATGGATTTTGCAGAAGTGAGGATTTGGTCAAGTTTCTTCCATGTTATGTCATTTGGGTTCTGAGAGTGTTGTCTCCTCTTCCTCCTCTTCTTTTATATCCATGAGCAATAGGCGTGCCATCTTTTTGGTCGGCGGGGATGAATCTGATATTTCTGGCCGGAATACAAATGGGTCTTGGACAGTCCTATGGGAAGATGCAAGCAAAGCCCCTCCCAGTTGTTAACAGTGGTTCGGGTCCTTTCCATTGATTGTCTCTTAAGGGGTCTTTCCATCTGACAAGTATTTGAGGAATAGTGCTGGGTGTCTGCCAATGTTTGACTATGACTGGACACTTTTAATCTCTGTAAATGTTAAAGAGGTTTAGAGTTGCCAGTGCCATTTCCAGCTGGATGTTAGGAGGGTATTTCCCCGCCAATGTTTTAATAATTGATTTTTTTAGGACCTGATGGGTCCGTTCTATGATGCCTTGTCCCTGTGGGTTATGAGGGATACCTGTATGATGTGCAATATTCCATAATTGACAAAATGATTTAAAGGGAGAGCTAGCAAATGCTGGCCTATTGTCCATTTTAATCTGTTTGGGGATGCCCATGGTAGCAAAGGTATAAAGTAGGTGGGCATTGAGGTCCTTGGCTTTCTCTCCTGTATGGGGAGTAGCCCAGATGAATTTGGAAAAAGTGTCTACCATGACAAATACATATTTTTGTTTCCAAAAAGAAGCTATGTGTGTAATGTCAGTTTGCCAGAGTGCATTGGCTTTCAATCCCCTGGGCTTAATTCCCAAAACCTGTAGCCCAGGTCCTTTAATTACAGCAGAATAGGAGGAACAAGTTACTGAGAAAGCAAACCGCTTGCAATCCACAGAGTGGAGAGGAATTAAAAAAAAAACAAACAAACCAGTCTTTTATATCTATGGCTAGCAGAGGGGTGTTAGCTGGAATAGCAGAGGCAAGGGGGAGACCCCTCTGCGGAGACCCCCAAATATGCATAGTTCTGTTAATGGCTCACAGTTCTTGTAAGAGATGCCAACCTCCTGTTGCCTTTTTTATGACAAACACAGGGGCGTTCCAGGGACTGCGAGATGGACGGATGTTTCCCAAGAAAATTGTTCCTTGACTAAGTCTTGGAGAGCTTGTAATTTCTCTCCTGGTAAGGGCCACTGTTCAATCCAGACTGGATCATCTGACTTCCAGTACAGACGAAGGGGAGAATACTCTTCAGTGACCCTCAGGATTGGGGGTGGTTTTTGCTAAGATGATGGAGGCATTTCCCCCCAGTTAAATGGTCTATCTGGGCATGGTTGTTCTTATTTGGAGTGGCAATAACCACATCCAAAGCCTCTAAAATATCTTGCCCTAGCAGATTGATATTAGTGGGCGCTATTAATGGGCGAATCTTACCCGAGTTTCCATCAGGGTCTTCCCGGGTGTAAACATTCTTAGTTATGTAAGACTGTGAGTGCCCTCCTATTCCTAGAAGTTTAGGTCCTGGGAGCAAGGGCCAGTCAGGGGGTATTTCTTGCTGTTTTATAATGGTTCTATCTGCCCCTGTATCTATCAAACATTTAATAAATAAGACCTCCCCCCAATTTTAATCATCAGTGCAGGATGTGAGCCTTCTGAAATAGGTGCTGCCAGGAGGGCATGCACTGACTCTTTTCCCCCTTATTTCCCTGGGCTACAGGCTCCCATCTGAGAGTTGAAAGGTGGCAATTTTTTCCCATCTTTATCATAGTTTGAGCAGCAATTTTTCCTCCAATGATATCCTTTTTTACACCTGGGGCAGAGAATGCGAGGGGGCCTTCAGGAGGCCCTCTGGGAGAGACTGGTGCTTTCGGGCACTGTCTTTTCCAATGACCTCTGTCTCCACAGTTAAAACATTTTTCATTTGTGGTGACAGCAGCCGAAAAGGCTTGAGCTAGGTAATTAGCTTTTGGAGGCTGTGCCCACGTCCTGAGTTGCCACTATCCATCTGTCATAATGGTCATCTTTTAAGCCCTGGCATGCTTGTTTGCACTCCGAATTCATTTCCTCCCAAACAGTATTTTTGAGGAGTATCTCTCTGGCTGTAAAGTTGGGCATCTTCCTCTCTAGGCTGCTTTTAGTTCTTTTTTTTTTTTTTTTTTTTGTATTTTCGAGACAGGGTTTCCCTGTAGCCCCAGCTGTCCTGGAACTTGCTCTGTAGACCAGGCTGGCCTTGAACTCACAAAGATCCGCCTGCCTCTGTCTCCTGAGTGCTAGGATCAAAGACGTGTGCCACCACAGTGGGCGATGCTTTTAGTTCTTAAGTTAAAGTCAGATACGGGTTCCTAAGGTTTTTGCCTAGGAAGTAATAATGAACTGGCCTGGGATTCAGTGAGTGGTGTAATTCTATCCCAGGCCTGTAGGGCACAAAGGCGGATCTGTCGAAGTACCCTGGGGCCAGTCTGGGGCCAGTTCGGCCTGTTGCATCCCTGTGCTAAAATCTCCTTCTCCAAAGAGCTGTTTGTAACCTCAGTCTACGTTAGGTTGTCCTTGATTTCTCCGAACCTGTTGGAGACATTCGTCTCTGTATAGTGCTTCCCATTATAAAAATAGCAGACCTGGGAGTGCAGATCTACAGATATCTCTCCAGTCCTGTGGAGTGTTAAGAGAAGTGCAAAAGCTCTGGAGAATGGACTTTGTCCACAGTGTCTGGATGCCATCCTCTCTGACTGCTTGCCTGAGTTCTTTCAACTCACTTGCCTGGTACAGGTACCAGAGGGCGACCCCGAGTCAGAGCTAAATTTAACAGGGTATGCCTGTAATTGAAGATCTGGGGTATCCCGAATCTGGCACACTTTTTCTGTACCAGAGAGAGAAGAGGTTGAGGGTGAAGGTGTTTCTGGCCTTTTGACAGGGAGTGGCTGATAATTATGGGAAAGGTTAAGACTAGCTGCTTGGATGTTTTTATTATCCTGTTCTATTTTTACTGGGTCTGAAGCTTGGGGGCTTTCAGAGGGAATTTTATTGGGGTTCTCAAGGGGAATTTTAGCAGGTTCTTGAGAGGAGGGGTTCTGCGATTTAATTTTGTTGTTTTCCTTTCCTGGCGTGGTTTGGTGAGAAGGCCCTAAGCATTGTCTCACCACAGCTAGTAGTGGCAAGAATGTGAGAGATGCCGGAGCATTTTCTCGCTGTCTAGCATTCTGTGCCACATGCATCCCAGCTTCCTGTGAGGAAATTTTAACTCCTCGACTCTTGAGGAGTGTTTTTATTTTCTTAGCCTGTGGGTCTTTTTGGCGTGTCTGTTTGTTACCCATGATAAAGAGAGATAGCAAATGCTAGTGGCTAGAGAAAGAGTTCAAAAGAGTGGTTAGGGAAAGAGACAGTTTAAAAGACTAATCTCATGGGAAGAGAGAATTACATGGAGATGTGCCACAGCTGGCTATATAGAGGACAGAGACTTAAAGTAGATTCAAAGATTAATCTCTTGTGGAAAAAGAGTTAAATTCCACAGAGATATACCATAGCTGGTCGTGACTACCCTGGTTGGGGGGGTATCTCCTTGTCTCTACGGTAAAACCCTCCGAGATTTCCCTCGAGTGGGGGAAATCAGGGGTTAAGAGAGAGCTCGAGAAATACCTTGTTTCCTTCTTCCTTTGCTAGAAAGTCAAGCATGTTCTGGACACCAGTTGTCTGGTCAGTGTCTTTGAGTCATGCGTGACCACCTTCCACACGCTGTCCTTCCCTTCTTGGCTCAGCTCCAGGACTTGCCTCCTGCCTGCAGGCTGGCAATCGCTGGGCTCTGCTCCGGCAAGAAGTGGGGAGGGGAAACTGCTGGAGATCACCCATAGGAAGAATAAGCAGACTCACACACACACACTCGCGTGGAGAGCCGGGAAGGATAGGAACTCCGTTTATTTTCTGTCAGTGAGGTCTATATTTTCAAGACTTCTGTGCTTTGGGCAAGGAAGTGGGGAGCAGGCAGAAGGGAGGGGTGAGCCAACTTGGTTCTAATTGGGGGGCGGGCTGCAGAGCTCTGGTTTGTGCAACAGGTAACTAGAGGTGTGACATTTTGCTCAATGCCTCAAGGGAACGGGCCTGGAACTTTGCAGAGATAGGGCGAAGCAAGAATCATTGTAATATCCAGAATCTTCCAGCTACAGATAACTCTGGAAGCCCACAGAGATATCAGATAACTGGAGATCTCTCGGGACAGGTCTTACAATTTCTCGCTTCAAGCCACACACAAAGTTTCAGTCCCACACTAGTGAGTCCCCAGGATCCACCTCCTTAGTGCTGGGGTTTTAGGCTTGTGGTGCTTTGCCACAAATTCTCAAGGCTAGCCTGGGGCACATAGCAAGGGTCTATTACAGCAAGGAGATTATGCTGGAGCAGAGCAGTCTACCTGATGATGGCAGGTCCAAAGCAGCTACCCCTGCTCTTTTCCTTTTATCTCATCCAGGCCTCTCTCCCATGGGAAAGAAGGTGTCAACCCAGTTCAGGATGGGTCTCTGTGCCTCAGTTAATCCTCTGGGACCATCCTCATAGACATTTCTATAGATGTTCCTGAGTCTCCTGGGGGTATTCTAAATCCACTTGTCAGTAAAGATTAACTAATATGGTTGTAAGTCTGTGCTTACATTGAGTGCTTTTTCTTTCAATACTTTATTACTTTGATTTTTGTGGATTGGGAGGGTACACCACTATATGTGGTCAGACGAGAACTTGTGGGAGTTGGTTTTCCCCTTTCATGTGAGGCCTGGAGATGAAACTCAGGTCATCAGAATTGCCAGCAAGTGCCTTTAGGAGTTGAGCCATCTTCCTGTTGGCCCTCTTTCAGCAATTTAAAGGTATTTCCTTTTGTAAGTACAATTTAAAGAATTGACCCTAAGTTCTGAGGAACCTGTTGTGCCCTTTGTAGAGCAGGCTGGCCTTGAGAGCATATGGTAGTCTCCTTGCCTCTGCCTTTTCGATGCTGGGCACTTGAGCTTCTCTTTGTTTTTGAGTTGTCTAAATCATCCTTTTTCTAATTGTGGGTTTGTTTGGTTGTTTATTGTTTTCCAGTGCTGGGGATAGAATCCAGAACCTTAGATGGGACCTCGACAACTGAGCTGCTG
>VZQC01010425.1:58670-94005 GCA_009823505.1 Rhizomys pruinosus
TGATTTTCCTTTTTTTTTTTTTTTTTTTTAATGTGCCAAGGCTTGGATGCATTTTTATTTACCTTGTCATTTATAGTGGTTCTTCATTCAGTGGCTTGCTGTCTCTAGTTATGGAAAGCTTTTAGGTATTTCCATTTACTTTTTTTGCCATTTTCTGTCTGATACTGATTAAAAGTGTGTCAGGATTGCTTACTGTCTCTTGTCTCTCTTTTTTTTTTTTTTGAGACACGGTCTCCCTGTAGCCCCAGCTGACCTGGAACTCACTCTGTAGAGCAGGCTGGCCTTGAACTCACAAAGATCTGCCTGCCTCTGCCTCTGCCTCTGCCTCCCAAGTGCTAGGATTAAAGGTGTGCGCCACCACGCCCAGCTTGTCTCTTGGTATCTGTGTCATATGCTCCTCTTCCTTTTTTCTTGTTTGTTTTTTTGTCTTTTTGAGACAGGGTCTCCCTTTAGTCCCAGCTAGCCTGCAGCTCGCTAATGTAGACCAGGGTGGCCTTGAACTCAGAGATCTGCCTGCCACTGCCTCCCGAGTGCTGGGATTAAGGTGTCACCAAGCCCTTCTGGGTATTTTCTTCAGTCTCTTTGATGCCCACTAGTTCCATTTTGACATGTTCAAACTATTGTTAATCCTCCTTGTATTAGTCACTTTTCTGTTGCTGTGATAAACCACCATGACCAAGGGAACTTATAAAAGGAAGTTTATTTGAGCTTATGATTGACGGTTCTGGGGAATTAAGAGTCAGTCCTATGTGGCAGGGAGGCATGGTGGCCAAACCACCGCAGAAAGCCAAGGTTTACATCTCCAATGAGCACAGGAAGTCAAGAGAGAGACAACTGGAGCTGGCAAGGCTTGTTGAAGTCACTAAACCTGCCCCTGGTGACGTACTTCCTCCAGCATGGCCACACTTTCTAAGATCTCCCAAAATAGTGCCACCAGCTGGGGACAAAATGTCTGAATACTTAAAGCCTATGGGGGTCATTCTCGTTCAAACCACCATACACCTCTTAATTTTTTTTTTTTTTTTGAGAATTATGTAGAACTAGTCCTGGCTAGCCTAGAAGTTACCCTGTAGACCAGGTTGGCCTCAAACTCATAGAGACCCCCATGCCTCTGCCTCCCGAGTACTGGGAGTAAAGGTATATGCCAGCATACACTTCTAGAATTTGTGTGTGTGTGTGTGTGTGTGTGTGTGTGTGTGCATTTGAGACAAGGAAGGTCTCCCTGTAGCCACAGCTGTTCTAGAACTTACTCTTTTTTTATTTCTGTATGTGTAGGAATGTACTGTCTGCTTGCAGGTTTGTGCACCCGTGTCGTGCAATGCCTAGACCATGTTGGCCTTCAGTTCACAGATCCTCCTGCCTCTGCCTTCAGAGTGGTGGGATTAAAAGGATGTGCCACCACGCCTGGCCTGGAATTGCTTTTTCTATTTATAGTTATCAATTTATTGTGGCAGTTTTAAATTTTTCCCCATTTAATTAGAGTGTGTGTGTGTGTGTGTGTGTGTGTGTGTGTACGTGTACGCATGCCCGTGCACCCTCATACTGTTACAGCTCATGTGGAAGTTAGAACATAACTTCCAGAAATTGGTTCTCTCCTCCATTATGTGAGTCCTGGGGATTCAACTCCAGTTGTCAGGGTTGGCGTCAGGGATTTACCTGCTGATCCATCTTACTAGCCCTGCTGCATGTACTTTATTACAATAAGAATACATTTTAGGGCTGGAGAGATGGCTCAGCAGTTAAGAGCACTGACTGCTTTTCCAGAGGACCCGGGTTCGTTTGATTCCCAGCACCCACATGGGGGCTAAGAACCGTCTTTAAGCCAGGCGTGGTGGTGCACACCTTTAATCCTAGCACTTGGGAGGCAAGAGGCAGGTGGATCTCTGTGAGTTCAAGGCCAGCCTGGTCTACAGAGTGAGTTCCAGGCCAGCTGGGGTTATTAGGGAGACCCTGTCTCAAAAAGAACCAAAAGAAAAAAATTTTAATTTTAAACCATAGTTTATCTTTTTTTTTTTTTTTTTTTTTTTTTTNTTATGTATCTTAGTCCCAAGTATTTGGGATGAGCCCTGGAGTTGAGGGCCAACCTGGGTAGCATAGTGAGATTCTGTCTTTGAATAAAAGCACTTAACAGGTAAGCAAGGCATAGTAATGCACTTTAACCCCAGCGCTTGGGAGGCAGAGGCAGGCAGATCTCTGTGAGATGGAGGCTAGCCTTGTCTACATAGTAAGTTCCAGGCTAATTGAGGTTGTAAGGAGAGCCTCAAAAACAAAAAAGCACTTAATGTTTGCTTTCTCTCTTGTATTTTTCTTGCTTTAGTATACATAAACAGTTGTTTCATGTTTTACTGCTTTGTATGAGATTTTTCCATTATTCAATGTGCCTTTAGGCTTATTGTTACTATCTAAATGAAATATGTATATTATCTTAGAAAAATGTCATTGTAGTCATTTTTCAGATTTTAGATATTTTAATATTAAACATCTTTTAATTGGGTAATTGATTTTTATTTAAAACATGAAAGTGTAGAGCACTAAATTGTCCCAGTTAAATCATCTTAAGAGATTTTCTGTGTATTTTTGTCATACTGCACATACATGTATGTTTAGAAAGCTTTTGGGTTCAAGGCCAGCCTGGTCTACAGAGCGAGTTCCAGGCCAGCTGGGGCTACAGGGAGACCCTGTCTCAAATCCCCCCCCCCAAATGAAAGCATTTGGATCAGATTACTGTTACTGTTTCCTTTGCTTTTGAAATTTAATAATCCTGAACTCTTTTTTTTTTTTTTTTTTTTTTTTAAAGTCTTTTTGAGACAGGGTCTCTCTGTAGCCCCAGCTGACCTGGAATTTGGTGTATAAATCAGGCTGGCCTTGAACTCACAGAAATCCGCCTGCTTCTACCTCCAGAGTGGAGTGCTGGGATTAAAAGCCTGGGCCACCACACCCAGCAATCCTGAACATATTTAAATGATACTTTTGTGTTACTTTTTGTGGCTACTTAGTCTGTAATACAGAGTATTATTAGATTCAGTAGAATCTGTTAATCAGCCAACCTCTTATTGAAGGGCATCATTTAGTACCAAACATGTAGTTTATACTATTACAATCCATGTAAAAGGGCATGAATATTTTGGAAACTTCATTGTGTGAAATTTCCCTGTAGAATCTTATTAACAATTTATAAATGATTATGTTAAGTGTACTTTGTTACCTTTAAATGTGATTTATTTTTTACAGTGTTCCATAAAGGCGTTTACACACAAGTATATATTGTGCATTTAGTATATTTCCTCCATGCCTCCATTATTTCCCCTTCCCCCAGTTTTCTTTTTTTAATTCATATGGACATATTTTATGTGTTTATTAAATATGACTATTTTTAAATTCTTTTTTCCAGAGGGTTTTTGTTTTTTTTAGGTTTGTTAATTAACCTTGTTTTTATTACAACATTATTTCTTCAAGGTGTTGTGGGGGGGTTGTATGTTTCATTTTAAGACAGCTTTCTTGTATCCCAGCCAGCTTCAAGTTTCCTATGTAGCAAGAATGACCTTGTATTTGTGATCCTCTTGCTTCCATTTTCTGAGGGCTTGGATCACAGGTGTGTGCTGGATGCTATGTAGAGTATACCTTTATTTTTTTTAGTACTTTTATAGTAACCGTGTGGGTTTATAATGTGATTTATCCCTGTGTGCATTTATAATGTGACTTGAATCCAGAAGGCAGCACTGGATGTTCCTCTCTATTGTTCTTCTCATTATTCAGGATGGGGTCTTTCACTGAACTTGTAGCTCATAATTTTGGCTAGGCTGGTATTTAGAAGCCCCAGCAATCCTCTTGTCTCTGTCCTCTACAGTTTTAGGGTTACAGACATGTGGAAGACCATATCGATGTTGTTATATGGGTGCTAGAATCTGAACTTTGGTCTTTATGGTTGTATACCAAGTGCTTTTAACCACTGAGCCATTTCTCAAGCCTTTTTTTTTTTTTTTTTTTTGTTGTGGAGACGGGTTTCTGTGTTTAGTCCTAGCAGGCCTGTAGCTCTCTCTGTAGACCAGGCTGGCCTTGAACTCACAGAGAGATCAGCCTTCCTCTGCCTCCCAAGTGCTGGAATTAAAGGCATGCGCCACCATGCCTGGCTAGGCCTCTTTTTTTTTTAAGTACTTTTAAAATTCTTTGTTTCCATTCTTAATTTTGAAATAATTTTAAATTTCTATGTAAGTTGTGGAAATAGTATAGAGGTGTCCGTTGTGTGTGTGGGTCCCCATCTCTCTTCCCCCCCAGCCCCCACACCACCATGCAATGAAGGTCATTCTTAGGCTATAATAGCTAAGTGGTAGGGCACCTGCCTACTATATGCCAAATCTGGACTCAGCGCCTCAGCATTGCTAAACAAACAAACAAACTCACATTTACATCAAAATCAGAAGTTAATGATACACTGTTATTGTCTAACTGCCAGCCTCATTCCTGTTTTCCCATTTTCCCCAGAAATGTGTTTCATGCAAAGACAGAACAAGTTTCATTTTGTCTCTTTGGTCTTCTTTAATCTCAAATAGTAATTTTCTGTGTTTTTCATAACATTGATACTTTATTGTAGTTTCCAGTTATTTTGTGCAGTATCCCTCTGTTTGGATTTGTCTGAGGTTTCCTTCTAATTAAGTAAATGGTGTGCTTTGACACAAGGGATTTTTGTGGCTTTTTTTTTTTATTATTATTCCATCCTGTTAGGTTGGTATATGATATCCATTATTCTGATCACTGATGATGTTATTTTACCATCTTTAGTTAAGGTCGTATCTGTCAAATCTCACGATTGTTAGGTTGCCTTTATTCCTGTTAATCAGTGATTGTTTTGTGGGACAATAATGTTTTTAAGTATCTTGTTCTATGTGCATTTCAGCCTTTTGCTCAACAAATTTTAGCTTCCGTAGCTATTTCTTAGTTTATTGCTATGATTGATAGCTAGTAGCTTTATTTATTTATTTATTTATTTATTTATTTATTTATTTATTTATTTGTTTATTTATTTATTTATTTTTGAGGCAGGGTCTCCTGGCCCCACCTGGCCTGAAGCTCGCTATGTAGACCACCAGGCTGGCCTTGAACTCACAGAGATCCATCAGCCTGCCTCTACCTCTGTCTCTGCTTCCTGAGTGCTGGGATTAAAAGCATGAGCCACCACATCTGGCAGTTTTCTGATTCTTAGATTTCTTTTACATTTATTAATTGGCATTCTATTATAACAAAGTTTTCTTTATGGGCTAATTATAATATGGATTCATATGTTGTTGTTTTGTTTTATTCTTCAAGACAGGGTTTCATGTATCTTAGGCTAGCCTCAAATTCACCATGTAGCCAAGGATGACCTTGTACAGCCTTTAAAAATTTATTTTATGTGTATGAATGATGTTTTGCCTGTGTGTGTATGTAAGTGTACCACAGGTATGCATTGCATGATGAGGCCAGAAGTGGGTGTTGGATTCCCATGGAACTGAAGTCAGAGATGGTTGTGAGCTTCCATGGGTCCTCTGTAAGAGCAGCAAGTGCTCTTAATTGCTGAGCTATCTCTCCAGCCCCAATTTTATTTTTATTTATGCCTGTGTGTGTATGCTTGCTTGTATGTGTACTATTTGTTGTGCAGGTGCCCTTGGAGGCCAGGAGAGGGCATCTGATTCCCTGGAATGAGAGTTATAGGCAGTTGTGAGCTGCCTGATGTGAGTGCTGGTAACCTGGGTTATCTGTAAGAGCAGGGCATGCTCTTAACCACTGAGATATCTTTCCAGCCCCATGACCTAACTTCTGATTCCTGTGCCTCCACCTCCTGAGTGTTGGGATTGCAACTATGCACCACCATTGCCTGTTTATTTGGTGCTGGAGATCAAACCAAGTTTCTGGTGTACATATAGGCAGTCAGCTACCACTGAGCTGACTACCCACATCCTCAGCTATTTCTCTTTTATTTTAATGGCTCATACTCTTATTGTCATTTGTTTTGCTGCTCAGCTGGAGGCACCTTCTTTAATCTTCCACCTGCATCTCTTGACATGTTTCTGTTATTTTACTTTTGACATAGCAGTATATTTCTGGCTCATCTTGTGTCATTTGTGGTGTAGCCCACAGATCTTTGATTCTTTTTTTTTTTTTTTTTTTCTGTATTGTAGGAATGGACTGTCCTGCATGTAGGTTTGTGCGCTTGTGTCCATTCATGCAATGCCGTGGGGGTCAGAAGAGGGTGTCGGATTTCCCCTGGAACTGGAGTGGCTGGAATTGGAGTTCAGACGGTTCTTCAGCCCGTCCCTTGTGGGTCTGGGGATTGATGAAACCCGGTCCTCTGTTAGACGTGTTCGGCGACTCTTAACCGCAGGGGCCATCTCTCTGGCCCCCCGATTCTTTTATATTCAAAGGATTTTTACATATCACATTATACACTAAATGTACTTAATCTTCTTGTATCTTGCTGTGTCATGCCCTTTCAGTGGGTATAGTTAGAAAATAGATGCCTGTCAAATCCCTTAGGAGAGGGGTAGTGTGAGGTAGGAGTGAGTGGGAAGAAGACTAGGCTAGAGATATGAAGCATTTGGAGTGAGTTGAAGACCACATTGAGGACAATATGAAAGCCAGAGGTCTAATGCTCTGTGGACTCAAAGGTAAACCATCATGGTATGTGTCAGAGAAGAGAAGGCTTTGAAATACCTTCTCAGAAAGGTACTGAATGTTGAGTGGGAAAATGAGCAAACTTGAGGATATACCGTGGCAGCTGGCTAGTATTACCTGTCTCAAGTCAGTTTGGTGTTTTGGTCCTCAGGTACTATCAAACGTTTTCTTACTACAGAATAGGGAAATAACTTTTTTCTTCCCTGTTGGTTTTAGATTGTATGATTGGATTAGAAATGTTAAGAATATACTAGGAGCTATCTTTTAGAGTATTAAGCATCTGAGCTGGGCATGGTGGGCGCATGCCTCTTTATTCCCAGCACTTAGGGGAGGCAGAGGGCAGGGCAGATCTTTGTGAGTTCAGAGGCCAGCCTGGTCTACAGGAGTAGAATCTTAGGACAAGGCTGGGGCTACAGGGAGACCCTGGCCCGAAAGAACCAAAACTTAAAATAAAATAAAATAAAGCATCTGTAAAAGAACTCATTTTGGGAGCTGGAGAAGTGACTCAGAGGTTAAGAGCACTGGCTACGTTTGTAGAGAACCTGGGTTTGGATCCCAGCACCCACATGATGGCCTCACTAGGCATTGCATGCATGGGTACACATACGTGAAGACAAAACACTCATATACATAAAATAAGATGTTTTAGCCGGGTGTGGTGACGCACACCTTTAATCCTAGCACTTGGGAGGCAGAGGCAGGCAGATCTTTGTGAGTTCAAGGCCAGCCTGGTCTACAGAGCAAGTTCCAGGACAGCTGGGGCTACAGGGAGACCCTGTCAAAAAGACCAAAAAAAAAAAAATTGATAATATGTCTAATAATTTATTGTGTCATTTGGAATTGTTCACTTAATAAGGCCAAAACTTTATGAATGCATATTTTATAATTTTATAAAAGTTACATGCTTATGGTGCTGGAGAGATGGCCTAGCGGTTAAGAGCACAGACTGCTCTTGCAGAGGACCCGGGTTCGATCCCCAGCACCCACATGGCGGCTAAGAACCGTCTTTAACTCCAGTTCCAGGGGAATCCAGTGCCCTCTTCTGACCTCCGCAGCGTTGCACGACACGGGTGCATAAACCTACATGTAGACAGTACGTTCATACACATACAAGAATAAAAAAAAAAGTTACATGCTTATTGTTTGTATCAATGTACAGGCTGACCTCAATTCACACTCTGAAATTCTTCCTCTGCTTGCAGCACACCATGCCTAGTTCAAGTTGTTTTTTTACTGTTCCGAGACAAGGTCCCAAGATGTAGCCCTGGTTAGCCCAGAATGTGTTGTATGTAGACCAGACTGGATTTGAACTTGTGACTATCCTCCTGCTCCTGCTTCTGCCTCTGCCTCTGCCTCTTAAAAGCTGGGATTTCCGGCATGTGCCTCCATGGCCAGCTTTAAGTTAGATATTCTGAGAAAAATATTTTATTCTTGAGATTCTGTTTAGTTTCTTGTTTAAAAAGTTATAGGGGCTGGAGAGATGGCGTACTGGTTAAGAGTGCCTACTGCTCTTATAGAGGACCAGGGTTCGATCCCCAGCACCCACATGGCAGCTGAGAACCGTCTTTAACTCCAGTTCCAGGGGAATCTGACACCCTCTTCTGACTTCCGCGGCATTGCACCGACAAGGGTGCACCAACCTACATGCAGACAGTACATTCATAGGCATATGAAAATAAATTAAAAAAAAAAGATAAACTGCCAGACGTGGTGGCGCATGCCTTTAATCCTAGCACTTGGGAGGCAGAGGCAGGCAGATCTCTGTGAGTTCAAGGCCAACCTGATCTACAGAGCAAGCTCCAAGCCAGGTGGGACTAAAGGGAGACCCTGTCTCAAAAATACCAAAAAAAAAAAAAAAAAAAAAAAAAAAAAAAAAAGTTATAAACTGACCTGCTGTTATCAGGGTTTTCATAGATAAAATTTGTTTCTATATGTATGTATAGAAATTATAATGCCCATATCCTTAGGGTTTCCCTTAATTATGACAATATATGTTCAATATGAAATATGGGAAAAAACATAAAAAAGTTAAAAATAATCACTCTTAAAAAAATAATCACTATCTGTATTCCAAATATAGCTACTTGCTGACCTTGAGGTACTTTCAGCCTTTATGTTTGTGTGCTAACAAAAGGAAATTATATTGGGTGTATTTAATGTTTAACCTACTTTTGTCATGTCACAAGCAATTCCCATGTTAATAAATATTCTTTAAAGCAAAACAAAAATAGATGCCTGTGTATTCAGACTGCAATGAAAATTTACATATACTAAAATCTATATTATTTGTATTTATATTTGTTGAAAACCATGAAGCCAAAGCGAAAATTTTGATACTGTATTTGAGTAGAAATACCTATGTACACATACATATGTCTATATATTCTGTATCTTTGTATTTATATTGAAAAATCCCATGACTTTACCAAATGTAATCTATCAGATCTAGGTTTATTATAATTACTTCTTGTCATTTATGACTCATTTCATTCTAAACATGCCTGACTTCCATTGTCCTCAATAATTTGCTTGAGTCATGTCTCCTTTAATAACAGATCTTAATATTACCCCTGGCATAGATTCCATTTTAACTTCATTCAGGTCTTAACTGGCAGTCCTTTTCATCTGTAATGGGGTAATTTTACCAGAGAAAACCACTCAGATATAAAATGAAGCCAATAGAAAGTCTTTAGTCAGCTGACGACTACACATCGGACCCTCTGTCAAGGGTGTGAAGCTCCGAGTCACAGTTGGGAGGCCTTTATATAGGTAAAACCATATCCAGGGATGAAAAGTTTAATATCTGGTCCATTGTTAATGGCATTAATTTTTTTTTTTTTCTTTTTTTTGAGACAAGGTCTCACTATGCAGCCCTGGTTGACTTGGAACTTATTATGTAGACCACGCTGCCTTCAAACTCACAGAGATCTGCCTGCCTCTGCTTCGCAGGTGCTGGACTTAAAGATGTTCACTGCCCGTCTACATAAGAATAGTTCTTTATTTCTAAAAGACACTTGCCAATTTCACAATTAAAACAGCTGTATGATAGCATTCTCTTTCTCTCAATTGGCCCCAAATAGACCACAGGAGAGCACATTTTAATCCAGTAAGATGCAGGATATACTTCTGATGGACCTCAGAGAAACCTTATCTGAAAGTTGTTACTGAGTGGGAAAAGAAACTTAGAAACAAACTTAGGAACATCAACACACAACTGGCTCACATTGTTAGAGAATTCTCACAGTAATTTGAGGGCCAGGTAGGTCACCTAAACCACCCAAAGCAGTTTCAAAATAATTTAAATTTAAACATTTAAACCAAAACTTTTACTCTTAAATTATTCAAGATTTCTTCAGAAGAGACTGGATACAAAGCACAATGATACGGCATTTCTAGAGAGTTACTTTAGATGCAGACAAGAGTGGGGAGGCCTGGCATGGTGGGGCATACCTTAATCTTAGCACTCAGGAGGCAGAAGCAGGTCAGGTGGATCTTTGTGAATTCAAAGTCAGCCTGGTCTACATGGTGAGTTCCAGGACAGCTGGTGCTACAGGGAGACTGTGTCTCAAAAAGACAAAAAAAAAAAAAAAAAAGGGAAAAAAAGAAAAAAAAAGTGGGGAGAGATTCTCATATGAGTAAATCTGTGGTATAAACATAATTCAACATCATTCATTCATTCTCTTTACCCTTCTCAACTCCCCAACCCCTAAGTTGGAGTGTACTAAGTAGTTACCTTACCATTAAGGGCACACGATCCATTTTGTAAGCCACTTGGGAAGGGTGTAGAGATAAGTTTGGTCTAAGGCTGACAGGTAAACTACTACCTAACTCATATAAAGGCCCTGGTTTAGATCCCTAGAACTGGCAGAGAGAGGAGGGAAGGGGAAGAATGGGTAGGGATACCTCTTAGAGGTCACTGGATCTTAATTTGGTTATTTCTGATGAAAAACTAAAAAATTTGTCTAAGGACAATCCAGCCATATGAAAATGTGATGTCACTGAGTGTTAAAGCTTAAAGCTAGCTTAAGTCTAAGAAGATGGTAGCTCAACATTTCTTATTTTTTTCTCCTAGGATTAGTATTGGTGGGTGGCTATTAAATTTTAAAAATTTTTTTATTTTTGTATGTGTATGAATGTACTGTCTGCATGCAGTTCTGTGCACCCGTGTCATGCAATGCCGCGGAGGTCAGAAGAGGGCGTCAGATTCCCCTGGAAATGGAGTCAAGGACAGTTCTCAGCCGCTATGCGGGTGCTGGAGATTGAACACGGGTCCTGCAAGAGCAGTCTGCGCTCTTAACTGCTAAGCCATCTCTCCAGTCCCAGCTATTAAATTTTTAGTGGTATATTTAAACTATTGGTAAAGGATATTTTTTTTTTTTTGGTCTTTTCAAGACAGGGTCTCCTTGTAGCCCCAGCTGGCCTGGAACTCACAAAGATCCGCCTGCCTCTGCCTCCTGAGTGCTAGGATTAAAGGCGTGTTGCCACCATGCCCAGCGGATATGTTTAAAAGGTCTAAATATTTCCTCTGATTCTTAGAATTCCTGCTAATGGCATTTAAAAATCAGATATATAGTGTAACTAAACTCTTGCCTGTCCATTAATCTGACATTTGTACTAGGCTTATATGGTAGAATAGATAGTTCTGTGTACGGTGGTTCTGGAAGTAAGAAAAGATGGTAAGTGGCTGAGGAACAAAAACAGGACAGAATATGAAAGTGGCTCTTATTAAAGGAGTAAAAGCTTTGAAAAACCAGGGGAGGTAAGCATTAGGATTGAAGATTATGGCAAGGAGAAAAGTAATATTGCTAGGACCCCAGATGTGATGTGTGGAAAGCTGAGAGGTGGTTAAGGGCCAAAATTTCAAGTGTATTATTTATCACATTAAGAAACTGGGGACTGGAGAGATGGCTCAGTGGTTAAGAGCACTGACTGCTCTTGCAGAGGACCCGGGTTTGATTCCCAGCACCCACATGGTGGCTAAGAACCATCTTTAAACCCAGGACTAGGGAGGCAGAGGCAGGTGGATCTCTATGAGTTCAAGGCCAGCCTGGTCTACAGGGCTAGTTCCAGGTTAGCTGGGGCTACAGGGAGACCCTGTCTGAAAAAAACCAAAAAAAGAAAAGAAGAGGAGGGGAGGGGAGGGGAGGGGAGGAGAACTTTGGGGAGTAAAATGCCAATTGTAGTGGCGCATGACTTTAATCTCAGCACTAGGGAGGTGGAGGTAGCCAGATATCTATGAGTTCAAGGCCAGGTCTGGTCTATATAGTAAGTTTCAGGCAAACTGATGGTACAAGGACACCCCCACCCTCCCCCCAAAAAACCAAACTTGATCTTCGTATTTCAGGCCTTAATAGTTGGGAAGGTGGTACACTCCTAATGAGTAGATGGAAGGAGGGTTAGGAATGGGGAGGTAGAAGAAATTGTAGGTACATAGAACTATTGTGGCCATAGCAATGTCTTCGAGGTAATAATGGCAGAAGAAAAATGGTGGGAATAAAGAAGGAACAGAGACATTTAGGGTAACATGTAATGTTTTTGTTTTTTGGTCTCTGAGACAGGATATTCCTATAGCGGCAGCTGGCCTGGAATGCTATGTAGACCAGGTTGTTGTCCTTTTACCTACAGTTACAATCTCACACACATGCATGCATATTTCTAAATCTCATGTACTTGTAAGAGACTACATTGGAGCTTGTTTCACTTGTACTTGACCTAGTTTTTAGAAAATCTGATTTTTGGCTAGAATAAATCTTTCTGCTTAAATATAAACCCATTATAATATGTATCTTATTAAAATGTGCTCTCATCAAATTTAAAGGGTATTTTATGCACATATGTTAATATGACACTTGACAGTGTATTATAATGTCCTCTCATCATATTCAACCCCTATTACCTTTCTCCTTACCTCAGATGATTCTTATCTTAAATTCCCCCAGTTAGCTTTTCTCAGTTGTTTTTACCTCTTTCCTGTTCTCTACTACATTCTGTTATTTTTGGTTTTCTTACTCCCAGGGAATAGTAAATTGTTTATCATTACATTCTTATGTTTTGTGCTCATCTTTACTTTTAATTGCTTTCTTTCAATAATTCCAACATTTAGGCTGGCATGGTAGCTGCACATCTCCAGTCCTAGCATTTGGGAGATTGAGGGAGGAGGATTTTTGTAAGTGCAAAGCAAGAATATATAATCTCACCACCATACAAATTGACTGTCTCTTTTTTTCCCCCCATTTAGTTTCATGTAGATTTGTAGATGTTTAAGTGATATAATCTGATAAATATAATTGAGTATGATAACATTTTACAAAAAAAATACTTAAGAGATTACATTGTGGGACAGCATGGTATCAAAACAAAGCAAGTTAAATTTGACAAAAGCACATATTTTAGTAGATACATATTACTGGGATTATATTTAAGCCCAAAGATTTATTCTAGCTAGAAATCAGAGTTAATAAAAACTAGCTCAAGTACAGATGGAAAAGGCTACATTATAGTCCCTTAAAAATACATAGGAATGCCGGGCGTGGTGGCGCACGCCTTTAATCCTAGCACTTGGGAGGCAGAGGCAGGTGGATCTTTGTGAGTTCAAGCCCAGCCTGGTCTACAGAGTGAGTTCCAGGACAGCTGGGGCTATAGGGAGACCCTGTCTGAAAAAGACAAAAAAAAAAAAAAATACATAGGATTGGGGCAGGAGAGATGGACTAGTGGTTAAGAGCACCAACTGCTCTTGCAGAGGACCTGGGTTCGATCCCCAGCACCCACATGGCGGCTGAGAATCTGACACCCTCTTCTGACCTCCTCGGCATTGCACGACACGGGCGCACAAACCTGCATGCAGTCAGTACCTTCATACAAATAAATAAATAAATAAATAAAAATAAATAAAGAAATAAAATACATAGGATTTAGATTTCAAGAACTAGAAAATGAGAACTTAATAGACTTTTTTCTTAGATGAGAACCCTGTTGTCTGTTGGCTCTCTGCTTGATGTTCTAGCTTTGTTCCGTATAGGAACTCATCAGTGTCCTATTCTAAATAAAACTCTCATCTAAACACCTGGACATAGAATCAGTTTTTAGTGCTGAGACACTGTTATTCCATTGTGAGAAATTGAACATATAGGCCAGGGAGATAACACAGCTGGTAAAAAAATAGTAGTACCACTCTGGTATACAGAGATGATTCTAGGCCAGCTGAGACTAAAGGAAGACCCTGTCTCAAAAAGACCTCCCCCCCAAAAAAAGTCATACAAAGCTTGACTCTTAAGTTGTCAGGGGATGCCTGTCTGTAATTGCTAGCATTTATTGTTTGGTTGGTTTTGGATTTTTTTTTTTTTTTTTTTTTTTTGGCATGGTTCGTCTCTCTATGGCACCAGCTGGTTTGGAACTTGCCATGTAGATCATATTGCCTTCACTCTAAACCCAGAGAGATCTCTCTGTCTCTGCCTCTGCCTCTGCTTCTGCCTCTGTCTCTGCCTCTGCCTCCCCCTCCACCTATGGAGTGCTGGTATTAAAGGTACATGTCAAGACCAGCTCAGGTGCAGGGAACCTGGTCTCTTCAACCAAATGGATTGTGGGAGATCGGGAGATTCAGCCTGCTGTGCATAGAGGCGGGTGGCCTCTGCCAGACCAGCTCAGGCGCAGGGTATCAGGGCGCGGGCTAAGCAGGAAACTTGTCCCCTCCTCCCCCTATTCTGGAGGGAGTGTCCAGTGATCCCTAAAACCAACCTAGAGTGTCTACTAAGCCCTAAAACCGACCTAGAGGAACTGGCTGGCAGCAGCGGGAGTACAGTTCTCAGAGGATGTCATGGGTTGTTACCTACCCAGTTCTTGCAGAATAGAAAGGGAAGAGCGAGCTATACTTTCCAATATATAACCAAAATTGAAAGCCTGAAATCTAGACAAGTCAATACTCCATAAACAAAGAGAATACAATGAAGGCATCTGAAGGACTCAAGGAAAGCAATCCTTCAATGCTGTGAAGAGACATCGGAGATTCGCATAAGATTAGAGGCAAAAGGAAAACCACATGCCAAGAGCACAAAGAAAGAACAATATGGGAAAAGCACAGAATAATTCCACACTAAACTTATCAAGTCTATGGAGGATTCTCACAATGGGACCTCCCTGGACACAGATCGTAAAACAATCACAGATATATTCAAAGAAATTATAGAATTAAGGGGAGAGAATGAAAAACTCAGAAAAGACCTAGAGGGAAAGAATGACACACTTTGGAAAGAACTAAAAGGAGAAAATGACAAACTCTGGAAAGAGCTAAAGGGGAAAAAATGACAAACTCCAGAAGGAAGTGGAAACATTGAAAAGGTCCATGCTGAAATGGAAAAGGAAACCAACCAGTGAAGCAAGGAGCTACAAGAAGAGATTCAGAAGCTCCGAAAAGAAGTGGAAATACTAAAGAAAACACACAAACACACGATGAAATGAAAAAGGAATTCGAACACTCATCCGATGAAGAGGAAAGAATGGGAAAAAGCCTCAGAAGCAGAATGGAGGAAGCAGAAAAAAGAATATTGAATCTGGAAGATAACACAGAACAACTAAAAAGCTCAAGTAAAACTGAAAAATTTAAAAATACACAAGAGTGGAACAACCAGGAAATGTGGGACACTATGAAAAGATCAAACCTCTGCATCACAGGAATAGAGGAAGGAGAAGAATCCCAAGAGAATGGTTCTGATCAGACCTTCAACAGAATAATAGATGAAAATTCCCCCCCCCCCAAAAAAAAGTCAAACCCATACAAATAAAAGAAGCACATAGGATACCAAATAGACAAGACCAGAAAAGAAACTCCTCACGCCATATCATAGTTAAAATGCTAGACACCCAAAACAAAGACAAAATTCTGAAAGCCACAAGAGAAAAACAAGTTACATATAAGGGGAAACCTATCAGAATTACAACTGACTTCTCAGTACAAATTATGAAAGCAAGAAGAACGTGGACCAAAGCATTACCAGTGCAGTATAATGACTATAAATGCCAACCCAGATTACTAAACCCAGTAAAAATGATGATTCTAGTTGAAGGAAAGAGAAAAATCTTTCATGATATAAGTGGAAGAATATATGTCTGGAAAACCAACCCTTCAGAGAATACTTGAAGCAATTCAAAGGACAGAGGAGATGAACAACTATCCCCAGGCATCTTGAAAGAGAAATCAATAAAAGCATAATTGCAGAAGTAGAAACCTAGACCAAAAATGTAAATGGATAATAAGGTGAAAGGAAGCAACACACATCTCTCAATTATAACCTTAAATATTAATGGACTAAACTCCCCAATCAAAAGGCATAGACTGGACAAGCAACTGGAGAAAGAATTCAAAGAGACCTTCCCACTCACAATAGCCTCAAAAACAATAAAATACCTAGGAACAAACCTAACCAAAGACACCAAAGATCTCTACAACAAACATTTTAAACCTTTAAAGAAAGAAATTGAAGAAGATATCAGAAGATGGAAAAACCTCCCATGCTCATGGATTGGGAAAATTAACATTGTAAAAATGTCCATTTTACCGAAACTCTTGTATAGATTTAATGCAATCCCAATCAAATTCCCCAAGAGTTTCTTCACAGGCTTGGAAACAAAAGTTCTTAAATTTATTTGGAAAAACAAAAGACCCCGAATAGCCAAATCAACCCTGAGTGAAAAGAGCTACACAGGGGGGATCTCTATACCAGACTTCAAACTATACTACAGGGCTATAGTCATAAAAACAGCCTGGTACTGGCACAAAAACAGACCTGTTGACCAATGGAACAAAACCGAAGATCCAAATCTGAGCACATTCAATTTCAGCCATCTTATATTTGACAAGGGGGCCAAGAAACCACAATGGAGAAAAGACAGCATCTTCAGCAAGTGGTGTTGGCAAAACTGGATCACCACTTGTAGAAGAATGAAATTAAACCCCTACCTCTCGCCCTGTATAAAAGTCAACTCCAGGTGAATCAAAGACCTCAGTGTGAAACACCAAACTCTGAAGGTGATAGAAGAAAAAGTTGGCAGCAGACTACAAGACATAGGCGTAGGAAAAGACTTCCTAAATCAGACAGCAGCTGCACAAGAATTAAGGTCAACAATTGACAAATGGGACCTCATCAAACTCAAAAGCTTCTGTACATCAAAAGAAACAATCAAGGAAGTGAAGAGAAATCCCACAGAATGGGAGGAAACCTTCACTGCAGATACATCTGACAAAGCATTGAATTCCAGAATATATAAACTACTCAAAAAACAAAGAAAACAAATGACCCACTCAATAGATGGAGAAAAGAACTGAACAGAGACTTCACAAGTGAGGAATTAGAGATGTCTGAGAAACACCTCAAGAAGTGTTCAACGTTACTAATCATTAAAGAAATGCAAGTCAAAACCACTTTAAGATATCATCTTACTCCAATAAGACTGGCTAGGATCAAGAAAACAAATGATACCAAGTGCTGGAGAGGTTGTGGGGAAAGGGGAACACTCATCTACTGCTGTTGGGAATGTAAACTCATACAGCCACTATGGAAAGCAGTGTGGAGAACCCTTGGAAGACTTGGAATGAACTTGCCACCCGACCCAGCCATACCACTCCTGGGCATGTACCCTTAAGACTCACCCCACCACAGAGATACATGCACGGCCATGTTTATTGCAGCTCTCTTCACAATAGCAAGGAGCTGGAACCAACCTAAATGCCCCTCAACTGACAAGTGCATAGAGAAAATGTGGTACATCTACACAATGGAGTTCTATGCAGCAGTAAAGAAAGACGACATCATGAGCTTTGCAGGAAAATGGCTGGAGCTAGAGGACATCATGCTGAGTGAAGTAACACAGTCCCAGAAAAACAAACGACGAATGGTATCCCTCATCTGTGGATGCTAGTGCCAATTACCTAGTTGTAAGTATTTCTTGTGTAGGGCCCCCTGAGCTTTTGTCCAAAGCAGTTGGGCATAATGCATATTGGAAACAACAACAACAACAGAAAGGACTGCATCAAAGAACTGACTGAAACAGTGAACTTCTGCTCAAAACAGTCAACTTCCTCATGGAGAATATTGAGAAAGACTGAGAAAGAGATGAAAAGCATGTTTGGCAGAATGCATGAGCTCTTGCGGGGTGGGGGAATGGGTGGGAACACGGGCCTAGATTTGTTAAAAAAGTAAAAATAAATTTACGTGAAAAAAAAAAGGCATAGACTGGGATAATGGATTAGGAAACAGAATCCATCTATATGCTGTCTACAAGAAACCCATCTCACCCTCAAGGATGGGCACCAACTTAAAGTGAAAGGATGGAAAAATATATTCCAAGCAAATGGTACCAAAAAGAAAGCAGGAGTTGTTATTTTAATATCAGACAACATAGACTTCAAAGTAGAAGCAATCAGAAGAGATAAAGGGTCATTACATCCTTATCAAAGGGAAATTAACCATGAACACTTCACAATCATGAATATATATGCACCAAACTCTGGTGCACCGATCTTTATAAGCACAACTCTATAGGACCTCAAGGCACAGATTAACCCCTGCACACTCATAGTAGGGGACTTTAATACCCCACTGAGCCCCTTGGACAGATCAACCGGACGAAGAATAAACATATTTATATATACATACTTATGTATGTATATATTTTTGTATATATAGCAATACACGTTGGGGAGAAAAACAACAAAAGAATGGGGGGGAAAAGATGGAAATAGTGAAGTTCTCCCCAAAACAAGCCTCTGCTTTGGGGGGGGGGAGCTCTGGAAAGAGTTGGAAAAAGATGCAAGACATGCATGACAGAGTGC
The DNA here is from genome assembly GCA_009823505.1 of Rhizomys pruinosus. NCBI lineage: Eukaryota > Metazoa > Chordata > Mammalia > Rodentia > Spalacidae > Rhizomys > Rhizomys pruinosus. The sequence goes on from VZQC01010425.1 coordinate 77,143, forward strand.
AGGAACTCAGGTAGGGTGGGGGGCATGGAAAGGGAAGTGACTCTAAATTCGATTGAGAAATGATGTATGATGTATGGAAATAGTTTAATAACAATAATAAACTAAAAAAAAGAATATATAAAAATTTGGGAAGCCATTTGTTTAATAGTAAATTTTAATTTATTATTATTAATTTTTTTCTTTTTTTTTTCAAGACAGAGTCTCCCTGTAGTTTTGGCTGTCCTGGAACTCACTTTGTTGACCAGGCTGGTCTTGAACTCAAAAAGATCTGCCTGCCTCTGCCTCCCAAGTGTTAGGAACCAAAGCGTGTGCCGCCACACCCGGCTTTTTATTGTTTTTTTATGTGTATGAGTGTACCGTCTGCATGTAGGTTGGTGCACCCATGTCGTGCAATGCCTCGGAAGTCAGAAGAGGGCATCGGATTCCCCTGGAACTGGAGTTAAAGATGGTTTTCAGCCGCCATGTGGGTGCTGGGGATCGAACTCGGGTCCTCTGCAAAAGCAGTTGGCACTCTTAACTGCTAGGCCATCTCTCCAGCCCCATGTTGTTATTTTTTTTTATTAAAGGAAACTGAGCATAGAATTTCACAAAGGGCCAGCATCTTTAGCCACCAGGAAAATGTAAATCAGAACTATTTTGAGATTCTATCTCATCCCAGTCAGAATGCTTCTTGTGAAGAAACTAAATCCTGGTGAGAATATCAATACAGAGGAACCCTTACTCTTACTTCCACTGTTGGTGGGAGTATAAGCTGGTATAGGCACCAGAGAAACCATTGAGGATTAAAGGTCTGAACCACCACACCTGGCTGTTTTTAATTTTGAAAACATTTATTTAGTGAGTTCCAGGACAGTTGGGGCTAGAGGGAGACCCTGTCTCAAAAACACCAAAAAAAAAAACAAAAAAAAATAAGAATAATAATATATATATATATAATACTCTCTCTCAAAAAAAAACAAAAAAAACCTCCTCTCTAATATACAAAAGGATATTTATTTTATTTATTGATTTATATTATTTATTGTTATTTATTTGCCTTTTTTTTTTTTTGAGGCAGGGTCTCCCTATAGCCCCAGCTGTCCTGGAACTCACTCTGTAAACCAGGCTGGTCTTGAACTCACAAAGATCCGCCTGCCTCTGCCTCCCAAGTGCTAGGATTAAAGGCGTGCACCACCATGCCCGGCACAAAATATATTTATTTATAGGGCCAGAGAACTGGCTTAGTGGTTAAAAGCACTGGCTGATCTTGTTGAGGACCTGAGTTCAGTTCCCAGCACCCTCATGTTGGCTAGCAACTATCCTTAACTCCAGTTTCAGGGGCCTCTTTTGGCCTTTGTTGGCAAATACGCACATAAAAAATTTTAAATTTTTTTTGAATTTTAAAATTATTTATTTTGAGATAGGTTCTCATTCTCTTTAGCCCTGTGTAGCCTGGAGCTTGCTATGTAGTGCAGGCTGGCCTCAAACTCAAAGAAATAGATCTTCGTTCTGTCTCCCAAATATCTTGAAATAGTATTTACTGTGTGAGGGGTGCACTTGTCACATGGTTCATGTGTAAATATCAGGATAATTTTGGGGAGTTCTCTCTACTGTGTGGATGTTACAATTTGAGTTCTGTCAGTCTCTCTACCATGTGGATGCTACGGGTTGAGTTTTGTCAGTCTTGGCAGCTTTACCCAATGAGCCATCTTGCTAGCTTGCTAGTTTATAATTCTTTTTCTTTTGGGGGTGGTCTATTTGAGACAGGCTCTCCCTGTAGCCCCAGTTGTCCTGGAACTCACTATGTAGATCTGTCAGGCCTTGAACTTACAGAGATCCACTTGCCTCTACCTCCCAAGTGCTAGGATTAAAGGCATGCGCCACCACACCCTGCTTACTTTAATTCTTTTTTAACTTTATTTATTTTTTAAATTTTATTTATTTATTTATGTGTGTGAATGTACTGTCTGCATGTAGGTTTGTGCACCTGTGTTGTGCAATGCCGAGGAGGTCAGAAGAGGGCGTTGGATTCCCCTGGAACTGGAGTTCTCCTGGAATTGGAGTTACAGATGGTTCTCCGCTTCCATGTGGGTGCTGGGGATCAAACCCAGGTCATCTGCAAGAGCAGTCGGCGCTCCCAACCTCTAGGCCATCTCTACAGCCCCGACTTTTTATTTTTTATGTGTCTGAATGTTTTGCCTGTATGTATGGTGGTGGTTTGAATGAGAGTGTCCCCTATAGGCTTCAAGTAATCAGACATTTTGTCCCCAGTGGATGGTGCTGTTTTGAGAGGTCTTGGAAGGTGTGGCCATGCTGGAGGAAGTACATCACTGGGGGTCGGCTTAGAGAGTTTAACAAGCCTTGCTGGTCTCCAGAGGCTCTCTTTTGACTTCCTGTGCTCATTGGGAGATGTGAACCTTGGCTTTCTGCTCCAGCCCCAGCCACCATGCCTCCCGCTACAATGGACTGGAACTATTTCGTCAATTGTCAGCTCACATAAACTCTTCCTTTTATAAGTTCCCTTGGTCATAGTGGTTTTATCACAGCAGCATAAAACTGACTAATACATGTATGTAATTGTGTCAGTGTGTATAATGCTCTGCAAGACCAGAAGACCTGGACCTGGAGTCATAGACAATTGTGATCTGCCATATAGTTGCTGGGAGCCAAACTGGAAGATCAGCAAGTGTTCTTAATAGCTGAGCTATCTCTACAGCTCCCTAACTTCCAATTCTTACATGTATTCATTTATGTGGAAATGACTGTGAGGAGAGGTCAGGCAACCAGAAAGGGGCCCATGAGCAGGGAAAGAGGCTGGAAGCGAAGGGATTGTGGAGAAAGTAATAAGTAAACACTTAACTATGTGAAAGGGAAAAGGGAATATTGGGGCAGATTATAACCAGAGCAGGAAGGCAGGGAGATGTGGGGAGAGGAGCAGTTGGCTAGTTGGTTCATTTATATCAGCTAACTATATATGAAAATGCCATAAGGAAACATTTTTATTTATTTATTTTGGTCTTTATGAGACAGGGTCTACCTTCTAGCCTCAGCTGGCCTGGAGATGTTGACCAGGCTGGCCTTGAACTCAGAGATCTGCCTTCCTCTGCCTCCTGAATGCTGGGATTAAATAAATGCATGTGCCATCATACCCTGTGGAAACATTTTGTATGCTAATTAATATATGTAAAAAAAATTGAGCACTGAGGGCAGATAAGAGGCACAGGCTAACTAGGTATTTCCAAATGTTTTTACTTTCATGTCTTATAAATATTATATTTGGATGATTAGAAATGGTAAATTGCATGTGCCGATTTTCGTTTTCTGTTTGTTGTGAAATGGGAATCTGCCCCGTAATCTTCTATTCCTGGTCTCAAGCAATGCTTCTGCCTTAACTCCCTCATTATGTGTGATCTCTTGCTACCTCACTCAGCTTTGATTTCCTATTTTAGTTGTAAAATAAGGGGATTGAAATGTGGTTTGGTCAAAGAGTGCTTGCTTTGCAGGTGTAAGTTTAATAAACCTAGTGCCTTGGGCCTGGAGAGATGGCCTAGCGGTTAAGAGCACTGACTGCTCTTGCAGAGGATCTGGGTTCGATCCCCGGCACCCACATGGCAGCTGAGAACCTTCTTTAACTCTAGTTCCAGGGGAGTCCGATGCCTTCTTCTGACCTCCATGGCATTGCACGATACGGGTGCACAAACCTACCTGCAGACAGTACATTCATACACATAGAAAAACAAACAAAAAACCTAGTGCCTTAAAAAGAAAGATAACCGGGCCTGGTGGCCAGTGCCTTTAATCCTAGCACTTGGGATGCAGAGGCAGGTGGATTTCTCTGAGTTTAAGGCAAGCCTGGTCTACAGAGTGAGTTCCAGGGAGCCCCTGTCTCAAAAAGAACAAAAAAAAAAAATGAAAGAAAAGAAAAAAGAGGAAGATCACTGCGGATATCATAGTGGGTTATAAGTGTGTGCCAGAATGCTTGGCTTTAGAGTAAAAACAAAGTTAATCCAGCAAAACAACCCTCACAAGAATTACTGATAAGTATTTGGTTTATTTTTCTCAGTATGTTTTTGAGACAGAGTATCTCAGGCTGTCTTCAAACATTATCCTCTTGCTTGTGTGGATTATAGGTGTATGTCATCACTGCTGGCTTTTTGTTTCTTAAAGCCTCCTTATGGCCATTACATGTAGTTCAGCATTTATCTTTTTGTAATCAACTTCTAGTTGGCTAGTCATTTTCTCACTGTGCACTGTTGTTCATAAAGTATTTTTTCTATAATTGAGTCTCCTGTCACATGACCATCTATGATTTTGAGCTTTGAATGGTTCTTTTTATATGGGAAACAAGCCAAAAGTCCAAGTTAAAGTGACTGGATTTGATTTAAAGAAATGTTTTTGACCTACTAAGGTAAATTGTTTTCCTCCTTTACCCACTGTGTCATGTTTTGATGGGGCCTAATGGTATTAATGGTGATTTCTCTTTTGGAGAGTCGAAATCACCTAACCTTTGTCCACTGCGTTCGGCCCTGTCCCTTTAGAATATGGGTACTGCATCCCTGTTCTCAGCTTCTTTGTGCAAGTAAAGAGGCCTATTTTTTGTTATTTATTTTTTTTTTTTTTGTCTTTTCGAGACAGGGTCTCCCTGTAGCCCCAGCTGTCCTGGAACTCACTCTGTAGACCAGGCTGGCCTTGAACTCACGAAGATCCGCCTGCCTCTGCCTCCCAAGTGCTGGGATTAAAGGTGTGCGCCACCACGCCCAGCTAAGAGGCCTATTTTTTGCTAAGGGTTTCTGAGATCAATGAAAGCAATGCTGTAAGACTTTATCATTTATATTTATTTATTTTCTTATTTTTATTTGTAAAATTTATTTTCTTATTTTTATTTGTAAAAATTAAACTGCTGTCAAATAACAGGATTTATATTCTGATTATAAATTTGGTGTCCATTTCTGAAGATAGTTGTAAAATGCAGGTTCAAATAAAACACACCTATGATTTTTAATTTTTGTTTCTTCACCCTAAGACTTGCTATATATGTGATGAACAAGGAAGAGAAAGCAAAGCAGCTACTGGTGCTTGCATGACATGTAATAAACATGGATGTCGACAGGCTTTCCATGTAACATGGTAAGTATGTTTTTCCGTCATTGTACAAAAATGAAATAGAGAAATTTGTGGAAAATGATTAAGCTAAATACCTACCTACTTGGGTATTATAGTGCATCTTACTGAGTTAGTTTTTATTTTCAGTGCTTCGAATTAAACCCCAGTACTTTGTACATGTTAGGAAAACACTCTATACTGAGCTACCTCTCTAATTCTCTTTTCTGGTTTTTTGACTGGAAAGCACACCTCTGTTGATCTTGCTTACTGTGCTATATAACTTTGAAGCATATTGGAGTTGAAAAGAATTTTTTCTTTTATAGGGTAAGACTGTATTGTGAGCCAGGCCTGGTGACATAGGCCTGTGATACCTGCTATTAAAGAGGTGAAGGTAGAGCTGAAGAGATGGCTCAGAGGTTAACATACTGGCTGCTCTTGCAGAAGACCCAGGTTTGAATTCTAGCACCCACATGGCAGCTAACAACTATTTGTAATTCCAGTACCAGGAGATCTGATGCCATCTTCTGACCTCTATGGGCACTGCTTGACAGAGGTACACTTACATGCAAACTGTATACTCATACACTTAAAGTAAATATAAAGAAAAAAGGAGGTAGAGGCAGGGAGTTTGCAAATTCAAATCCTGCCCAAGGTATAGAATATACTTAGAGTTACTTGGTGAGAGAGACCCTGTTTCAAAATAAAAAGAACAATGACCAGTGAAATGACTTAGCAGGTAAAAGTACTTATTGCCAAATCCAAATTCAATCCTTAGATCAGAAGAGCCAATTCCCCATAGTGAACTCCACATATACTTGGTTGTTTCAGTGTTACCCCCTACTCCCTCTTCTGTGTATAACCACAGGATAGGGATGTCACTCACTGGTTGTTCTAGTTTGTCTTCCATTGCTATGACAAACCACTCTGACCAACACCAACTTGGGGAGGAAAGGGTTTATTCAGCTTACATCTCGTGTGTCACAGTTCATCACTTAGCCCAAGGCAGGAACTCAGGACAGGATCCTGGAGGAAGGAACTGAAGCACAAGCCATGGAGGAATGCTGTTCACTGGCTTGCTCTCCTGGCTCATGCCCAGCCTGCCTTCTTATACAGTACACAACAACCTGCCCAGGGTGGCACCACTCTTGTGGGCTGGGCCGTCCCATACTGCTCGACCATCAAGACAGTACTCCACAGATGTGGCCACAGGCCAATCCAATGGAGCTAATTCCCCAACTGAGGCTCCCTCAACCCAGGTGTGTCAAGTTGACACTAAAGCTATCCAGCACAATTGACCCCTTGTCAACTTGACACACAAAACACATCGCTATTAAACCACCACCTTTCCAGTTCTTATCCCCAAAGTATGTTAACATTAATCACAACCTAAGACAGTACAACCTTAAAAGCCCCACAGTCCTTAAAATGTCCAAACACTTAAAAGTTCAGTCTATTAAAAGTCTCTTAACTGTGGGCTGCTGTAAAATCCAAAACAAGTACTGTCTTATTTCAAAGGGAAGAATCAGGCACTCTCAAACAAAACCTAAGTCCAGCAAAGTAGCTCAAGGCTGGACACCTGGGATTCACTCACGATCTTCTGGGCTCCAAAGGGTTTCGGCAGCTCCCCCTCTCCGACTCTGCCGTCCGTGGCACACTCATCTCGCAGGCCCAGGCCGACTCCATTCTACACCTACCGCTGCTCTTGGTGGTCGTCCCAGGGTACCGGCATCTCCAAAAAGCTGGGGTCGCTACTGAAACTGAGGCAGCACCTTCACCAATGGTCTCTTCTGACCTCTCCTGGTGCAAAGCCTCAGCTTCTCTCCATGACCCCTGCAATCCTGGGGTCTTCACAGCAACCGAGGTGCACTTCCACCAATGGTCTTTCCTGACCTCTCACAGTGCCAAGCCTCGGCTGCTCTCTGTGACCCCCTCAAATTTCAACACCGGAACCATATAGGAGACTCTTACACGTTACCAAGTCCGGCTTCTGGCTCGAGATGGAGGCTCAGGCCCTTTCTGGGTCACAGCTTCTGTGTGCTGACCTTGAAGATATTCTCCCCAGAAGATTTCACCTCAGTGATGCTGGTCTCTTGTTACTTACAGCTGATTTTTCAGCCCCAGCTAACCAGCATCAATTGCCCCAGTACCACAAAAGTTTCACTTCAGGTTCTGGTCTCTTGTTACTTACAGCTGATTCTCCACAGCCCCAGCTGACCAGAACCCACAGATTACACAGTCCTGATGATCTCTGCTCTCCTTTGAAACTAGAAACTTCACAAGCCAGGCCTCCATCTTCTACAACTCCTTCAGCAAAACTGCTCCAAGCTCCACAGCAACAATCTTTAGGCATTCAATGATCTTCCCAGCCCAAAGTTCCAAACGCCTCCACAATCCTTCCCCAAAACACCAAGGTCAGGTCTGTCACAGCAATACCCCACTCGTCTGGTACCAATTTCTGTCCTAGTTTGTCTTCCATTGCTGTGACAAAACACTCTGACCAACACCAACTTGGGGAGGAAAGGGTTTATTCAGCTTACATCTCCTGGGTCACAGTTCATCACTTAGGGAGCCCAAGGCAGGAACTCAGGGCAGGAACCTGGAGGCAGGAGCTGAAGCACAGGCCATGGAGGAATGCTGTTCACTGGCTTGCTCCCCTGGCTCATGCCCAGCCTGCCTTCTTATACGGTACACAACAACCTGCCCAGGGTGGCACCACTCATTGTGGGCTGGGCCCTCCCACACTGCTCGACAATCAGACAATACTCCACAGATGTGGCCACAGGCCAATCCAATGGAGCTAATTCCCCAACTGAGGCTCCCTTAACCCAGGTGTGTCAAGTTGACACTAAAGCTATCCAGCACACTGGTAGAGTGCTTACTAATATGAGAGAGAGAGGCCCTGAGTTCAGTGCTCCCTGTGGTGCCCTGCAGAAAGATGATGTAGTTTGACTCCACGTAATCTTTTATCACATTGTCATTTCAGAAATTTAGAGAAACATGGCTTTTATTTTCAACACTATTAGAAATTAAAAAAAAATATTTTCTGTGTATGACTATATTGCTTGCATGTACATAGTGCACCTGTGATGTGCAGTGTCTGTGGAGGTCAGAAGAGGGTGTTGGATCCCCTAGACCTGGAGTTTAAAACAGTTGTTAACTGCCATCTTGGTGCTGGGAACTGAGCCTGAGTTCTTAATGGCTGAGTGTCTCTCCAGTACAAACACTACATAGAAGTTAAAAGTAAGAATTCTTAGGCCAGGTGTGGTGGTGTGTCTTTTATTGTAGCACGTGGGAGGCAGAGGCAAATGGCCAGTGAGAGCTAACACAGTGAGACCCTGTCTCAAACAAAACAAAACAAAACAAAACAAAACAAAACCCCCTACAAAACCCTGTCAACAAAAAAGTAAAACTTGTTTACTTTGAGGAGAAAAGGAATTTGTCTTAATGATTACACTTGTTTTCGTGGGCTCTCAGTGTTCTCCAGTCTCATTTCAACCTCCTGGACACAAACGATCTTCCCACATCAACCTCCTGAGTACTTGAGACTCCAGGCATGTGCGATTGTATCCAGCTCTTAAAGCAGCTTGATGGCTGTTTGATGAAATAACACCTGGATACATCTTCATCCTTGATAAAATTGAATTGAAGAGTTTATTTTAAATTATGACCTTAAAAAATGATAATTTGTAAGTGGAGGTGAATGTCCTTGGCCACAATTATAATAATGCTTATCTGTGTCCTCACTTTGTGTGTGTGTGTGTCTGTCTGTATAACCCAGAACCTTGCACATGCTAATAATTAGTAAGCAGATAGTTTACTAAACCTCTAGAACCTCTAGCCCTTATCTTCTATTGTCTTTTCTTTATATTTCCTTACAAATCCTTAAGAGTACATTTTGTAGCTTGGCGTTGTGGCGCACGCCTTTAATCCTAGCACTTGGGAGGCAGAGGCAGGCGGATCTTTGTGAGTTCAAGGCCAGCCTGGTCTACAGAGTGAGTTCCAGGACAGCTGGGACTACAGGGAGACCCTGTCTCAAAAAAAAGGAGTACATTTTGTTTGTTTTCATGTATCATTGTTTGAGTTTTTATTGATAGACTTGGCCTTTGCTTTCAGTGCTCAGTTTGCTGGATTACTCTGTGAAGAAGAAGGTAATGGTGCAGACAACGTCCAATACTGTGGCTACTGTAAATACCACTTTAGTAAGCTGGTAAGGATTAGTTTGGATTTAATATTAAAATAACAATTAGTTTTGAACGTAGAATGACACCATCATAAAAATTCATAAAAATGTAAAAGAATATTTGAGTAGAACAAACTGTTTTAAAATGATTCATTTCAATTCCAGTAAGAACCATGCTAAATAAATATAAACTTGGGCAAGATCAAGGGGATGTTGTTATTATGTCTTTTACATTGATAGTTGTTAATAATGTTTATCATTTTATGGAAAAATTAATATTTAGAGAATTCTTAAGGTTTTTTTTTTAATTGCTTTTGTTTTTCTGCCTATGATCATTTCGAATTTTTGTCCCTTATTTCTATATTTCTGTTACATTACTGTTATGTACTTTCACTTTTATTTACTAGGAAATAGTAAAATATATGTAAGATTTTGTTGTAACTTTGTTAAAGATCTTAGAAAATATTTGAGCCATGCCTGGTGGTGTATGCCTTTAATCCCAGCACTTGGGAGGCAGAGGCAAGCAGATCTCTGTGAATTCTAGGACATCTGGGACTACAATAGGGAGACCCTGTCTCAAAGATACAAAAAATAAAAATAAAAACGACTCTAAAAAAAAGTACAGTGTATATATATTTGAATCAGCTTTGGGATTTTTTTTTTTTTTAAATTTAGTCATTCCTTGTTGTTAAGCAGCATTTATGATTATGGGACTGGAGCAATGAGCGATGGCTCAGCAGTTAAGAACACTGGTTGTTCTTGCAGAATACCCAGGTTCAAATCCCATCACCCACATGGCAGCTAACAACTCTCCTTAACTCCAGTTCCAGGGGATCCAATGCCCTCTTCTGACCTCTGCAGGCACACAGGTACACTTACATACATACAAGCATTACACACATACAAATTAAAAAAACAACAACTTTTGATTATGTATTTGTGTCTGTTTTCCTTTGAAGGATCAATATCTTTAATGCTCCAAATGTCTCAGTCCTTAAATATGTAGATCCATACATATTTTACATATAAATATATGTTTTATGGTTTTGGGTTGTTTTTTTTTTTTTTTGAGACAGGATCTCCCTGTAGCCTCAGCTGGCCTGGAAACTCACTCTGTAGACCAGGCTGGCCTTGAACTCACAGAGATCCGCCTGCCTCTGCCTCCCAAGTTGCTAGGATTAAAGGAGTGCGCCACCACTCCCAGCTTAAAGATGGTTCTTAGCCACTATGTGGATGCTGGGAATTGAACCCAGGTCCTCTGCAAGAGCAGTCAGCACTCTTAACCATGGAGCCATCTCTCCAGCCCCTTTTGTCTATATTTATTACATATTTATATTTATTATTCTTTTTAAGTGTCTTTTAAATTATCTTTCCCTTTGAATAGGGGTTGCTTGTCCCATCTTCCTCCCTTCTACCTTCTTTTCCTTCTCTCCTTCCCTCTTTCCTCCCTCCTTTCCCTTCCCTTCTGAAATGCCTCCAGTGTTTATGCTGTGATGAAGTTACCTAATACAACACATGACTGCATAAACGTGTGTGTCTGTATCATTCGTTGCTAAAGACTTTGATTTATTTTAATGACTGGAAAAAATGTTTTATAAGAATTTAGGTAGTATAAAATTGAAAAATTTGAAGCTGGGTGTGGTGGTGTGTATCTGTAATCCCAGCAGTTCTTGAGGTAGAAACAAGAGGTTAAGGAGTTCAGGGTCATGTTCCACTACAGAATGAGTTTAAGGCCAGCCTGGACTATGTGAGACTGTGTGTCAAAAAAGAAAAGTAAAAAGAAGAAAGGATTTTAAAGTTTATACAAATAAGAGTTTTCTTATTACTAATTATTGGCATGATGTTATCCCATTGCTAGGTGGGAAGAAAATCTGTTTAGTGAGTGAGATATGAACTAACTTTGCATAGAACTTGAATTTGTTTTTAACTGCTTTTAAAAATCAATTTTAAACTAATTATGATGCCGCCAACTTTTAATCACCCTAAATAATTCTTACCTTCATACTTTATGATATATTTTAGTGATATATTTTTTTAGCAGTAATAAAATAATACTTTAATGCTTTTAAAAAATGCATGGGTCTAATACTGACATTTGTCTTTTTTCCTATAGACATAATCATTTAGACAACTTTTTTTCTTATTATTGAAAGCAAAGTCTTGCTAATTTATTACTGGTATAAAGTAACCTTTCAAATATTTACTTTTCTATTCTATAATCTTGCCCCCCCCCCCACCCCGCCCCGGAGCCTCTAGGCATGTGCCACTATGCTCAGTTCTATCTTTTAAAATATGGCATCTTTTGGTCAAAGTGCATTTTTTAAGCCAACATTGAAAATATAGTAGCTTAAATTGAAAGTAGGTTGTTTTCACACATCTTAGTAAATACACAAAAATATGGCATTAATGTTAAATTTAGGTTAGTTTTTCTTTATAATGCAGTAGCTGGTGTTTAAATGGGAACATAGATTTTTTTTTCTAAAAACCATTTTTATACATTTAAAAACATTTAACATTTGAAAATAGTTTAAGCCTAACACAACTTTTTTTAATATATATACATATACACATATGTATATGTTTTCTTTTTTAGAAAAAGAGCAAACGGGGAACTAGTAGGTCATATGATCAAAGTTTAAGTGACTCTTCCTCTCACTCTCAGGATAAACATCATGAGAAAGAGAAAAAAGTAAGTGGATTTATTGTTGCTAATTATGTAGCACATCACTTAATAGAATAATATTTTTATATAAAATTGTTTTTCATAACTAAATGGAAACATTGAATTCAGAAATACTTTGGCTGTAATATAGTACTAAATCAAAGTCTGGGTTTTAAACAATCCCATATTTGTGAATATGGTTTTGCCCTTTGAAATTGAAATTTTAAATTACAGTTTGATTGAAGTGAGAGTTATTTCTTGCATGTGTTAACTGTGGTCATCTTGTGAAATCTTCAGGTGACTTCATTAATAATTTGTTGCTTTGTACAATTAACTGGTTATGCCACATGAAAATAATTATCTCAGCTTTCTCCTCTATATAGAACAACTTTGAACTCTAAATATTCTTGGCTGGTTTTTAATTTTTCATTTTGTGCTAATGTCTTATTTTTCTAGTGGCCAAATGTTATACCATTTGTTTGAGATTATTTTGTTTTTTTAATTAAAATACTAAATCTTGCCTAAATACTAATCTTTCCTCTTTTGACTTACCTGTTTAATGCTTACATTTTTACTTAATTTTAAAAGACATGATTAGTTTTTAATTAATTAGAAGAGACTTTTATAGAGCTAATCTTACCTGATATGTAATTCTTTAGGGATATATTAGCAGTGTAGTAAACAATAACCTGGATGAATTGTTTAATGGAAATAAGGATAAAAGAGGTCATCTTAAATGGAAAATAATATTCTTTTTAAAAAATTAATAGTTTTATTTTTTACGTGTATGCGTGTTTTGCCTGTATGTATGTATGTAAGTGTATCATGTACATGCAGTGCCCATGGGTGTTAGAGAAAGAGCATCAGATCTCCTGGAACTATAGTTAAAGATGAATATTAGGGGGCTGGAGAGATAGCCTAGCGGTTAAGAGCACCAACTGCTCTTGCAGAGGACCTGGGTTCGATCCCCAGCACCCACATGGTGGCTGATTACCATCTGTAACTCCAATTCCAGGAGAACTCCAGTTCCAGGGGAATCCGAGACCCTCTTCTGACCTCCGCGGCATTGCACAACATGGGTGCACAAACCTACACGCAGACAGTACATTCATACACATACAAAAAAAGAAAAAAAAAAAAAAAAAAAAAGATGAATATTAGCCACCATGTGAGTGCTGGGAACCTAACCCAGATCCTCTGCTCAAGAGCAGCCTGTGATGTCAACCACTGAGCAATCTCTTCAGCCTTGAATAAAATGTTCTTAAAGAGTTGGTATAAAAAAAAAAGTTGGTATAAATTAGTTTTGAAAGTATGTTTGTGATTATATTTGATATTTGAAAATAAGATTATGTAATAGTTTTATATCTGTAAGTACTTATGATTTGGGGAATGCTAATGCGTAGTTATTTTAAGCACACTTGGCTTGAATTTATGTTTATAAGATTTGAGAAATACTAATAGTTATTTAAGAATATTTTGGACTCAATTTATGTAGGTATATTTTAAAGATAAATATTAAAAAATTTGAAATTGCTTCCTACCATGAGTGAAATAATACAATTTTTAAGGTTTTGTTTTTTTTAAATGTGTATGAATGTACTGTCTGCATGTAGGTTGTGCACTCGTGTTGTGCAATGCCACGGAGGTCAGAAGAGGGTGTCAGGTTCCCTTGGAACTGGAGTTAAAGACAGTTCTCAACCGCCATGTGGGTGCTGGGGATCGAACCCAGGTCCTCTGCAAGAGCAGTCGGCACTCTTAACTGCTAGGCCATCTCTCCAGCCCTGAAATAATACAATTTTATACTTTAGTTTAGTTAGGTATATATATATCTCTGGTAGCAAGTAAGTGACTATGACTATAAGTGACAATATTAGAGATCTAGCTTATATTTATTGTTTGGATTGCTGATGAAAAAAATGACAGTTTAATTGAAACATTACGAGATTTTAATTTTAGACAGGGTCTCCCTATAGCCTCAGCTGACATGGAATTCACAGAGCTCACAGAGATGATCCTCCCCCCCCCAATCCCTCTGCAGGATTAAAGGTGTGCCCTGGTGAGCTGAAGGTTCTTTAGGTAGGGCTTGCTATAGTGTGAAGAGAGAAGTCTCACCATTATTTCTTTTTTCTGCCATTTCATGAGCATTGCCTTGTTTTAGGAAGGTTTATTAAATCATTGTATTGATTTTACTATATGTCCTATCAAGTTACTTGAAAGACAGTTACTAATCTTGTACAGTGTTGAATAAATTCAGTGCTGGGACTATGCTGTGTACTGAATCTTCCCCAAAGGAATGGCCTTTACAAAAGCTTTTGGAATTGTGGAATGCTTGATTTTTTTTATTTTTGAGACAGGGTCTCCCTTTAGTCCTGGAGCTCACTCTGTAGACCAGGCTGGCCTTGAACTCACAGAGATCTGCCTGCCTCTGCCTCCCAAGTGCTAGGATTAAAGGCATGCGCCACCACGCTGGGCAGAATGCTTGATTTTAAAACATTGGATTTAAGCCGGGCGTGGTGGCGCACACCTTTAATCCTAGCACTTGGGAGGCAGAGGCAGGCGGATCTTTGTGAGTACAAGGCCAGCCTGGTCTACAGAGTGAGTTCCAGGTCAGCTGAGGCTACAGGGAGACCCTGTCTCCAAAAGACCAAAAAATAAAAATAAAAATAAAACATTGGATTTAATCAAATTTGTTTTTAGATTTTAGAGTTGGATTTATTTTTCTAGTTGGTTTTTACTATTTTAGCTTATATTAAACTTAAAATTTTTTTCTTGGTCATCAAGATTCAAGTCTATTTTTGTATTTTATGTTTTCCTCCTGTGGTCCTGGCAGTTGAACCCACGGCCTCCAAAGCATGCTACGCAAGCAGTCTGCCTCTGAATTACATCCCCAACCCAAATTTTTGTATTTTATTTAAAAATTTTTATTATGTGTTTGAGTGTTTTGCCTGCCTATATGTAAGTGCACTTGTGTTGTGCAATGCCAATGGAGGCCAAAAGAGAGCATCTGATCCCCTGAAACTGGAATTACAGAAGACAGTTTAGCTGCCATGTGATGCTGGGAACCAAATACAGATAGATCATCTGTAAGAGCAAGCAGTGGTCTTAACCACAAAGCCATCTCTCTAGCCCTTGTATTTTATTCTTAATGGAGGTTTATTGTAATTTCTTAAGAATAATATGAGTAAACCTAAAATAATTCACCATTAGACTTTTTTCTTCCCTTGAGATCCTGGCATAAGACTTCAAAATATGGTATGATATTAAGTATTACCAGTTGAATTTATGGAGTATTATAGACTTACCTTTCTGTACATTTTTAAGATACTTTCTGTCAGATGGTCATGGTGGTGGGTACCTTCAATCATATTACTTGGGAGGCAGAGGCAGGCTAATCCAGGTCAGCCTGGTCTAGATAATGATACAGACAAACTGTGCCTACAGGAGAGCCTGTCTTAAACCCTGCCCCCCTCCCAATATATTGTCTTTCCTTCCATCCAAGTGAGAAAGAGGGTCTTTTTATGATATGATGTTCAGGAAACACTTAACTCTTGAACTCAGATTATCCTGCCTTGGTCTCCTTAGTAGCTAGAATTACAGACTTGCATCACACTGTACCTGGCTCCTTTAATTTCTTATGTCTAGACTGGGCATGGTGGTATATACATGTAATTCCATTACTCACAGGCTAAGTTAGGGGGCTCAGTATTTCGAGGCCCACCTGGACTGCTGAATATTTGAGAGAAAAAAAAAAAAACGGCAACTATACTGAACATTTACAGGCCCATTTTCTTGACATTATTCTCTCAACAATATAGTCTTACAAGTATTCACATAACATTTTCATTGTATTACAAGAAATCTATGTCTATAGATTATATGCAAATACTACAGCATTTTATATAAGAGCTCATTGTTGATAGATGAGCATGCCAGGGCCAGGGATGTGTTCTGAAAGCATCTCTCTTCCCCACACCCCAGGAGGGTAAACCAAATGATTACATTGAATTGAGCTGTAGCGTTCATAATCTGTTCATACACTGGCATTTTATGGTTTTTGTGTTTTTTTTGAGACAAGGTTTCTTACAGCCCAGGCTGGCCTTGAACTACTGATCTTCTTGTCTTTACCTCTCAAATTCTGAGAATGTTTGAGTCAGTACATCCATCAGACATTGAGATTTTAAAATGCTGTATATTATTGAATAGAATTTTTTGTAATACTGTTCCAAAATGTACTAAGGCCGCTTTGAAGTCTTCTGTTTACCTCCATTATAGAACATACTTTTTTTAATATGCTTAAGAATATTATTTACTAAATATTGTTGTTTATTAATTGTATTTAATATTTTTTTAATCTAAACTACTTAAATGTGAAAAAAGGGTCGAGGATATAGGCCAGTGCTAAAGCATGTGCTTGAGCCCCAACACCAAAAATGACAGAAAAAGCAATCCTCCTACCTGCAAACAACTACAACTTTTTTTTTTTTTTTTTGTCTTTTCGAGATAGGGTCTCCCTGTGGCCCCAGCTGTCCTGGAACTTGCTTTGTAGACCAGGCTGGCCTCGAACTCACAAAGATCCGCCTGCCTCTGCCTCCCAAGTGCTAGGATTAAAGGCGTGCACCACCACGCCCGGCAATTTTTTTTTTTTTTGGGTCCTCTGCAAGAGCAGTCCGTGCTCTTAACACTAGGCTATCTCTCCAGCTCCTACTGTTATTTTCATATATCGGTTAGTTACTTTAGAAAAAGAATTCTATTTACCGTTCTATTTGACAATTATGATATATAATAAAAATATACACGTAAAACTTAAACTGCCTTACAGAAAAACACAATTAAAAAGTTGTTTTCCGCCGGCGTGGTGGCGCACGCCTTTAGATCCTACACTCGGAGGCAGAGGCAAGCGGATCTTTGTAGTCAAGGCCAGCCTGATCTACAGAGCATT
>VZQC01010425.1:96303-120074 GCA_009823505.1 Rhizomys pruinosus
GGGTTCGATCCCCAGCACCCACATGGCGGCTGAGAACCGTCTGTAACTCCAATTCCAGGAGAACTCCAGTTCCAGGGGAATCCGAGACCCTCTTCTGACCTCCGCGGCATTGCACGACACGGGTGCACAAACCTACACACAGATAGTACATTCATACACATACAGAAATAAAAAAAAAAAAAAAAGAAAAAAAAAAAAGAAAATAACAGTAGATTTGACCATAGTTGAACTTAAGAATGTATATCAGTCTTTAATAAGATCTTTTTTTAATTTATGTGTATGAGTTTATTGCCTGTATGTGTTTAAATGCACCTGTGTTGTGCAGTGACCATGGAAGTCAAAAGACTGTGTCAGATCCCCTGGAACTGGGGTGTCATATGGTTGCTAGCCACCATGTGGATGCTAGGATTCAAACCTGGGTCCTCTGCAAGAGCAGTCAGTGCTCTCAACCACTGAGCCATCTCTCCAGCCCCTAATAAGATCTTTAAAAAATTTTTTTGTGTGTGTGTATGAGTGTATTGTCTGCATGTATGTAAGTGCATCCATGTCATGCAGTACCCACAGAGAGAGTTGGATTTCTCTGGAGCTGGAGTTCAGGGGTAGTTGTTAGCTGCCATATGAGTGTTGGGAATCAAACCTGGGTGCTCTGCAAGAGCTGCTAGTGCTCTTAATCACTGAGCCATCTCTCTAGCCCCTTTAATAGGTCTTTAATAAGGAATCATTTATATATTTAAAGAACCCTTCATTGAAAAATTGTCATGCTGGGCACGGTGGCAAACACCTTTAATCCCAGCATTGGGAGGCAGAAGCAGGTGGATCTATGAGTTCAAGGCCAGCCTGGTCTGCATAGTGAGTTCAGGGCAGCTGGGGCTATAGGAAGACCCTGTCTCAAAAAGATCTCTCCCCGCCAAAAACTAGTCAGACTTCAGCTTTATTCCAGGTCACAGGAATTAATTTGTATATTGATAAGGTCTCACTGTGTTGCCTATGCTGGTTTAGAACTCTCTCTCTTTTTTTTTGGTCTTTTTGAAACTCTTTACCCTTATTACTGACTGGGAGCTGCTGTTGCCGCCACTGCATTGCATTACCATAGAGAATTGTACCATGTATTGGTAGCTCAGGAAAAGATCAAAATTGATCATTTGAAGTGTAGCTTCTGTAGAATGTATATTGCTTTTGAACCATTTGAAAACATTTTATACTAGTTTAAAAATGTATGTTGAGCCTGGTGTGGTGACTCATGTCTTTAGTCCTAGCACTTGGTAGGCAGAGGCAGAGGCAAGTGGATACCAGCCTGGTGGACATACTGAGTACCAGCTGGGGTACAGGGATACCAAAAAAAAAAAAAAAAAAAAAAAAAGATAAATTGAAAATCCTCTTACGCAAAAAAATGCTATTCATATGGAAATTCACCCACTTCATGTAGTTCTGCTAAAAGTCCATCTGTCTAGCCAGGCGTGGTGGTGCACTCCAATAATCCTAGCACTTGGGAGGCAGAGGCAGGGGTATCTTTGTGAGTTCAAGGCCAGCCTGGTCTACAGAGTGAGTTCTAGGACAGCTGAGGCTACAGGGAGACCCTGTCTTGAAAATACAAAAACAAAGCAAAACAAGAATATGCTTTTGTTCAAAGGGAAAAGGGGAGGGGGGAGAGAAAGATGGGATGAGAAGACTAAGGTCAGAGACTGTAACTTTTAGCCCCAAAATAACAGAAAATTCTTGATAGTATGACATCATGTGATTTTCATTTTATATAGCTAGTGTTATCTAGGCTGGATACTGGAATTAGGGTTAAACAGAATTTGCTGAAATGTTCAGATGACAACATAGGAAATACCCAAGCATGAGAAGTCAAAGTTTAAAGGGAAAAGGGTAAACTGCTAAATAATAGGAAAACCATTTTTGAAATAATAAAAGGCCAAGAGGAGAAATGGGCTAGCCTCCCAGTGTTGAGTCTGGCTTAAGTAGGTACATTAGAAGAAGAGTCAAAATAGAAAGTCTAGATTGGGAGAAAATGATTATAGAAGAAAGCAAAAGCAAAAAGCAAGAAGTATGTGGGGAAAATCTAAGACGGAGGTATAGAGCTTATCACCAGGAGGAAGAGGCCTGCCTGGACTAGGTAACGAGGTTCAGTCTCAGCTATATAGCAAGTTCACCCTCGAGCCCCCCCCCCCCCCCTTTGCAAACAGGCAAAGAAATCATAAAATACAAAATTTCAGAGGATGAAACAAACACAAACAAACAAAAACCTACATAGCTGTAAAGACCTGCTTTCAAAAAGTAAAATATCAGCCAGGCATGGTGGCACACCCCTTTAGTCCTAGCACTTGGGAGGCAGAGGCAGGCGGATCTTTGTGAGTTCAAGGCCAGCCTGGTCTACAGAGCGAGTTCCAGGACAGCTGGGGCTACAGGGAGACCCTGTCTAGAAAAGTCCAAAAAAAAAAAAGTTCATCTGTCCCTTTATATAGTAAGATTTTTTTATGCTCTGCCCTTACTTGCCCTTGATTCTAATCTGTTACTAATAGCTGGCAACAGATACAGGAGCTTTTGCCAGTAGAAATACTGTTACATTAAGGTTGAGGTTTGTGGGTGACAAGTTTAGGATTGACTCAGTACTTTTGTTGAGGGTTACCCATCTCTTTTTTTTTTTTGTGTGTGTGTGTTTTCGAGACAGGATCTTCTTGTAGCCCCAACTGTCCTGGAACTCACTCTGTAGACCACGCTGGCCTTGAACTCACAAAGATCCGCCTGCCTCTGCCTTCTGAGTGCTAGGATTAAAGACATGCGCCACCACACCTGGCAAGGGTTACCCATCTCTTAATGGAAACAGACTACTTACTTCTGTGGCTCAGAAGAATAAAACTTTAAATCAACACCTCATTATTACGTCTCTGTGTCTCAGCAGAGCTTTGAGCATTGGGAGTTACCTGACATCTGCTTTTTATTTTTTTAATTTATGTCCTTTTGGGATCTTGTAGGAGAGTGCTTTCAAGAGCCATAGTTTAGAATTACTGTGTTGTGTTTCAAATATGAAGATGAAACTAGTCAAGAAGAACCAGGGGAGCCCATCTTGGTGGCGCCTGCCTTTAATCCCAGCACTCTCCTGCAAGGCAGAGGCAGGCGGATCTCTGAGTTTCAAGGCCAGCAGGGTAGTGGCATCAAAGGTATGCACTGGCTTTTTTAAATTTTTCTTTATATTTTTTGGTAGTACTATTAGGTTTAAAGTACCAAAGTGCTACAAATAATTCTTTATATTATTCACCTGTATTTTCAGAGGTAAATCAACTTACTTTTTTTTCCAGTACTGTATATTTGTTGTATCCAGAAGAACATTTTCTTTTTTTTTTAATTATTTTTTTATTAATTTTATTTATTTCTGTATGTGTATGAATGTACTGTCTGCATGCAAGTTTGTGCACCCGTGTCGTGCAACACTGCAGAGGTCAGAAGAGGGTGTCGGACTCCCCCGGAACTGGAGTTCTCCTGGAACTGGAGCCCCAGACGGCCCTCGGCCGCCATGTGGGTGCTGGGGATCGAACCCAGGTCCTCTGCGAGAGCGTCGGAGCTCCCAACCGCTAGTCCATCTCTCCAGCCCCCAGAAGAACATTTTCATATGTGTTTATTATGTGTTGTGAATATATATCATCCCCATATTTCCTTCCCCCTCTCCTTTTCCTCCTCCTCCTAGTAGTTCCTACCCTTTCTCTCCTAGACGGTTTCCCTTCTACTTTTTGTATATATACACACATGACTTTATGGCTTTATGTATCTATATACAATCTCGGAATTACAAATGAGAGAAAATATTGTATTTGTCTTTCTGAGACTGACTCAGTTTACTTAAT
Organism: Rhizomys pruinosus; assembly: GCA_009823505.1. NCBI lineage: Eukaryota > Metazoa > Chordata > Mammalia > Rodentia > Spalacidae > Rhizomys > Rhizomys pruinosus. Next base: position 100,146 of record VZQC01010425.1, read on the forward strand.
ATATGATTATCTACAGAGGGATTCATTTTCTTGCCAATAACTTTGTTGTTCATGGCAGAATAAAATTCCACTTTTTTTCTTTTTTTTTTTTTTTTTGTCTCTTTGAACAGGGGGTTCCCTTTAGCCCCACCTGGACTTGAACTCACTCTTTTGACCCAGCTGGCCTTGCAACCACAAAGATCCGCCTGCCTCTGCCTCCCCCACGTGCTAGGATGAAAAAAAACAACAAAAGGCGTTGCGGCCCACCACGCCTTGCAAATTCCACTTTTTTCATTCCTGTGTTAGAAACATAGGCTTATCGGGCTGGAGAGATGACCTAGCGGTTAAGAGCGCCGACCGCTCTTACAGAGGACCCGGGTTCGATCCCCAGCACCCACATGGCGGCTGAGAACCGTCTGAAACTCCAGTTCCAGGAGAGCTCCAGTTCCATGGGAGTCCGACACCCTCTTCTGACCTCCGTGGCATTGCACGACACGGGTGCACAGACTTGCATGCAGACAGTACATTCATACACATACAGAAATAAATAAAATTAATTAAAAAAAATTAAAAAAAAAAAGAAACATAGGCTTATTTCCTGAGTTACTAGTGTCATATGCAGAAATTTCTTGCCTGTGATTATCTTGATGCGTTTCCTCTATTTTTAATTTTAATAGTTTCAGGTCTTACCTTAAGGTCTTTGATCCATTGGGAATTGATTTTTTTTAAATATTTTTATTTTTTTTATGTGTATGAGTGTACTGTCTGCATGTAGATTGGTGCACCCATGTAGTGCAATGCCGTGGAGGTCAGAGGAGGGCGTCAGATTCCCCTGGAACAGGAGTCAAAGACGGTTCTTAGCCGCCATGTGGGTGCTGGGAATTGAACCCAGGTCCTCTGCAAGAGCAGTCAGCGCTCTTAACCGCTGAGCCATCTCTCCAGCCTGGGAATTGATTATTGAGCAAGGTGTATTTTCACCTACATGTGGATATCCAATTTTCCTAGCTCTGTTTGTTGAAAAGACTAATCTTTCTTCCAGTTTACATTTTTGGCACTTTTGTCAAAAACCAGGTGGTGGAGCTGGAGAGATGGCTCAGCACCAGCTGCTCTTGCAGAGGACCCAGTTTTAATTCCCAGCACCCACATGGCTTTTTTGTGCCACGTATGTTTTTGTGCCAGTACCTTCCTTGTTTCATTACTGTGGTTCTGTAGTGCAATTTAAAATCTGGTTCAAAAAGTGCTACTTTATGAAAATAAATAAAACCAGGCATGGTAATGCCTCCAGTCTTTTTCATTTTGGGTCTTTTTGAGACAGGGTCTAGCCCCAGCTGGCCTGGAACTCGAACTCTCTGGGTAGACCAGGCTGGCCTGGAACTCACAGAGATCTACCTCTACCTCCAACTGCTGGGACTAAAATCATGTGTCGCCATGCTTAGACATCCTATTTTATTTTTCTATTTATTTATTTATCTATTTATTTATTTATTTATTTATTTATTTATTTATTTATTTAATTTGGTCTTTTTGAGACAGGGTCTGGTCTCCCTGTCTCCCTGTAGCCCCAGCTGTCCTGGAACTCACTCGGTAGACCAGGCTGGCCTTCAACTCACAGAGATCCGCCTGCCTTTGCCTCCCAAGTGCTAGGATTAAAGGCGAGTGTCACCACGCCCTTCTCTATTTATTCTTTAACAGTTTCATACATGTATATAATTTATTTTGATCATAACCACTCCCAACTCCCCCCTCCCATTTCCAGTATCCCCAATACATTCCTTCTCACCAATCATATCCGTCCCCCCTTTGTTTTGTGACCCACTGACTCCAATTAGTGCTGCCTGATGAAGTATTGGCTGATCTTGTTGGCTTGACCTTGTGCGTATCTTTTGCAGGTAACAACCATCGCTGCGATAGTGAGTTCATGAGTGTAGCTGAAATTCATGTCTAAAAGATAGCATTTCACAGGACTCCTCATCCTCTAGCTGTACATTCTTTCTGTGCCTCTTTTGTGATGTTCCCTGAGTTTTAGGGGTGGAGGTTTACTATAGATGTCACATTTCGGGCTAAGCACTCGCATTTGACCAGCTATGAGTTTCTACCTTGTTGCTTGGTGCAGAAAGCAACTTCTCTGGCCAAGGTTGAAAGCAGTGCTTATGTATGTATATAATCATAAATGTTTAGAAGGCAGTGTGATAACATGATTATTTAGCAAGACAATAGGAGTAGCCCCTGTTAGGGGTGGAGACAGTGAGCTATTAACTAGGTTTACAGTATAAGGCACGAAGTGTCCATAATGGAGCAGTTCTCAGATCCAATCAGAAAGTGCTTGGTTAGGCCCATAACCTTAATGCCACTATTATTATTATTATTTTTTTTAATTTTATTTATTTCTGTATGTGTAGGAATGTACTGTCTGCATGCAGGTCTGTGCACCCGTGTCGTGTAATGCCGCGGAGGTCAGAAGAGGGTGTCGGATTCCCCTCCCCCGGAACTGGAGTTCTCCAGGAATTGGAGTTTCAGATGGCTCTCGGCCGCCATGTGGGTGCTGGGGATCGAACCCGGGTCCTCTGTAAGAGCGGTCGGCGCTCTTAACCGCTAGGCCATCTCTCCAGCCCAATGCCACTATTATTAAACCAGTGGGTATTCAAGGTCCATTGACTAAGATCATTGATGTCTTTTCTCCCCCACTGGCCTGCACATCACCTTCTGTCCCTATGAAAGCTAGCCAATGGGGGGGGGGGAAAGGAGGGGGAGATATGTTTTCAGGTTAGTTTCAGCTTGATTTCTTTATGTCTTGCAACCAAAGTGTGTTGTATCTGCAGCGGAAGGGTCCAGTCTATGATGGACAGTCAAGAGCTGTGCAGTGTCTTTTGTGCCTTTCTGACCAATAACTCATAGGGAGGTATCCCAGGCCTGTACTCAGCATTACATTTTTTGCTCAGGATTGCTTTTGCTAGCTATCCATTTATGTGATCTGTATTTTATTTATTTGCATTTTGTGCTTTCATTAATTTATTTTTAGAAATATCTGTGAAGAAGTCCATTAGAATTTTGATGTGGATTGCATTAAATCTCTAACCTTCTTTTGGTAGTATGGCCATTTGTACATTATTAATTTGAGCATGGGAGATCTTTCCATCTTCTAGTGTCTTCAGTTTCTTTTATCAGTATTTTAAGTTTTTATTGTAGCAGTCTTTTATTTCTTTGTTTAGATTTTTTCCAAAGTATTTCATTTGATTAGAATTGTTTTCCAGATTTCTCTGTGTATATGTGTGTGCATGTGTCCACGCTCATGTGCATGCATGTGTCGTGTGTGTGTGTGTGTGTGTGTGTGTGTATGTAGGCCAAAGATCAGTTTTATGTATTACTCCTGAGGCAACTCTGGCTATTTTTCACATGGCTTCATGAAATGGGACTCAGGTCCTCATACCTATAGTACTTTACTGATGGAGCTGGCTCCCCAGCCCCTATTTTCCTGATTTCTTTCTCATCATTCGTTAATATGTAAAAAGCGTAGTAATTTTTCTTTGTTAATTTTGTTTTCTTCCACTTTTGCTGTATCGGATCTGGGAGTTTTTAGAGTGTCCTGTGTAGAGTTATATCATCTGCAAATAAGGATACTTTTTTTCTATTATTATATCCCTTTTACTTCTTTTTCGTGTTTCTCTACCTAAGACTTCAAGCACTATATTGAATGAGTGGAGAAAGTGGACACCTTTGTCTTGTGCCTGATTTTAGTGGATATGCTTTGAGTTTTTCCCCATTTAGTATAGGTAATATAGCTTTGTTTTATTGAGATATGTACTATTTTCAAGGCTTTTATCATGACAGTTTCTTGAATTTTGTCAAAAGCTTTTTCTGTCTACATCTGTTGAGGCCATTTAGGTGAAATATTTCATTTATTAATTTGCATATTTTTAACTCTCTTTCCATCTCTGGAATGAAGTCTGCTTGATCATAGAGAATTACTTTTGTGATCTTGAGTGTTCTTGAGTTCACCTTGCAAGTTTGTTTTATGTGTTTTTTTGTTTGTTTTTTGCATCTATTTTCATCAGAGAGATTGGTCTACAAGTCCATCTCTGTCTCTTAGGGCTTTTTGGAACCAGGATGGTACTGGCATTGTAAAAAACAGTTTGAGAAATATTGGATTTATTTCTTTCTTAAAAGTTTGGTATAATTCAGAACTGAATCCCTCTGGAACTGGACATTTTTTTTTATTTGGAAGCTATTTAAACTATTGCTCTAATGTCATTTATTGTAGATTTATTTAAATTTTTACTTCATCTTGGTTTAATTTTGGTAGGTCATATGTGTCTAAAAATACATTAGTTTCTCTTTGGTTTTCCAGTTTAGTAGACTATAAGGTGTGTGTGTTTGTAAGTGTTTGTATGGGTGTGTGGGGGTACACATGCGTATGTGTATGCATGTGCATGGTGGCCTGAGGTCAGTATGGGGTGCCTTCCTTGATCTCTCTCCACCTTATTTTTTGAGACAGGATATCTCACCTGGAGCTCATCGATTCAGCTAGGCTGGCTGGCCAGTAAGCTCCAGGAATCTGCCTGTCTCCATTCCACCAGTGCTGTGGCTACAGATGTGCACCACCATGCCTGGCTTTTACATGGGTACTGGGGATCCGAACTCAGGTCCTCATGCTTATGCATCAGGCACTTTACCGACTGACCCATCTCCCCAGCCCTGGAATATAAGTTTTTAAGGTATATCATAATGATTTTCTGAATTTATTGGTATCTGTTGTAATGTGCCATTTCATCTCTTAATTTTGCTTATTTGGGTCTTCTATTTAGTTTGGCTAAGTTTGTCAGTGCTGTTTGTCTTTACAAATATTAATAATTTTCACTCACTGTGTGTGTGTTTTTTTGGGGGGGGGTTGTTTGTTTGCTTTGGTCTTTTTGAGACAGGGTCTCCCTGTATCCCCAGCTGTCCTGGAACTCGCTCTGTAGACCAGGCTGGCCTTGAACTCACAAAGATCCGCCTGCCTCTGCCAAGTGCTAAGATTAAAGGCATGTGACACCATGCCTGGCTTTCACTCATTCTTTAATGAAACAAATAAAAATACACAATTTTTCCCTGATTCTGATGTGTGTGTGTGTCTGTGTGTGTGTCTGTGTCTGTGTGTATGTATCTCTGTGTATGTACATGCACATACATGTATAGGCATGCGGTGTATGGACATGCATGTATTCTTGTGGAGACCATAAGTTCATGTCAGGTGTCTTCCTTAATTGCTTCTCATCTTTTTATTTGAGACAAGGTATCTCACTAACTTTTGTTTACCAGTCTGTGTAGAGTAGCTGGCAAGCAAGTGCTACAGTTCCATCCCCAGTGCTGAGAGTACAGGTGCATTTTTACATGGTTGCAGGGAAAACACTGTATTGACTGAGCAACCCTCCCCCCCATTTCTCCCTCCCCCCATTTCTCCTGGTCTTAGTTGCTTCATTTTCTCTATTGATTTCAGGTTTGGCATTTTCTTGTTTTGCTAAGGTCCTAAGATGTATCTTATTTGTTGGAAATCTAATTTTGTTGTTGTTGTTTTTTATTGTGACATAATCTTATTACATAGCCTTGGATGCCCCAGTACTCACTGTCTCCACCAGGCTTGCCTTGAACTCACACAGATCCACTTGCCTATGTCTTCCAAGTGCTGGGAACCATACCCATCTAGATCTGATTATTAATCATCATCATCATTATTAGTTTTGTTTTTAAAATTTTATTTTTATTTTACGTGCATGAATGTATTGTCTGCATGTTTGTAAGTATACCTGTATCACACAATGCCCACAGAGGTCAGAAGAAAGCATCAGATCTCCCTGGAACTGGAGTTACAGATAGTTGTTACTTGTCCTGTGGGTGCTAGGAACCGAACTCCGGTCCTCTGCAAGAACATGCAGTGCTTATAAGCCATCTGTCCAGCCCCTATTTTTACTTTTTGGTACAGGGCCTTCCTGTAGTTCTTGCCTTCACTATAGACCAGAATGGCCTGTATTTCATAGTGATCCATCTGCCTCTACTTCTACCTCTGCCTCTGCCTCCCCAGTGCTAGAATTAAAAGTGCATGCCACCCCTGATTTTTTTTTTTTTGGGGGGGGTGGTCTTTTTGAAACATGGCCTCCCAGCTGGCCTGGAGCTTGCTCTGTAGACCAGGCTTGCTTTGAACTCACAGAGATCCGCCTGCCTCTGCCTCCCAAGTGCTGGAGTTAAAAGCATGTACCACCATGTGTGACACTAAAGATAGTTCTTAGCTGCCATGTGGGTGCTGGCAATCGAACCTGGGTCCTCTGCAAGAGCAGTCAGTGCTCTTAACTGCTGAGCCATCTCTCCAGCCCCCCACCCCTGATTTTTTAATATAAGAACTTGGTAGCTATAAACTTCTCTCTTAGGGACTGCTTTATGTCCTGCAGGTTTTTGCAAGCTCTTTTTATTTTAATTCACCTTTCCCTACTGAGCCAATTCATTGGACATTAAAGTTCAAATAATGTCCTTTATAGCAACAGTAGGGGAATTTTTTTTTTTTTTAATCCTTGAACCTCTGATCTTCCTGGCTCTATACCTCCTGATTCCTGGGATTAGAGTTACATGCTACTGTAATACTCTGTTTTATGTGTCACTGGGGATCAAACACTGGGCGTTGTTTTGCTAGTCGAACGCTATCAATTGAACTACTTTTCTGGCCACATTACTTTTTTTTTTTTTTTTTTAATAGGAAAAGGGTTTATTCATTAAAGAAGTCATCTGTGAGTCATTCTGGTTAAATTAGCACACTTGACATAACACTTTAGATTGGCACATACTTTCTTTCAAATGTGGTGGGCTCCACAAGCAAAGGTCAATTCCAGTAGCACTGGGAGCCCTCCAGAGCCTCACCTTCCCAGTGCAACAGCCACTTTCTCTAAATACTTGTCAAACTAGGATTGTGGCCTACAAACCACTGCCCCACAAGCTGATAAGCAGTAAGGTCAGGGAGGGGAAGCCACCACAGCTGGGATCCAGACACAGTGCTGAAGGTGGCTTCTAGGATTGTCGCTATCCCATTCCCCTGTCCCCCAGCACCTGGGAGGCAGGTGGGGTGCCATGACCAAGGAGCACCATAGGCACCTCCTATGTGCGATTCAGCATCTGGAAGTTTCTAGAGATCTGCAGCATGACCGGGCCTGTCTCTGGGTTCTTCATCCACTGGCTGCTGTTAAGTGGGTTCTCTAACATGTCCTCAAATGCTAGCAGTGTTTTAGTGTTGGTCAGACCCAGCTGCACCACTGGGTGGTCCAGGATGGCCTGGAAGAGAAGGGCTGTGGGGATCGATGCCCTGGGCCAAGCTGCGTTCTGCTGGTGGTTGTTCACATGGAGTGCATCGTCCATCACTTCCTTCTCATCAAAGCCCATCTTTATCAGCAAAATGACAGCCTGAGCATCTGCCTGGAATTTCCTTTTTCTACTATTCTTGATTTCCGTGAGCTTATCCTGGTGCCTCATCTGCACTAGTTCCCCCTGCAGCTTCAGAGTCAGTAGAGGTGGTGGCTGCAGTACTTGGTCCTGTTCGGGAGGCTGGCTTGGAAGAGGTGAGTCAATAGCAGGGTCTTCAGCGTGCTGGATTAACCACTGCATGGCCTGAGGCACTGACAGGTGGTTTAGCCGAAGGGCCTCTGATGCTCTGCTCTCAGGAAAGCCCATTTCTGTGAGCTGCCGCTGGGCGGTTTCATCCACCCGCTCATCCTCTTCTTCATCCAGCATAGCATTTGCCTTCTGAAACAATTCAACTGCATTAGGATTCAGTGTCAACAGCTTCTGTGTCACCTCAATGAGAAACACCAGGATTTACCAGAGTTCTGTCTGAAAGTTTCTCATGGTGGTCTGGACAGCATTTCGGTCTGTGCTGCAGGCAGGCAGGTTGGCTGTCTCCCAGAGGATGGCATCTTTGTCTGGAGCCTTTTGCTCTTGTTTCTTTTTTTCTTCTGTAGAGACATCAGCCATCTTAGGAAATAGAGAAGGAGCAGGATTTTTATCAGTAGAAGAACATCTTGGTCCTGGATGTTCTCTTCCACAATAGTTTTGGTGGCACTCAGCACCCTCTTTGAAGCTCCCATGACCACCGTGCTTGAGCTTCCACTGACATGTCCTCAACAGCCTCCTCCAGCCACTCTGCTGTGCAGCCGCAGCACCTTGCCCAGAAGATCTCCTCCTGCACAGACATCACACCAGCCGGACCTGCACTGGCTGCCTGAGCCTGTGAAGGTTACTTCAGATCCCTCTCGGCCTGACCGGTCCCTTAGCTGCTGCTGCCACTGCCACTACCAGGGGTGCCCTGGCCCCATTTCTGGTTTACTATTTTTGTTTTTACTTATTTTTCTTACACTGAAAATTGAGCATCTTCGTTGCTGGGGACATACTGCACCACTGAGTTGTATATCCCTAGATGGAAATTTCATTTCCCCTCTATATTAAGTGTTCAGTAACAGTCTCCTTCCTCTAGATGGGTCCTGGGAATTGAACACAAGTGATCAGGCTTCATGGCAAGTGTGTTACCCATGAGACCATCTTGACTACCTGTTAACAGTCTTTTTAGGGGCTGGAGAGATGTCTCAGAAGTTAAGAACATTGACTGCTCTTGCAGAGGACAGAGTTCGATTCCCAGCACCCACATGGCAGCTCAGAACCTTTAAGCTGGGCATGGTGGCACACGCCTTTAATCCTAGCACTCGGGAGGCAGAGGCAAGCGGTTCTCTGTGAGTGCAAGGCCAGCCTGGTCTACATAGCAGTTCCAGGACAACTAGAGCTACAGGGAGACATTATCTCAAAAAGATTAACAAAAAATATTTTCTTTTTTTAAATTTTTTAAAATTTATTTTTGTATGTGTATGAACGTACTGTCTGCATGTAGGTCTGTGCACCTGTGTCTGGAGTTCTCCTGGAATTGGAGTTACAGATGGTTCTTAGCCGCCATGTGAGTGCTGGGGATCGAACCCGGGTCCTCTGCAAGAGTATCGGTGCTCTTGACCGCTAGGCTATCTCTCCAGCCCCCGAAAAACTTTTTTTTTATCGATGCTTTGTGTATTTCATACATCATTTTCCAATTCAGTTCAGGCATAGTTCCCTTTCCCTTCCCCCCACCCCACCCCACTCCAGCAAAAAACATTTTCAAAGAGTAATCTGTAAATCTATATCATTTACTGAATAGTATGACAAATTAAAATTAAAGTTTAGTGGTTTAAAGCTGCATTAGATCTTTGTTGTCTTATATCTAGCTAAGGATCTCTCATGAAATTGTTTTTAGGATGTTGGCTTAAAATGGGGAATGGAGAAGTGCAGAAGAAATCAGGTTTGACTGATGGTAGAACTTTTTCCAAAATGCTGCTACCAGTTGAGTTTTTTTTCTAAATGGATCCTTCTCTTTTTATGGCTGCCTGACTGTCATATGTCGGTGACACCTAGCTTTTTTGAGAATGAATGATATAAGGGAGATGAAGGCAAAGGTGGCAGTTTTTTTACTACTTAGCATTAGAAGTTACTGTTGACTTTTTTTTCTGGTTGAATAACTTCTTTTCCCACACCCCTCCTCCTCTGGGTAAAAAGAAATGAGATGTGAACAGGACAGACAGAGAGATAGGCAATGAAAAGGTCATGAAGTGACAGTGCTGGGTGTGCACACCTGGAGCCAGGAGAGGGAGTGGCATGCACACACAGTGAACCCTGGGTTCTTCAAGCTGGCATAACACATCAAAGTAAGGGCAGCCTTCTGCTTTTTTCAATTGTTGAAACTTGATGAATTTCCTCCACTGGCTTCTTTAAGGGTAACAAATGCCTGTTTGCAGTCTATGTTGTGTGGAGGACCAGGGAACTTAGTAGTACAATCACAGCTATGTTTTTTCTCTTCCCCTCCCCTCCCCTCCCCTCCCCTCCCCTCCCCTCCACCTCCCCGCCCCTCACCCCCTCCCTCCCCCTCCCCTCCGCCCTCCCCTCCCCTCCCCATCCCCCTCCCCTCCACCTCCCCTCCCCTCCCCTCCCCTTTCCCTCCGTCCTCCCTCCCCCCCTTCCCCCTCCTTCCCCTCCATGTGCTCACCTCCATGTGCTCACCTCCCCTTCCCCTTCCATTCATTTCCTCCCTCCCTCCTTCCCTCTTCCTTGTCCTACTTCCTCTTTATTCTTCATCCTTCCCTCTTCCACCTCCTCCTCCTCCTTCCTACTACTTCTCTTCTTTTGGTGGTAAAATAGATGTCATATAACATTTTCCAATTTATCCATAATTAATAGCATTCTGTCAGTTTTACAGTATTGTCCTTACTCCATAAGTCAGTGATAGTCAATGTGAGGTGGCACTACCTAGGGGCAATGATGATGTTTTAATTGTCATCTTAATAGAATCTAGAATCACCTTGGAAGGGAATCCTTGGAAGGATTTTCTAGATCAGGTTAGGCTGTTACCTGGATTGCATTAGTTGGGGTGGAAAACCTTTTATTTGTGGGTGCCACCATTCTGTAGACAGGGGACTCCTCACTGTATGAGTGGAGAAAGTAAGTTAGTCCATCACCTCGGCTGTAACCTGGCCAGTACCCTCCAAATTTGATCTCTGTGGCTTCCCTGCTATGGTGGATTATAACCTGGAACTATGAGCTACAGAGCCTGTTATCTCTCAAGTTTTTGTTTTTGTTTTTATCTTGGAAATAAAACTAACACAGTGTGGTGGTTTGAATGAGTGTCCCCCATAGGCTTTAAGTATTCAGACATTTTGTCCCCAGTTGGTGGCACTGTTCTTGGAGGTCTTAGAAGGTGTGGCCGTGCTAGAGGAAGTATGTCACTGGGGGCAGGATTAGTGAGTTTAACAAGCCTTGCGGTCTCTAGTCGCTCTCTCTGCTTCCTGTGCTTATTGTAAGATGTGACCCTCGGCGTGCTGCTCCAGCTCCAGTTGCCATGCCTCCTGCCATAATGGACTCTAATTACCTGGAACCATCAATCGTAAGCTCAAATAAACTCTTCCTTTTATAAGTTCCTTTGGTCATGGTGTTTTATCACAGCAACAGAAAAGTGACTAATACACACAGCAAACCATGTGTGCTGGATGTTGACTCCTGAGATTTTGGGAAGCAACTTTTTAATCAAAATTTCAGCCAGGGATCTCTTTCAAAATATTTATTTTATGTGTACAAGTGTATTGCCTACTGGGGACCAAGGAGCTTAGTGTATAATCACAGCTAAGTTCTCTTCTTCTCTTTACTTCTTTACATACACATGAGTATATGTAAGTGCACCTGTTGTCAATCCCCCAGATGAACAAAAGGGGGTGAGAGGCACAGAGTCAAGATGCAGACCCTGGGAGTTGGGTGAATGCAGGCAGAAGGCAAGCTGGTTTATAGGGGAAAGGTTAGGGTTTGAATCTCGCTCTCCTCTTAGTGCAGTCATCGTATCACCTTGTGATTGGCCCAGGTCTGCAACTCAGCTGCTTGTATGGTCGCCTGCCTAGGGCAGGTTAGGTTGGGACAAGCTCTACACCGGCCACTGCATAATTCTTAGCGTACAGGCTACTACATGCACCCATGTCATACAGTACCCAATGAGATCAAGACAGGGTGTTGGATTCCCTGCAGCTTGAGTTATACACAGTTGCTATCCACCATATGGGTCCTGGGAACCAGACCCAGATTCTCTGCAAGAGCAGTAAATGCTCTTAACCAGTAAGCTATCTTTCAGCCCTAAACATTAATATCTTAAGAATGAATTTGTGTGCGTGTGTGTGTGTGTGTGTGTGTGTGTGTGTGTGTGTGTCTTTAGGCATGTGCATGCATGTGTGAATGAAGTTGATCTCAGGGCCTCATACTAAGAATGACCTCTACCACTGACCTACACCTCAGGAATGATTTTCTGTGAAAGTCTTTCATGCAAGTAGACTACAAGTTTTTATGGTGAGTTATGGATTTAATAGTATGTTGATGGCTATTAGCAGAATCAAATCATTTGCCCAATTGTATAATAAAATCAGTTGCCCAATTAATGCTATTACTGACTAGATTAAAAAATAATTTATTTTCATTTTATGTTTACGAGTGTTTTGCCTACAATGTATGTCAGTGCTCCCATCTTATGAAATGTTTGCTGAGGCCAGGGGAGGGCATTGGCTCTCCTGGAACTGGAGGCAGTTCCAACAGTAGTTGTTATCCACCATGTAGGTGCTGGGAATTGTACCTGGGTCCTCTGGAAAAGCAGTGTGCTTCTAAACACCTGAGCCATCTCTCTAGCTCCGTGACTAGATTCTTAATGTAGTTTTATTTTTAATATTCTCTGTGTGTGACTAGTTGTAGAACTCTGCAGTAGACTCCATCTGTTGCAAAAAGAAACTTCTTTGTTCAGTGTATATGGTATACTTGACTGTAAATATAAGAATCCATATTTTAGTAAGCAATTTGGTAAGAAATTTCATTTGTCTAGAGGTTTTTCTCTAGGATCTTTGACCTCTCCAGCCTTGTATCAATATTAACAGTGCCACTCAAGAATTCACTCCCAGTGAGAGGGCTTAAGTCCAATTAGATAGCTCTTGATTACCCCCCCCCTGAAAAATGGGAGTTTTGATTTATAATTTTTTTACAAGCTATGAGTCAGGAACTTAAATTCCTTCTCTTGTCTGATTGTGCTGTCTTTATTGTTTTTCAAGCTCCAGGACAATTTTAGTAGAACTCAAGGAAAGAAAAAGCATAGGTTAGATGAAAACACTGTCTCCAGGAAGAGGGTTGGAGATAGTACCATACCTTTAAAATCAAAGGTGTGCAGCAGCTTTGTAAGAATGGAAGTTGATGGTCCTGGATTAGTGAGCTGAGGAAAGAGTTTCCAAAACTTGCCTTCTTCTCTAGCTGCCATGCTCATTTATATTAATGACTAAATGGAAAGAGTCTGGACACTACCTAGTTGAGAACTGGACTTAAAGCTATCACACATTTCTATCCAGACTGTATTGGCTAGAACCCAGTGAAATGGCCTTATCTAACAGCACAGGAAGCTGGAAAACATCCACTTATATTGTGAAGAAAAATGGATTTGGTGAATAAATGGTTTTCTTTACCTTTTTTGTATGTCGTTATTTGAGACAGGGTCTCATTTAGCTCATGCTTGCCTCATGTACTTGAAGGTAACCTTGAACTCCTAATTTTCCTATCTCCACCTCTAAGGTACATTTTTTTTATAAATCATTTTTTTATGTGTATGAATGTATTGTCTGCATGTAGGTTTGTGCACCCGTGTTGTGCAGTGCCTCGGAGGTCAGAAGAGGGTGTCGGATTCCCCTGGAACTGGAGTTAAAGATGGTTCCTAGCTACCATGTGGGTGCTGGGGATCAAACCCCCGGTCCTCTGCAAGAAGAGCAGTGGTGCTCTTAATAGCTGAGCCATCTTTCCAGCCCCAGGGCATTAGCTTTTAGTCCTCTGTGATTGGTTCCTGGAGCCTGTAATGCAGGTGTCTTAATTAAAGAGGTACAGGAGGAGCACATTTTTTATTTTATTTTATTTTTTTATAATTTATTTAATTTTTGGGGGGGTCCTTTTTGAGATAGGGTCTTCCTGTGGCCCCAGCTGTCCTGGAATTCACTCTGTAGATCAGGCTGGCCTTGAACTCACAAAGATGTACCTGCCTCACTGGGCGTGGTGGCGCACACCTTTAATCCTAGCACTCTGGAGGCAGAGGCAGGAGGATCTTTTTGAGTTCAAGGCCAGCCTGGTCTACAGAGTGAGTTCCAGGTCAGCTGGGGCTACACGGAGACCCTGTTTCGAAAAGACCAAAACAACAACAACAACAAAAAAACAACAAAAAAACAAAAAACAACCCCAAAGATCTACCTGCCTCTGCCTCTGCCTCTGCCTCCCAAGTGCTAGGATTAAAAGCGTGAGCCACCACCCATTTTAAGGATACACTTGAAGCTGGGCGGTTGGGGACCCTGGGGAAGCAGGCTCAGAGGCCTTTAAAGTTGGCGTGGGTGGTGGAGTGGAATTTTTTCGCCTCAGAGGAAGATAGGACATAGATCCCAGTGGAGGCAACGCAGTCAGCGAGGGAGTTACCCTCAGAGAGAGGTCCTGGCAGAAGGTTGTGTGCTCGGGATGCTGTATGAAAACCCTTTTTTGTAGGAGGGATGAGACAGTAATGAGGAGAGGGGAGAGAGGGTTGCCGTTTAATCAGACCAAGGACTTGGACAGCCAAGGCAGTAGGTTAACCACATAAATACTGTTCGATTAAAGGTTGAGGGGTTTATTGGTTTCCTTGAGGCCTAGGTAGACAGAGTAAAATTCTCTGTATTGTGGGGAGGGGTCAGGAAGGAGTGAAATAGGATTTTGGAGGTTGATCTGAGGTATCATAAATTATAGCTGCGGCTCCCCCCCATCTGTGAAAATTGAAGCTGCCTGTTCCATGGGGCTTCCTGAAAGACATGGGGAGGGAGCCAGATTAATAGTGGTAGAATGGAAACCCATTTGTCATTAGGATAATGGTGTCTCTTTGCCCTGGGAATCCCGTGAGGCTATGTGGGTGTGTATGAAACACTTGCACACTTGTAGGAAACACTTGTATGAAGCCGCAGCAACAAAGCACCTCTCGCTCGTTCTTCTCAAAGCTGTTTATTATTCAGGCAGGCAGGTCTTGTCAGAACGGTTTATTCAAGCACATCTTTTCTCCTTCTCCAAGCTTTCTCCTTCGTCAGGCAAGCAAGCTTCTCTCTCAGACTAGAAAGGAGAGAGAGTGTGTCCCTCTATCTAGAAAGTCCCTCTATTTATCCACCTTCCCAGCCCAGGTTGCGTGGCCTTAGTCTATTGGTATCATCTGGCCTGATCTTGTATACAGGGCGCACCTGCACAGCTCAAACGGTGAGCGTGACTTTACTTTGAGGTAGGAGGGAATCAGGTGTTAATCATAAGACTCAGGTGTTAGTCATAAGCTAAAGTCTCGGGTGCCTTCTTAGAACTGTCACCACACCTGCTCTCCACATGGGTGTCCGTTCACATCAACCACTGGATATCCGGAAGAGAGAGAGAGAAAGATGTGATTATAAAATCGTGTTCTTTCCCTAAAGTTTGTTAATGAGCAATCTCTTCCACTTCTTATCATGGCTGCCAGGGATTCCATTTCAATTAATAGGTGGGGAGCTCCGCCTACTGTTGTGTATAACCATTGTGTATAACCATTCTAGAATTCCTGTGGGTTGGTATAGGCCCCCCACAGGGGTGGGGATTGAGTTAAAAATGAATAACCGAAGGAAGAGGGAGGGTGAAAAAAAACGGTCGGAAGCCATGCCCTGGAGGGCCTGATTTACCCTAATGAAGCCTCAGAGGCTTCAGGTGTAAGTTTTTGTTTAGCGGTGCTTTGTTGCCTCATAAAAGATCAAAGAGTGGTTGAAGGGTTGTCAGAATAGGAAGCCAGTTAAGGTTTCCTAGGAACCTTTGGAAGGAAGCTTGGATGAGGACGGGAAGGAAGGAAAGTATGGGTTTGAGGGGCCTTACTTCCGTGAGGAAAATTTCAGTGCCCAGGATACAAATGGGGGGAATCATTTGAACTGTAGAGGGGGTTATGTTAAACCCCCTCTAAAGGCTGCTAGAGATGGTACCAGCCAATCCCTTAAAACTGCTGGGTCTGTTAAAAGGTTTGTCCCAGGCTAGTGTATCATCCATGTAATGGAAGACTTGAAGTCCTTGCTCAATGTGAGGTTTAAGGGTAGCAGAAACAGCCTCCTGGCAGATTGCTGGGCTGTTAGCCATCCCTTGTGGCTGGGCAGTTCATTCATAACGGGCTGCTGGTCCTGGTTTATTAATGGTAGGGATGGAAGGGGAATTGAGAAAAAGCAACCCTTAATATCAATGGCTAGTAGAGGTGTACTGGCAGGTATAGCAGAGGCAAGAGGGAGACCTCTGCAGGGATCCCAAGATATGCATAGTTTTGTAATGGCACATAGATCTTGCAGGAGGCGCCATCCCCGTTGTCTTTTTTTTTTTTTTTTTAATGAAATTGGATGTATCAGAGTTTGGTGGATTCATTTTTATGATTGTAATGTCTTCTTTGTTAATTTTTCCTCTGGTAAGGGCCACTGCTCAACACAGACCCAGACGTTTGATATCCAGTCTAGGCATGGGGGGCTGTGTAAACTACAGTGACCCTCGGGAATTGGGGGTGCTTTTTTCCTGAGTAGTGGAGGCATTTTCCCTGGCTAAATCATCTGCCTGGGTACGGCTGGTCTCCGGGGGGCTGACAATGACTATGTCCAGAGCCTCCAAGATGTTTCGCCCTAACAGGTTGGTGTTAGTCGGTGCTGCTAATGGGCGAATTTGACCCACGTTTCCATCAGGGTCTTCCCAAGTATATGTATATTTGGTGATGTAAGACTGTGAGGATCCTCCTATTCCTATAAGTTTAGGTCCTGGAAGCAAGGGGCAGTCAGGGGATATTTCTTGCGGTTTTATAATTTTTCTGTCTGCCCCCTGTATCTATGAGGCATTGGAAGGATTTGCCTCCCATCTTCATCATTAAGGCAGGATGGGAGCCTCCAGAATGGGCACATACTGAACTCCTTTCCTCCTTTATTTCCGGGGCTGGGGGTTGCCCTTTTCGTTTTTTTTTTTTTTAATTATTTATATTATATTAAAAGATTATGTTTACAAAATCAACTCTCCGGTCATTTGTCCCCCTCCCTACCCAACCACCCCAGCAGCGCTCATGCATTCTGGCCAAACACGTTTTTCATTCTTTCTTAGGGTCTTTCTCAAATTCTCAATATAGAAGTAGATGTTTTCAAGCAGAAGTTCCCGTTTCAGTCAGTTTCTTTGAGAACGTCTTTCTGTTGTTGGTTTGTTGTTGTTTTTTATATCTTTTTTATATCATTTAAAATTTTTTATTTTGGGGCTGGAGAGACGGCCTCGTGGTTAAGAGCGCAGACCCGCTCTTGTAGATGACCCAGGTTCGATCCCCAGAACCACAGGCGGCCAAGAACCGTCTGCTGAAACTCCAATTCCAGGAGAACTCCAGTTCCAGGGGAATCCGACACCCTCTTCTGACCTCCGCGGCATTGCACGACATGGGTGCACAAACCTGCATGCAGACAGTACATTCATACACATACAGAAATAAATAAAATTAATTTGAAAAAAATTAAAAAAAAAATAAAAAAGTCTGTCCTACTCAAATGTGGATGGGTATTTGAGGGTCACAGCTGCCCATTACCCCAGTTTGCCCAGGAGAGGGGAGAGCTCACCTTCTGCTTTTAGCCCTCCAAAGGTCCAACTCCTTTTAGCCCCACATGACGGGCACCAGCTGTTGCTTCCTCTGTGTTCCAAGAGTGGGCCAGGTCACCTGGTCTCTCGGTGCATGCAGGGAGAGGGAGTGGGGGAATTTGGGATGAGCCAGAAACAGATGAAAGAGAAAATGATATAGGAGCCAATTTCAAGAGAGGGAATAACTCGTTTATTTGCAGAGGTTTGCGGTCTTACATTCTGGCATTTGGTAAGCTTCTGGTGACAATGGGGGTGCGGGGTACATGGGAAATTCACAGTGTACTTTCTACAAAAGGCTGTGTTTAGTCGAGCTGGTCAGAGACTCCAGTTGCTTTCTGAAAAGCAAAATGCACTCTAATTTAGGTATTGCAGGAGTGGGACACCCTTTCCCGAATCCTCAAATTAGGGCTGCCGGGCTGGTTTTATCAATTGGCAAGCAGGGGCTAGCTTGAAACCCCCCCACCCCATGGCCTTTGCAGGTTATCAGGGCAAAAGCCAGCTCCCTTAATGCCCCAGCCAAATGAAGTATCCATCTCCACGGGCAGCAAAGACCTTTAACCACTGAGCAGCTGGGTCTATAGGGTGACCCTGTCTCAAAAAGAAAAAAAAATTGCCTTATTTAATAATATCAGTTCAACAGAGTGCTGACACTTTGGTAATTGTCTTACTTTTCTAGCTCTGATTGGCAGGTTACTGTAGACTTGTAAGGGTCATGGCCTACCTACCACTTGAATATCTTAAGGCAGGAAGGGAGGGAAGTAGGTTTTTAATGAGAATATTCCTAGAAGTGTCCAAGAAGCCTCCCTTTGTGTTTTATTGCCCTCACCTAAATCTATCCTACATCTAAAGCAATCATTTGTCAAATTTACTTTGGACTCACCTTAGATTTTTGCAGTAGGAGAGGAAGACCTTGGTTTTTGTCAAGATAACCAGGGGCTGCCAGAAAGGAAAGGATTTTGTGTGTAGTTAACTGTTTGCTGTCAGACTATTATTATGTTTGGTGTTAATTCCACACTTCAAACACTTCTGTGCTCCTGCTGTGAAAGGCCATCAGAATCCCTTGCTTATCCCTGCTATCCAGTTTTTTTTGTTTTTTTTGTTTTTTGTTTTTTCTGAGACAGGGTCTCCCTGTAGTCCCAGCTGTCCTGGAACTCACTCTGTAGACCAGGCTGGCCTTGAACTCACAAAGATCTGCCTGCCTCTGCCTCCCAAGTGCTAGGATTAAAGGCGTGTACCACCATGCCCAGCTTTATTTTGGAATTTCATGAAGTGTTTTGATCATATTCACATCCCCTCTTCATCTTACTGTTTGCAGATTGACCATCTGATCCTCCCAACTTTGTGTCTTTTAAAATAAAAATGACCATGAGTTCCAATTTGTTCTGCCAGATACTTCTAGGTTGGGTCATCTATTAGAGTATGGTTGACCTATCAGGAGCATACCCTTAAAGAATTCTGACTCTCCCATCCCCAGAAGGCATCAACTGTCTATAGCTTTTCTGTTAGGGGTGGGGGCTTGTGAGTCTATCCACCCTCTTTGCTAGAATGTTGACTGGCTTGATCTTGTGCAGGGAACCACAGCTGCTTCGGTTCATGAGTGTAGCAATTCTGTCATGTCCAGATAACACAATTTTTTTTTATTTTTTGAGACAGGGTTTCCCTTTAATCCCAGCTGGCCTGGAGCTCGCTATTTAGACCAGGCTGGCCCTGAACTTACAGAGATCCTGCCTTTGCCTCCCAAGTGCTAGGATTAAAAGCATGCCCCACCATGCCCCACCTAAGATGGTTCTTAGCCGCCATTCAGGTGCTGTGATTTGAACCACGGTCCTCTGCAAGAGCAGTCAACCACTGAGCCATCTCTCCAGCCCCATAGATAAGACTATTTTACTCCTGTCTTTCTGTGTCTTTGGCTCTGATGGTCTTCCCACCCCTTCTTCTTTGATGGTTCCTGAGTTTTCTCTAGCTATTAGTTTCTCCTTGTCTGCTTTTAATAACTGGTTCATTCCAGTTCCAGGGGAATCTGACGCCCTCTTCTGACCTCCACGGCATTGCATGACACAGGGGCACCAACCTACATGCAGATAGTACACTTATATACATTAAAAAAAAAATCTGTGGTTCATTTTCATTACTGTAATTGTTTGAAGGCTTTCTTTTAGCAGTTTCTGTTTTAAATGACATTTAGGGGTGGGTACATGCATGGTACATTGTGCTTGTGGAGGTCAGAGGACAATCAGTGGGGGTTTGTTCTCTACTTGTCCCCTGTGGGTCCTGGGGATTCAACATAGGTTGGCAAGCACCTTGACCATCTGAGCCATTTTAACACTATATCATTCCCTGCCCTTTCAATTTTACAAACTAATTCTGTAATGTTTTCAGTCATTACTTTGGGTCTACAATCCTCCTTTTTTTTTTTCCCACATAAATTTATTTATTTATTTTTAACAAATCTAGACCTGTGTTCCCGCTCATTCCCCCACCCCGCCAGAGCTCATGCATTCTGCGAAACATGCTTTCCATCTCTCAGTCTTTCTCAGTATTTTCCATGAGGAGGTTGACTGTTTTGAGCAGAAGTTCACCGTCTCAGTCAGTTCTTTGATGCAGTCTTTTCTGTTGTTGTTTCCAAAATGTATTATGCCCAACTGCTTTGTACAAAAGCTCAGGGGGCCCTACACAAGAAATACTTACAACTGGGTAGTTGGCACTAGC
>VZQC01010425.1:122989-225508 GCA_009823505.1 Rhizomys pruinosus
GCCCCGGCACCTGCCGCTGGGCTCAGGAGATCTCAAATCTTGAGTCACACAAGGGTGCCTTTAATACTGGCTGGGAGGATAACTCCGCCCCCACAGCCACTAGATCTAATCAAGCCAAAGACCACACCTTTGACCCAGCTGGGAGGATAACTCCAACCTCACAGCCACAAAGGCCAATCAACCAAAGACTGCAGGACCAAAGGATCAACAATCAGCTTGCCAAGGCACCCAGTTCCTCCCTGTCTCCCCCTCTTCCTGCCGCTGGGCTCAGGAGATCTCCTACAATCCTCCTTTTTGTCTTCAATTTCATCATTTTATTCTTTAGCTTATATTAATTTTTATTTAAAATTGTTTTGAGAAATATTCAGTTTTTGTTCAATTTTTTATTATGCTTTGCACTTTGTTTTTCATGCTATTTTCGGTATTTTCATGCTATTTTCAGGTGGTGGTGCTTTGAGACAGGGTTCTGGATTGGCTTCCAGTTCTTGATCCTCTTGCCACAGCCTCCCAAGTACAGATGATATAGTGGTGCCATCATTCATCCCCTGCTTTGCTTATGTTCATTGTGTTCTTTTTTGACAGTTCCATTATAATTTTTGGTAACTTGTCAAAATTTTTCACCCTTTGGGAGACTATGGTTTAAGCGGCAAATATTTTTTCATTTTTCTGAAGCCAAAGGAATGAAAAGGGAATAGTCAAAGCTCAACTTTAGGCAATTTGAAATTTTTTTGCACAATTCCAGGCTGACTTTTCTTTCTAATAATAATTGTACCAGTTTTTACTGCTTAGCTTAGTTTGGTGAATGCAGTCCTACTTCCAGGTTCTTTTTTTGGACTTGATCATTTTCTTGCTCTTAATTCCTCCCCCTTCCCCAACACCTTTACCCTAAATTTTTCTTCATTTTTCCCTTAGGCCAAAAAAATCGATTCTGTTTAGATTTGGAGGTTTTGATTATTATCTCAGAATTTGGGGGACTTAGAGGCAGGTTTAATAGCTTAATCCTGTAGCTCAGCTCAGCTTCAGACAATTTTCTTTGTTGTCTAAAACCTTCCATATTATTCATAGTTTGCCAGTTTTTATTTAATGTATTATTATCTGTTCTTCCCCCCAATTTTGTTAGTGATTGGTTGTTTTACTGTGTGTGTTCCTTTAAAAAATGATTAAAACAAAAGAAAACAAATTTTCTTCAAAAAGAAAAAGAAACTTGAAAATATGTAATATAATTTGAATTTATCTTTTGTATTCTGTAACCAAGTGTTAATTTCTAATATTGGGCTTTGAATTGCCTTCTCATTGAAGTTAGCAATAATGAAATTCTTCTGTATGTATTAGCAAAGCTTCGCTAGAGTTTTCCCGAGAGTGACTGACATCATCTCCATCATCTCAAACTCAGTATTACATCATTTCTAGACTTCACATTCTAATTTGCTATAAACACCTTTAAAATACTTATTTAATGAATTGAGTGTTTTGTCTGTGTGTATGTTAAGTACTTCTCTGAGGGGTTCCTGCAAAGGCCAGAAGAGGGTGATGTATCCTGTAGAACTAGAGTTACAGGTGGTTGTTAGTCACCATGTGGGGCTGGGAACCAGATCTGGGTTCTCTGGAAGATCAGCTAGTGCTCTTAACTTCTGAGCCAACTCTCCAGCCTCTGCCACAAAGAAGAATTCCATACTAGAATTCCATATCCAGTACTGTATAACCTATTTGATTTAAATAACATTTTGATGACAATTTTTTTGTCATTAAACAAAGTTGGGGTCTTAATATGTAATTAATTTTTTAAATAAAATCCTTTAAAAGTTAAAGTATGTGAGTTAGCCCGGCGTGGTGGTACACGCCTTTAATCCTAGCCCTCGGGAGGCAGAGGCAGGCGGATCTTTGTGAGTTCAAGGCCAGCCTGGTCTACAGAGTGAGTTCCAGGGCAGCTGGGACTACAGGGAGACACAGTCTCAAAAAGACCAATAAATAAATAAATAAATAAATAAATAAATAAATAAATAAATAGAGTTTTAGTACATTATAGTAGCATACCTATAATGCTGCCTGCTTTTTCTTTTTTCTTTTTAGTTTTTGCAGATGGGGGGGTTGTTATTAAAAGAAATTAACCATTTTCTGAATAATCTGGGGGAAAGCAATTTTTCCCTGAATTTCTGTGCCCTACCTATAGTTTCTGGGCCATAGAACTTAATACTTGGTAGCCTGGTGTGGTAGTACATGCCTATAAGCAGCACTGAGGATGGGGCTGAAACAGGGTTATCTTTGTTTTCATGGCTGTATATGAGGCACTGTTTCTAGAAAAAGAAAATTCAGTACATTGGTGAGTGTGAGGTTCCGTGTGAACCTTAAAGTGCAGTTTATAAAAAGTGTTTTCTGCCTCATTTATGGATGTTAACACCAAATCCCCAGTTGGTAGGCAAACTGGGCAACTTTATTATTATATTTCATTGTATCTGAAAGCAACTGTGCTATTACAATGTAAATCTATAAATGGGCTCTAGAATTGTCTTACCACTTATACTCACACATTGTAATTACCATATATAGATGGAGATGTAGTCATATTCTAAAAAAAAAGAATGTAAAGTTATACGACTTTATACCTGCATGCAGATTTACTGTTAAAATGTGAATCTCTAACTGTGCTTAGGAATCAACCTACAGTTCATTTTCAGAATTTTTAATTTTGACTTATGTATGGAGTATATATATGCATATTTTAGAATAATATAAAAATTTTAAAAGTATTGATAAAAAATAATAAAATAAAAATATTTTACTGACATGTAAAAAAAAAGTGTTTTCAAATGACAGAGTGTATGAATTCCACTTGGGGGAGGATGCCCATGGAGAAAAGGGTATAAAGGTGATTAAGACTGATATGTCAGGCATGGTGGCACTTAACCTTTAAGCACTCAGGAGGCAGAGACAGGAAGATCTCTGTGAGTTCCAGTTGAAATTATTATTAAATTATTGATATTATTTAGGTTGATCAAGGACAAGGGACGGTCATTTTAAAAGTTTTAATTGTTTATCCATAAAATTTAAGAGGAGTGATTTAAGCCAGGTATGGTGGCACATGCCTTTAATCCAGGCACTCTTTTAAACCCAGTACTGGTGAGGCAGAGGCAGGTGGATCATTTTTTGTTCAAGGCCAGCCTGGTCTACCTAGTTCCAGGCCATCTAGGGCTACAGGGAGATCCTGTCTCAAAAAAACAAAACAAAACCAAAAAAGAGTCATTTAAGTTTTTTTGACAAAAAACATTTCTTAAATTACTAAGTAGTTATAAAAGAAAGTTATTTATATGGATTATGGCTTAAATTTTAATATTTTACTTCTCCATTTTTAGAAATACAAAGAAAAAGACAAACACAAACAAAAACACAAGAAACAACCAGAACCATCCCCTGCTTTGGTTCCATCCTTGACTGTTACTACAGAAAAAGTAAGAGTTAAGTATTGTATCTTGTTTTATATGATAACTAATTCAGTGTTGGTTTTTAGCATCCAAGAAGTATTTTCATCCCATTGCTGAATCTGATTTTGCCTATCTCTTCAGCCATGTATTAGCTACTTGGACCTATCAGTTTCTTAGTTCTTTATGCTACTTTCAGTTTATTCTGTACTCACCCCAAGACTAAGTGAGAAGCATCATTTAAATTAAGAGATTGAATTCGTAGTGGCGCATGCCTTTAATCCCAGCACTTGGGAGGCAGAGGCAGGCAGATCTCTATGAGTTCAAGGCTGGTTGGTCTACATAGTGAGCTCCAGGCCTGCTGGGACTAAAGTGAGACCCTGTCTCAAAAAGATAAAAAAAAAAAATTGAATTTTAAATTGGAGTTCATCTACCAGTGGTTTTGGAATTGGCATTACCACTTAGTGATTGAACCGTGGTTCAGTTTACCTCTCTTGAGACTCAATTCCATTACCTGTAAAGTGGGGAGAATTTTTGAAATTAAATGGGATAGAACATTATAAAAATAAGCATGGTATCTCTTATAGTATTACTTAGGAAATGTTAGATATTATTTTGATACCGGGTCTCCCATAGCCGTGGATAACCTGGGACTTGCTATGTAGACCAGGCTGTTCTCAATCTCACAGAAATCCACTTGCCTCTGTCTCTGGAGTGTTGGAATAATGAAAGGCATGCACCACTACACTTTGTAAGGAGTTTTGACTGCTTTGTTGGGGGATAGAATAAAGAGTAGAAACCAGGGCATCTATTAAGAGGTTATTTCAGTAACCCAGTGAAGATGGTAATATAATGCGGCATTTTCACCAGAGAAGACCATTTAGACAAAAATGATGCCAATAGCTGAAGACTACATACCACTCAGTTGAGGATGTGTAGCCAAAGAGTACAGTTGGGTGTAAAAAGCTTTAAGTTTCCAAGTTTAAGGGTGGTAACCCCTCTAGCAGTTCCTATTCTTTAAAACCAAGCCAAACCTAAAGTACAGAAGCCATGAATTCAAGTTAGCAGGGTGAATTTCTAAGCAACCAGGTACATACTAACATTAACTTTTACCCTGGTTCATTCTCTGTTTTAACTCCTGTGCTCAGCTGAGACTCATAATATGGTATAGCTATGGGCAATCTTGAGGTGCCTCACCACAGTGGTAATGTTTGCAATGGCAAGAGATGACTGGATTCTGAATATATTCAAACGTGAGACCCTTGTGACCCTTTTAGATTACTGTATTAGTCACGTTTTTGTTGCTGTGATAAAACCACCATGAGCAAGGGAATTTATAATGGGAAGAGTTTATTTGATGGTTCCAGGGAATTAGAGTCCATTGTGGCAGGGAGGCATGGTGACAGGAGCTGGGGCAGAAAGCCAATGTTCACATCTTCCAGTGAGCACAGGAAGCAGAGAGAGAGCAACTGGAGAGCTGCAAGGCTTGTTGAACTCTCTAAGCCTGCCCAAGTGAGGCACTTCCTCCCACATGGCCACACCTTCTAAGATCTCCCAAAACAGTGCCACCAGCTGGGGACAAAATGTCTGAATACTTGAAGCCTATGGGGGACATTCTCATTCAAACCACCACAATAACTTAGAGGTATCAGAAGAAGAATCTACACATGTTCCACAGGTGTTGCCCCAGTAAATAGAAGGAATGAATTTGTTCTTAGAAGATAGCAAAAAACTGTATGTTGTAATCTATAAAAAATAGAGCGTATCTATTGCTAATTTTCTAATGTCAAATTAGCAGCAAATTCAGCAGTTTATAATAAAATCCAAATTTGCCATGTACTGTTTCTATAAACAAAGTCTAAGGAAGATAATGATGGTTCATTTATTACAGGTAAAGGCTTAAAATCAAAGTGTTTTAAACTTAGCTGCAAGAAATGGCTTCTAATGTTCTTCAAAGAACCTGGCAGGGGAGATACCATGAACTCAAAGGTGGTTTTCCCAGGGTGAAGTTTATCCATTGCACTCCAGATGTGCTAACCCCTGTGATTTTCCCAAATGTGGGAAGCTCAACTGCATAATTTGTGGTAGTGGGGGACTGCTCTCCCTAGAAGGAGGAGGAGGAGGAGGAGGAGGAGGGAGGAGGGAGGAGGGAGGGAGAAGGGAGGAGGGAGAAGGAGGAAGGAGTTGGTTCCTTGTGGTTATAGGAGTGAAGGGTCCATTTCAGCTAGCAGCCCACACTTAGCTCTTCTAGGGAGCCTCTTCCATATCATCTCAGAGTCAATAGTAGCATGTTTAATATTTCATACATTTGGAATTTCTCTGACTTTACCTCAGGTGTATCTTTTCTGGTTTTAGTTTGAGATACTTCTTTTAAGGGTTCATGTGATTACATTATGTTTATTTGAAAAAAATCTGGTATATGATTTCCTTGTTTTAAGGTCTTCAGGCTTAATTATAACTGAATTATTTTTTCCTAAATAACATAAAATATTCACAGGTGGGGGGTGGAGAGATGGTTCAGTGGTTAAGAGCAGAGACCTGGGTTGGATTCCCAGTACCCACATGACTGCTAACAACTGTTGGTAACTCAGATTCCAGGGTATCTGACACCCTCTTCTGACCTCTTGGGGCATTGTACAACATGGGACACTTACATACATGCAGGCAATCAACACACTCATAACACATAAAATGAAAATAAATATTTTTTTAAAAGACTTTTGTTGTGGCTATGTTGCTCATGCTGTTCTTCCTATATTAAGGTTGAGGTATCTATTAGACATCCAAGTTATAGATATCAGTTAACTGTTGGACACATGGTCTTCCATTCAGGAAAGAGAAACAGCCTTTGTATGTTAATTTAGCAATTCTATGCTAAAACTATGAGATCAGCTAAAACCACCAAGTATCCTAGTTTGTGTCTCTTTTGCTGTGATAAAATCAGGACAAAATGCAACTTGGGGAGGACAGGATTTATTTCATCTTAGAGGTTTCAAAGGGAACCCAGGGACAGGAACTTGGAGGCAGGATATTGAAGCAGAAACCACGGAGGACCACTGCTTACTGGCTTGCTTTCCCTGGCTTGCTCAGCTACTTTTATTAAATAGTAGCCCAATCCCACCTGCCCAGGGGTGGCACTCTCCACAGTGAAGACTGTAAGAAGAGCCAGAGTTTAAAATATTTTATTAACTTTTTTTTTTTTTTTGACAGGGTCTCCCTTTAGCCCGAGCTGGTCTTGACCTCACAGAGATCTGCCTGCCTCTGACTCCCAGGTACACAGACACACACATACATGTAATTAAAAATAAAATAAGCTGGGTGTGGTAGCTAATGCCTTTAATCTCAGCACTTGGGAGGCAGAGGCAAATGTATAATTTCAAAAAGTAGTGAAGCCAAGGTCAGCAGAGGGTAAAGATTATAAATAATGTATTTTAGAATCTAGGATGTGACTGTTGTGAGGAGCTGCTTTTAGGGCAGGAGATACGCTGATTGGAGGACAGTGGAGATATAGCTCAGTTGGAGGAACACATGATTGACATGCACAAAGCTCAGGACCGATTCCCAGTATCTGCCTCTTTCAACACACAGTGTAACATCATCCACATATACTTGTAATTCACAGGGAGTTAAGGCAAGAGCTGAAAAATTAGAGGTTATAAGAAGTCATCTGATGTGTTATTTTTTGGTTGTTTTGAGACAGGGTCTCCTGAAGCCTCAGCTGGCCTGGAACTTGCTGTGTAAATCAGGCTGGCCCTGAACTCACCTGCCTCTGCCTCCTGAGTGCTGGGATTAAGGACCTGTACTACCACACCTTGCTGTGTGTTGAAATTTTGTGAGCAGTGTTTCTGTAAGGGGCTAGGTACCATGGTACCTGGTACTCAGTTTTGAAAGTATTTTTCCTTGAGCTTTTGTGAATTTGATATAATAGTTTCTAATTAAATTTAGGCCCCCTACATATCCCCTCCATCAAACTTTATGCATTCTGTCATACATGTTAAGTACTAAGTTTTATGCTATTATATTGTAGAAGTAGCCATAGATAATTTATAAACAAGTGGATAGCCCAGGCCCAATAAAATTTGAAATATACTTTGAAATATAAATTTCACAGTTTTCGTGTTTGTTAAATACTTTTCTCTGGATTTTTGGTTTTTTTTAGCAATTAAATATAAAAATGTAGTGACCAGGGATTCTCTTGCCAAATCTTGCTTTAATAAAATGAAACTTACTAGAGATGAGATTTAGTGACACGACATTTTATAGTTAGAGGGTTTTAGAGAGATTCTACCTACCATCTGAAGATTTTCTGTAGTTAATTTGATTTTCTTCTATCTTGAGATACATATTTTTAAAAAGTATGTGCATATGTGTGTGGCCTCAATTCATGTTGTATATACTAAAAGCGTGCAGGAGTTCAGAAGAGGGTATGGGATCCTGTTGAACTGGAGTTACAGGCAGATTTGAACCCCTATGTCGGTGCTGGGAATTGAACCCAGGTTCTCTGCAACAGTAGTGAATATTCTTAACTGCTGAGCCATATCTCCTGACTATGTTCTTGCAATATTTTTAGGGTAGGATAAAGACCTCCCTTCCTTTTTTGTGTCAGTGGAGTTGAAATACCAGGCCTCATTTATGCTAGATGAGTGCTTTCCAACTGAGCCCTACCCTTAACCCTGTTTTGAATATGAAACAAAACATTCTTTGTAAAATAAGTGCTTTCATAATGGAATTTGAGACAGGGTCTCCTTATAATCCCAACTGGCCTGGAACTTAATAGGTAGACCAGGCTGACCTTGTTCTCCCAAAGATCCACCTCTCTCTGCTTCCCTTATGCTGAGAATAGAGGAGTGTTCTTTTATACCTATCATGAAATTTTTTTTTTTTTTGGTCTTTTCCAGACAGGGTCTCCCTGTAGCCCCTGGAACTCACTCTGTAGACCAGGCTGGCCTTGAACTCACAAACATCCGCCTGCCTCTGCCTCCCGAGTGCTAGGATTAAAAGTGTGCACCACCACGCCTGGTGAAAAAAAATTTTTTAGCTTACAAATTTTTTATTATGTGTATGTTTTGCATGTATGAATGTAAGTTCATCATGTGTGTGCAATTCCTGGAGAGGTCAGAAGAAGGTGTTGGATACCCTAAAACTGTAGTTACAGTGGTTGTTAACTGCTGTATGGGTACTAGGAACTGATGAGGGTCTTTTTCAAGAGCAAGAGCGGCTCTTAATTGCTGAGCCATCTCTCTAAACTCTTAAAACTTTTGATAAATCTTCATATGTGTATATTAGCAAAACTGTTACCGTAGTTATAGGCAAAGTTTCTTTGTAAGGCCTTTTAACTTCCTCCTGTTTTTTTGGTATTTTTGAGACAGGGTCTCCCTTTAGTCCCAGCTGGCCTGGAGCTCGCTCTGTAGACCAGGCTGGCCTTGAATTCACAGAGATCAGCCTGCCTTTGCTGGGATTAAAGCCTTGGGGCCTTTAATCAGGCCCAGCCCTATTCTTCCTATTTTTCTATTCTCATTCCCATCCCTGCTGAGATACTTACTGATTGCTCTGTCACTTTAAATTAGTTTGAGTTCTCTAGAAATTTTAAAAGTAGAAACATAGCATGAATCATTTTTCCTTCTCTCACTCAGCATGAGATTCAGCCATGTTGCAGTAGTGCTACATTTTTGCAGTTGTCTTCTATTGTTTGGTTGGAAAAACTTGGCCACCCATTCAGTAGTTGTTGTTGAACACACTTAGCTTGTTTACAGTTGTGGGCTATTACAAATAAGGTTGTTATGAACATTGTACAAGTCTTACATACCTATGTGCTTTCATTTGGGTTTCATAAATTTCAAGGAGTAGAATGGTTGGGTCACATGGTGCAGTATTTGCCATTTGTTTCAATGGTGAATGAAATGTCTATTCAGATTTCACCAGTACTTGCTGGACTTTATTGGCTTGTTACCTTTTTCTGAGATTGTCTGTATTTTGGTTGCAAGTCCTTTATCAGATTTACATTTCTTTTTCAAATTCAAGAGATCTGGTTCTTTACTTGTTAAGAGTTTTGTTTTGTTTTGGTTTTTAAGGCATGAATAAGCGTTGATTTTTCTCAAATAGTTTTTCTTTCTACATGTAGTAATATGAGCAGGTGGCCTTAAAAAAATTTTTTTTTATGTATATGAGTGTACTGTCTACATGTAGGTTGGTGCACCCATGTTGTGCAATGCTCCGGAGGTCAGAAGAGGGCATTGGATTCCCCTGAAACTGGAGTTAAAGATGGTTTTCAGCCGCCATGTGGGTGCTGGAAATCGAACCCAGGTCCTCTGCAAGAGCAGTTGGTGCTCTTAACCGCTGAGCTGTCTCTCCAGCCTTGCAGGTGGTCTTTCTTTACCTTGTTTATGTGGCAGTTATATGAGCCAGTCTTCTTAGTATATTACTGGATTTAATAAAACTAAATAAAGGTCCTATTCATGTATTTATTAACTTGTGTGAATAAATAGAATTTATAGATTTTTGTCTTCTAAGGAATTATGCATTTCATTCAGGTTATTGAATCTGTGGTCACAAAGTTGTTCATATGATTCCTCTTTTACCCTTTTAATGTCTGTGGCAACTGTAGTGATGACCTCTGTGATGATTAGTGTTGTCAACTTGACAAGATCTAGAATCACCTGGGAAAGGGGCCCCTGGGTATGTCTGAGGGCATTTTTTTTTAAATTTTGACTTTGTATGTATGATGTGTGTAAGTGCACCTGTGTAATGCAGTGCCCAAGGACGTCAAAGAAAGGATCTGGAGTTAGTTGT
The DNA here is from genome assembly GCA_009823505.1 of Rhizomys pruinosus. Lineage (NCBI taxonomy): Eukaryota > Metazoa > Chordata > Mammalia > Rodentia > Spalacidae > Rhizomys > Rhizomys pruinosus. The sequence goes on from VZQC01010425.1 coordinate 133,195, forward strand.
TAGCTGCCATGTCAGTGCTCGGAATTGAACCTGGATTCTCTGCAAGAGCAGTCAGTGCTCTTAACCACTGAGCCATTTCTTCAGCCCCCTGAGGAGGGGATTATCTTGATTGCTTTGGTTGAAATCATTTCATGGGCTAGGTTCAGTAGTGAATGAGAACGGTGAGAGAGGGAGGCTGAGTACAGCTATTCATCTTCCTCTGCTCTTTCTATTGGTGGCTGACATGATCAGCTCCTTCACGCTCCTCTGCAAGCAAGCTTCTCCTTAAGGTTGACTTCTCTGCAGTGATGTACCTTGTGAACCAAAATAAACCCTTCTCCCTTTTGTCAAGAGTTTTTATAGTAGCAACAGGAAATGAATCTAAGACAACCCTGTTTCAATCTTTTTAAAGAATTAAGCTTTTGATCATATTTTGCTTTTCTCTGTTGATTCCCATTGGCTTTGTTCTTAATGTTATAGAATGTTGTTTGCTTGTTCATTTGTTTCTTTAAAGTATTTTTTATTAAGCTGGGAATGGTGGCACATGCCTTTAATCCCAGCACTCGGGAGGCAGAGGCAGGCCGATCTCTGAGTTCAAAGCCAGCCTGGTCCACATAGTGTGTTCAGGACAGCTGGGGCTACAGGAGGCCCCTGTTTTGAAAAGCCCCTGCCTCCCTGCCTCCATTTTTTTAATTGAGCTTTTCACAATTCACAGTCTTTTTTTGTTTTTGTCTTTTTTGAGTCAGGTTCTCCATGAACTCACAGAAATTGACCTGCCTCTACCTCCCAAGTGCTGGGATTAAAGGTGTGCAGCATCATGCTGGGCCATTTTGTTTTTTCTTTTTATTAGCAATAAACAGTTTGATAATACATTGTGTTCAGAGAGTTTTCTTTGTTTATTGTACTTGGAGTTAGTTGAACTTCTTAGATCTGTGAGCTTATTTTATCACTAAAAAATTACTATTTTTTTCACTTCCCTATTTTTTTTTTTTTTTTTTTTTTTCTTTTTTTTTTTCGGTCCTTTTCCAGACAGGGTCTTGCTGTAGCCCCAGCTGTCCTGGAACTTGCTCTTTAGACCAGGCTGGTCTTGATCTCACAGAAATCCACCCTGCCTGTGCCTCCAGAGTGCTAGGATTAAAGGCGTGGGCCACCACACCCGGCTACCTATCTCTGATTTCTGTTTTTGTATTCCAAAAGCTTGTTTATTAGGATACTTAAAGTTTCAAAACCACTAATTCTAATTTGTGTGTGTGTGTGTGTGTGTGTGTGTGTGTGTGTGTGTGTGTTTGTGTGTGTGTGTTTGAGACAGGGGTCTCCCTTTAGTCTCAGCTGGCCTGGTGTTTGCTATGTAGACCAGGATGGCTTTGAACTCACAGAGATGGCCTGCCTCTGCCTCTGCTTCTGCCTCCCCTGCCTCCCCTGCCTCCCCTGCCTCAACAACAACAACAACTACAACAACACCTGCCTCCTCTGCCTCCTCTGCCTCCTCTGCCTCCTCTGCCTCTGCCTCTGCCTCTCTGCCTCGTGCTGGGATTAAAGGCATGTGCCTTTAAGTTATGTGAGATAGCTTCTATACTTTGTTCTTCAGGATTGACCTAATAAAAATTTGTGCTCTTAATATTTATTAATATTTATTTTCGTGTTTTTGAGACAGTGTCTCACTGTAGCCCCGGCTGTCCAAGGCTGTCCTCACTCTCACAGAGATCTACCTGCCTCTGCTTCCTGAGTGCTGTGATTAAAGGGGTGCTCTGCCACACCTACCCCTATTTTAAAATTTTGACCAGCATATTTAATTTATTATGACTGAAGGTGTGGCCCTTGGCTTTTCCTCTTTGGTTTCTCACCAATGTGAGAATGACACTTTGCACAATAGTCTGGCACAACCATACCTTTTAAATTATAGCTGCATTGTCTTTGATTACCTATTCTAGAATCATTCCTCCATTATAAATGTAATTTAAGATTTTCATTTGAAGGAGGGAATAGTTTTTGTTTTCAATTAAAGACAGTTTAGGTAAGTTAGTGTCACATCTAGTGTTGTAGCTGTGAAACAAAAACCATATTCTCAGTTTCTCATTAAGTTGCCTATAAATCACTATAGACCAACATTTTCATGCATTAATTAAGGGATTCTAATTATAGCTAAATAGCCAGTTTTGTTTCTAATGGAAAAAATAATAAAGATTTATCTAAAGCTGAGTACATGCTTGCAGCTTCCTATGCCAGTTATCTCCAGGTATCTGAGATGATGACTTATGAGGTCGAAAGGTTTCTCTTGTGCAGTTTCAGAAGTTTCAGTTCATAGTTGGTTGGCTGCACTTCTTCAGACCTGCTGTGGCCTAATACATGCATGGCAAAAGTGTATAGTGCAGGAGGTGCGTCCATCTCATGGTGGCCAGCACCTAAAGAGCTAGGAACATTCTTTTCAAAGGAATGTCCATAGAGACCTAACTTACTTTCAATAGGACATCTGTAGGTTCCTCTACCTTGTAAAATACAGGCCTCATCCAAGCCCTAAAAACCTGGGCCTTTTTGAGACACTCCAGCTCCAAACTATAGCAAGAATCAAATGAAGCACTTTTGCATTTTTTGGTTGAAATTGAATCAAGAGTAAATATTTGTTTGTTCATGTGTTTGTTTTTGGAGACAGGGTCTCCCTATAGCTCCAGCTGGCCTGGAACTTACTCTTAGACCAGGCTGGCCTTGAACCCACAGAGATCCACCTGCTTCTGCCTGCATAGTGCTAGGATTTAAAGGCATGCACCACCACACTGGGCTTAAAAACAGTTCTTAGCCGCCATGTAGGGACTGGGAATCGAACCTGGGTCCTCTGGAAGAGCAGTCGGTGCTCTTAACCTCTGAGCCATCTCTCTAGCCCCAAAAGTAAATATTTTTATAAGATCTTCTATGGGGCTTGGTGGTGCATGCTTTAATCCCAGCACTTGAGAGGCAGAGGCAGGTTCAGGACATCTGGGGGTGCTACTCTGTCTCAAAAAGACCAAAAAAACCAAAAATCTCTTGAGATTTTTGCTTTTTCAATTTTTACTTACTGTGTATGAGTGTTTTCCCTGCATGCATGTAAATGACCCATGTGGATGCAGTGCCTTCAGAATCCAGAAGAGGGCATCAGATCCCCTGGAAATGAAGTTAGGCATAGTTGTTAGCTGTCAGGTGGGTGCTGGGAAATTAACCTGAGTCAGGTCATCTGCAAGAGCAGTCAGTGTTCCTAACCACTGAGTTTTTTGTTTGTTTGTTATTTGTTGTTATTCCCTGTGAGATTTTCTAATGCTATGAAAGGAATTTAAGATAGCCAACTAACCTAACAAAAACTTTGTGAATTTAGCTTCAGGCTCACTCAGTTCTCTCCTACCTCCCTCTACCCTTAAACATTATTGTCTTTGATTTTTTTAGTTAATGAAATGTTTATGTGGGAATCCTTTAAAAGCATATTGTCTCAGTGAGATTTTATTGGGCAGAAACAATTACCTTTACTTATTTTTTTATTAATTTTATTTATTTTTGTATGTGTATGAATGTACTGTCTGCATGCAAGTCTGTGCACCCGTGTCGTGCAATGCCGCGGAGTTCAGAAGAGGGTCTCGGATTCCCCTGGAACTGGAGTTCTCCTGGAATTGGAGCTTCAGACGGTTCTCAGCTGCCATGTGGGTGCTGGGGATCGAACCCGGGTCCTCTGTAAGAGCCGTCGGCGCTCTTAACCGCTAGGCCATCTCTCCAGCCCCAGAAACAATTACCTTTAAAATATAAGTTTAGGGCTAGAGAGATGGCCTAGTAGTTAAGAATACTTGCTGTTCTTCCAGAGGTCCCAGGTTCCATTCCTAGCACCTATTCAACACCTATCAACCATCTGTAATTCCAGTTCAAAGGATCTGATACCCCCTTGGCAGGACTTTGCATGCATGTTTATACTTACATAAATGCAGACAAAACACATGGAATAAAAATAATAAAATGTTTACAATAAAATAGAGTTTAGTTTAAGGTCCTTCTTTGAATGCAACCTATGTAACTTTTGGGGTATGGGCAGTTCATTATGTGTTATTTTTAAAAATATAACATCTTCGGCTAATATTCCAGTTATTTAATGTGATTTTCTTTTTTCATCACTGAATTTTATCTGTTTATTGCTTTCTAATACGTTTTTTCCACTTTCAAAATGTCATACTGATAATTATTTTTGTAGGCAGACTTCCATTTGTACATAGGACATTCTATTAAATAAATGGGAAAATTGACTAAGCCTAATTTTTAACTTGTCCTATGGAAGTGGATGACTATTTCCATACGTAGTATTTCAGTTTTCCTTCATCCTTTGTTTGATACTTGCACAAAGCACATGAGTGAAGAACACCACTGTGTTTTCTTAGATGACTTTTAAACTTCACTAGGTCATACAAGGATCAGATGGGAGAGGAGTGGAGAACCTCAGGATCAACTCAAGTAATTGGAAAAAAAGTATTTGAAAAATGAGGTGTGGGGTAGTTTCCAAATTGACCTGCCGAGCATGGAAAAGGTTCATGTTTCTAAAGTAAGCCATGAAGTTTTGTCAGCTTAATGTGATTGGTTTGTTAAATGAGTTTTGTTTTTCCTGCTAAACTTTGAAGTCTTTGTTTTTCTTGTATATTGTAGTTTGTTAGAACAGTGACTGTTTTTATGAGATAATATAGTATTTATTGTGGAAAATCTGACATTGGCAGAGAGATGAGGGTTGGGGTGGCAGCAGAGGACAAGTAGCAGTGGAGATTAAAAAAAAAACCTTTCTCTTGGTCCTTTTTTTGTTTGTTTTGTTTCAGACAGGGTCTCTTGTAGCCCCAGCTAGCCTCTGCCTTCCAAATACTGGGTTTAAAGGTGTACCACTACCATCTTTAATAGTGTAGTCCTTTGTTTGAATATAGTTTTTGCAAAAGTCACCAACCATTTTGAAAATTGATTTTACTCAGTTTTCAAATTTATCATTGTTTTTTTTTAATTTTTTTAATTAATTTCATTTATTTCTGTATGTGTATGAATGTACTGTCTGCATGCAAGTTTGTGCACCCATGTCGTGCAATGCCGCGGAGGTCAGAAGACGGCCTCGGATTCCCCTGGAACTGGAGTTCTCCTGGAATTGGAGTTTCAGACAGTTCTCGGCCGCCATGTGGGTGCTGGGGATCGAACCCGGGCCCTCTGCTAGAGCGGTCGGCGCTCTCAACCGCTAGGCCATCTCTCCAGCCCCCCAAATTTATCATTGTTAAACTGAGAGGTTAGCTCAGTATTTTGGTTCAGATTTTTTTTTCATTTTTACACCAGAAATTCAATATTAGCTACATTACAAAATATTCATCAAAAATTTAGTGCCAGTTAAGTTAAAGGCACTAGTGAACTTAAGCACTTCAATTACTTGAGTGAATATAATAGCGATATTAAATCCCTGCTCCTGAGGGACCTTATGAACTTTTCATTTTGAGTCATGTTAATTATCGTACATCTAGTATACTATACATTCACACTCATTTAATTAGCCATTATTTGGGTGTACCCTGTTATTTAAGGTGATTGCTAAGCCTAGAAGCTAGTTGTTTAAACAATCTTTATCTTGATTTTTCCTAGTCACATAGATCAAAGAGGTTGAAGGAGAATCAATTTTTAGTGTAGTAATAACAATTTTACCTCTGCTACATACATACGTAAACTCTCCTCTTTTTTTCCTCTCTCTCTCTCTCTTACACACACACACACACACACACACACACACACAGACACATTTTTCCTCAACAGATGATTTCTGTTTCAAATGATTTGATCTTTAAAAAAAAAAAAAGAATCTGAGGGGCTGGGGGTGGTGGCTCATGCCTTTAATCCTAGCACTTGGTAGGCAGAGGCAAGCGGATATCTGGGAGTTCAAGGCCAGCCTGGTCTGCATACTGAATTCCAGGGCAGCTGAGGCTACATGAAAACCCTGTCTCAGAAAGAGCAAAAAAAGCTGGGCATGGTGGCGCATGTCTTTAATCCCAGCACTTGGGAGGCAGAGGCAGGTGGATATCTGGGAGTTCAAGGCCAGCCTGGTCTACATAGTGAGTTCCAGGACACCTGGGGCTACAGGGAGACCCTGTCTCAAAAAGACCGAAAACAAAACAAAACAACAACAAAAAAACCCCATTGTCATCAGAATTCTTAATATTCTTGTTCTATCCTAGGAGGGAACCTTGTAATCTAATGGATTGATTGTAGCACTTTTGTTCTCTTTAATTCTTGGTCTCCTGTTTTGAACATGGAAGCTTATAATTTATGTCTAAGAAGTAGTATATTCTTGGTAAAAATAATGTCTGAGAAATTAATGCTTTGGGTATTTCTTTGTATTATTTAGAATATGTGACTAATGGGAAGTTATTGTTACAGTCTGACCTTCAAACAGTTATCCAATAAACTATTTAAAAATAGCTATAAGGGAAAAATAGCTATAGGGCTGGGATGTAGTAAACCAGTGATTTAGTGCTTTCCTAGTGTGTGAAAGACCCTGGGCTTGATCCTTAGTAAACAACAAAAGAAGTTAAAATAGATCTTCAGTAATTGTTTTTGCATGATTTTCTTTCTATACTGACTTACTTTTAGAACTGAGACTTTGATTTTTATCTTAAAGGTTTAGTACTTAATATGCTATTATTTTCCGTAGCCAAATATAATTAGTTCTTTTTTGCTTTTACTTTTTTTAAATCAAAATGTTAGACTTATACATCCGGTAGCAACAATTCTATGTCTGGATCATTGAAGCGCCTGGAAGATACTACAGCACGATTTACAAATGCCAATTTCCAGGAAGTCTCTGCACATACCTCTAGTGGAAAAGATGTTTCAGAAGCTAGAGGGTCAGAGGGCAAAGGGAAGAAGACTTCAGTTCACAACTCAGGTCCAAGGGGAAGGAAGCCTGGTGGAAAAAATCCAGGAACAACTGTGTCTGCAGCTAGTCCCTTTCCACAAGGTATTATGACATTTTGTTCTGATGATAATCAAATAGTAGTTAGTTAATGCTTTGTTAGATAATTCATGTTTTTTACTTAAAAATAATACTAGATTATTATATAATTATATAAATAAAAGTTGATAGGGCAGTAAAACCTTCAAAAGTAGTGCTTTCTTTCATACTGTTTCTGGAACTTGCGTTCTTTACATGTAATGATTTGTTTGCTCTTAAAGTAAAACTGTGCTTTTAATGTTTAAATAGTTGTGGAATAAAGAGTAAGATGTTAGAGAAAAACAAAGATGGAGTTTTTCTTTCTCCTCTAGTATAGCAATTCTTTTCCATACGTTGTTTTTATTTACCTTTCCTATGTTTTGGTAAGTAAAATGCATTTACTAAAAGCTCGATTTTTTTTTTTTTAACCTTTCTGTATGCTGTGTTCATGCTGCTGTATTGACAGGATTCCCATTTATATTTGAATTTCAGATAAACAGTGAATAATAACTTAGGGTTAAGCTGAAATTCATCCTTAACTGAGCTTGCTGTACTTTTATGGCAACCCTATTTAATAGAAAACAGTAACTGCTAAATTTTAGAATGTATAACTTTAATGTGACTGCTTTGTGTCATTTTTAATATGAGGATAAATGTTTTGAAAAGGAAATGTTAAAACTTAGGGATACCAGTAAAATAATTTGTTCCCTTAGAGGTAATAAGAAAAAATTTTCATTTATCTTTGTTGATGCACTTGTTAACTTACCTCCAAATTCTCACAGGAGTATTTAAATATGTTGATTTCTAAATTCGTTGGCTGCTCTTGCAGAAGACCTGAGTTCCATTTCTACCAGCCACATGGTGGCCAATAACTGGCCCTAACTACAGTTCCAGGGGATCCTATGCCCTCTTCTGACCTATGTGGATAGTGCATGGAATGGATGCCCCTACCTACATAAAAAATAATTTTTTTTAGAAAAATAAATAAAAGTATACTTAAGGCTAGGCATAGTGGCACACACCTTTTAAGTCCTAGCATTCAGGAGACAGAGGCAGTTGGATCTCTGAGATTTGAGTACAGCCCAGTCTGCATAGTGAGTTCCAGGCCAGCTGGGACTAAAGGGAGATCCTGTCTCAAAAAAGACATACATACATATATACATACATAGGTTTCATACTGATATTAATTTTTCTGTTAATTTGCAAGCCATAGGTATAAACATGGATGTAATAAAGTACTAGATTCACTAGTTAAATAAAATTTACCTTGGCTGGGCGTGGTGCTGCACACCTTTAATCCCAGCAGTGGCAGGTGTATCTCCTGGTGTACATAGTGAGTTCCAGGCCAGCTAGGGCTACAGGGAGACCCTGTCTCACAAACAAGAGAAAACAAACTGGGGTGGTACTTATGCAGTCCTCCTACCTTGCCTGGAACTCACTATATACACCAGGCTGGCCGAGAACTCACTATGTAAACCAGGCTGGCTTGGAACTCACAGTGATCCTCCTACCTCTACTTCCTAAACTGGGATTAAAGTTGTGGGCGGTCATGCCTGGCTTTACATTGTTATTTTTATGCCACTTTGGAAGTGAATGAAACTTTAATTAACCTTAAATATAACTTATTTCCCCTTTTGAAATGTATCATCAGCAGAACTCAGTATTTTCTTAAGACTTAGCTAGCAACTGTTGACATAGTATTATTTATATTTTAGTTTTGATATGTAACCCAGTCTGGCAGTATTAGTCTGTTGTTAAAGATGACTATGAACTCCTGATCTTCCTCAGCTTTTCAAGTGCTGGGATTATTAGTCCTGAGTCATCAGGCCTAGCTTTTTTTTTTTCCTCCAGTTTTTAGTCTATGAAGTACTAATCGATTTAGCAAATGTATCACCTAGTTTTTGGAAACTTTGTAATATTGAAGACTCTTTTCATTCTCTGTTAGGTCATAGTAAAAAAAAAAAAAGTGTTATTCTTGTAAAACATATCTATAAATTTTTTTTTTTTTTTGGTCTTTTCAAGACAGGGTCTTCCTGTAGCCCCAGCTGTCCTGGAACTCACATTGTAGACCAGGCTGGCCTTGAACTCACAAAGATCTGCTTGCCTCTGCCTCCCAAGTGCTAGGATTAAAGGCGTGCGCCACCATGCCCAGCTCATCTATAAAAATTTTTAAACATTAAATTTAAAGATAAGGTATTTAAGTTGCTTAATGAGTGTTTTTAATTGGCAGGTACCCTGGGAATTTTAGAAAACATTTAAATATATTAAGTCTACCAAATATTTTAAAGTATTTGCTATACCATAGTCAACTTTATTTCTGATATGTTACATTTTGTTTTGCAGGGTTTTTTTGTGTTTTTGAGACAGGGTCTCCCTGTAGCCACAGCTATCCTGGAACTCCCCATGTAGACCAGGCTGGCCCTGAACTCACAGAGATCCACCTGCCTCTGTCTCAAGAGTCCTGGGATTAAAGGAGTGTGCTACCACGCCTAGCTAGATCTGTTCTTTTTTTTTTTTTTTTTTTTTTTTTTTTTTTTTGTCTTTTCGATACAAGGTGCCACCCCCCCCCCAGCCTTTTTTTTTTTTTTTTTGTCTTTTAGCAGGGTCTTCCCCTAGCTCCAGCTGTCCTGGAATCGCTCTGTAGACCAGGCTGGCCTTGAACTCACAAGATCCGCCTGCCTCTGCCTCCCAAGTGGTAGGATTAAAGGCGTGCGCCACCACGCCCGGAAGATCTGTTCTTTTAAACAAGCTATTTCTGAAAGAGTTAAAACCATCAGTTTCATTTGAAAAGAAATTTGTCCCACATACCTTTAATCCCAGCACTTGGGAGGCAGAGGCTGGTGGATCTCTGTGCGTTCAAAGCCAGCTTGGTCTACACAGTGAGTTTCAGGCAGTTTGGGGCTATAGGGAGAACTGTCTTGAAAAGACCAAAAAAAAAAAAAAGAAGAGTGTGTGTGTGTGTGTGTGTGTGTGTGTGTGTGTGTGTGTGTTTGAGAAAGAGAGACTTAAGGTAGATTTAGGTCAGGTTTCTTTTTTTTTTTTTTTTCCCCACCTGTTTCTCTGTTTTTTTTTTTTTTTTTTTTTCTTTTCTAGTCCAGTTTCTTTTTTTTTTTCCACATAAATTTTATATTTTATTTTTTTAACAAGCTAGACCGTGTTCCCCCACCATTCCCCACCCCGCCAGAGCTCATGCAGTCTGCCAACATGCTTTTCATCTCTTTTCATCTTCTTAATATTCTCCATGAGGAAGTTATGTTTTACAGAAGTTCACTGTCTCAGTCAGTTTCTTTGATGCAGTCCTTTTGTTGTGTTGCTGTTGTTTCCAATATGCATTATGCCATGCTTTGACAAAAGCTCAGGGGGCCCTACACAAGAAATACTTACAACTAGGTAATTGGACTAGCATCCACAGATGAAGGGCTACCATTCGCGTTGGTTTTTTTTCTGGGACTGTGTTACTTCACACTCAGCATGATGTCCTCTACTCCAGCCATTTTCCTGCAACGCTCATGATGTCGTCTTCTTTACTGCTGCACAGAACTCCATTGTGGTAGATGTACCACAATTTTCTCTATGCCACTTGTCAGTTGAGGGGCATTTAGGTTGTGTTCCAGCTCCTTGCTATTGTGAAGAGAGCTGCAATAAACATGGCCGTGCATGTATCTATGTGGTGCTGTGAGTCTTGAGGGTACATGCCCAGGAGTGGTATGGCTGGGTCGGGTGGCAAGTTCATTCCAAGTCTTCCAAGGGTTCCCACACTGCTTTCCATAGTGGCTTTGTATGAGTTTACATTCCCACCAGCATGGATGAGTGTTCCCCTTTCCCCACAACCTCTCCAGCATTGGTATCATTTGGTTTTTTCTGATCCTAGCCAGTCTTATTGAGAGTAAGATGATATCTTTTTTTTTTTTTTTTGGTCTTTCGAGACAGGGTCTCCTTGTAGTCCCAGCTTGTCCTGGAACTCACTCGTAGACCAGGCTGGCCTTGAACTCACAAAGATCCACCTGCCTCCCATGTGCTAGGATTAAAGGCGTGCGCCACCACAACCCGCGCTAAGATGAATCTAAAGTAGTTTTGATTTTGCATTTCCTTAATGATTAGTGATGTTGAACACTCTTAAGGTGTTTCTCAGACATCTCTAATTCCTCACTTGTGAAGTCTCTGTTCCAGCTCTTTGCTCCATCTATGGTGAGTCATTCGTTTTCTTTTTTCTTTGTTTTTTGAGTAGTTTATATATTCTGGAAATCAATGCTTGTCAGATGTTTTGCAGTGAATTGCCTCCACTCTGTGGGATTTCTTTCTTCACTTCCTTGATTGTTTTCTTTTGATGTACAGAAGCTTTTGAGTTAATGACGTCCCATTTGTCAATTGTCAACCTTAATTCTTGTGCAGCTGCGTCTGATTAGGAAGTCTTTTTCTGCCACTTTTGTTTGCTGCCTCTTCAGAGTTTGGGGTTTCACGTTGAGGTCTTTGATCCATCTGGAGTTGACTTTTGTACAGGGAGAGGTAGGGGTTTAATTTATTCTTCTACACAAGTGGTGATCCAGTTTTGCCAAACACCACTGCTGAAGATGTGTCTTTCTCCATGTGGCTTCTTGGCCTCCTTGTCAAATATAAGGAGGCTGAAATGTATGTGCCAGATTTGGATCTTCGGTTTTGTTCCATTGGTCAACAGGTCTGTTTTGTGCAGTACCAGGCTGTTTTTATGACTATAGCCTGTAGTAATATGTTTGAAGTCTGGATAGGACCCCCCCCCCCCAGCTCTTTCACTCAGGTTGTTTTTGGCTATTCGGGGTCTTTTTGTTTTTCCAAAATGAATTTAAGAACTTTTGTTTCCAAGCCTGTGAAAGAAACTCTTGGGGATTTTGATTGGGATTGCGTTAAATCTATACAAAGTTTCGGTAAAATGGACATTTTTTACAATGTTAATTTTCCCAATCCTGAGCATGGGAGGTTTTTCATCTTCTGATGTCTTCTTCAATTTCTTTCTTTAAAAGTTTAAAATTTTTTTTGTAGGAATCTTTGGTGTCTTTGGTTAGGTTTGTTCCTAGGTATTTTATATTGTTTTGAGGCTATTGTGAGTGGGAGGTCTCTTTGAATTCTTTTCTCCAGTTGCTTGTTCTTGGTGTAAAGAAAGGCCATTGATTTTTTTTTTTTTAAGGTTAATTTTGTATCCTGCCACGTTGTGAAGCTATGTCAGGTTTTTATACATCTGTATAGTAAAAGCTACCACTTAGATTAAAATTTCCTGTCTACTCTAATAAAATGCTTTATTCTGAGCTTTTGTTTTTAAACATGTTCAAATACAGTACAATTTAGGTGTGTGTGCATGTATGTAGTAGAGACTGAACCAAGGGCCTTCCATGTTCTGTGCAAGCACGCAAAGCACTCTTTGTCACTGACCTATATCCCTAGCCCTATAGGTTTGCAGGGGGGTTGTTGTTGTTTTTGGTCTTTTTGAAACAGGGTCTCCCTGTAACCCCAGCTGTCCTGGAACTCTCTATGTAGACCAGGCTGGCCTTGAACTCACAGAGATCCATCTGCCTCCCGAGTGCTGGGATTAATTAAAGGAGTGCGTGGCTGGCACTCTATAGGATAATTTTATAAAATGTAGAGTGTGTGTGTGTGTGTGGTGTGTGTGTGTGTGTGTGTATTCACAGTTGAATCTAAACACTTGTTATATTTGACCAGCATGAAAAAAGGAGTATTGTAAAATGGGTTGATGGGTCAAACTTTTATTTACTGCCTGGCTTGTTTTGTGAGGCAAACAAAAATCTTGAAGTGCTTAAGCCATGTAAGGACATGGTGGGGTTGCTAATGCTCTTTGGCTAGAGAGAATAAGCTATTGGGGAAGAGGTTCATAAGAACTTTTTTTTCTCCTTATTTTTTGTGGTCTTTTTGCAACATGGTTTCCCTGTAGCTCCAGCTTGCCTGGAATTTGCTATGTAGACCAGGCTGGCCTTGACCTCACAGAGATCAGACTGCCTTTGCCTCCCAAGTGCTGGGGTTAAAGGTGTGGACCTGACTCTGCTTCCTGAGTGCACCATGCCCAGCTTTTTTTTTTTTTTTCCCCCTTTTTTGGTCTTTTTGAGACAGGGCAGCTCCAGCTGGCCTGGAACTCACTATGAGAACCAGGCTGGCCTTGAACTCACAGAGATCTACCTGCCTCTGCCTCCCAAGTGCTTGGATTATGATTTGCTTTCCTTATTTAAAACAAAACAAAACAAAAAAACACAAGACAATGTTTATGGCTGTTTTTTCCCCTATGAAAGAGAGATGGCCTAGTGGTTAAGAGCGCCGATTGCTCTTGCAGAGGATGCAGGTTCGATCCCCAGCACCCACATGGCAGCTGAAAACCATCTTTAACTCCAGTTCCAGGGGAATACAACGCCCTCTTCTGACCTCCGAGGCATTGTACCACATGGGTGCACAAGCCTATATGCAGACAGTACATTCATACACATAAAAAAATGTAATGTCTAAATTATGTCACATCATATTTTATGGGGATAAATTCAGTTGAATAATGTAATCTATAATATGTCTTAACTCTAAAACTTAGAACTTATAACCTAAGAATCCTGTCTTGTTTCTTACTATACGTACATTGGGCACATTTATTGTCATGTCTTTAGTATTTGAAAAAAAGAAGATTCCCGGGCTGGAGAGATGGCCTAGCGGTTAAGAGCACCAACTGTTCTTGCAGAGGACCCGGGTTCAATTCCCAGCACCCACATAGCAGCTAAGAACCATCTTTGACTCCAGTTCCAGGGGAACCCGATACCCTCTTCTGACCTCCGAGGCATTGCAGGACATGGGTGCACAGACCTACATGCAGACAGTACATTCAGTTACACCATACCAAAAAAAAAAAAAAAAAAAAAAGATTCCCTGCCTTGTCAAAATTTAGTCTTGTTAATTTTTCTTGCCCTGTCAAAGGAAGACTTTATTCCTCAGTCCTTCTAGCATACACAGGGTGTTTGGGGAAGAACTGAGGAGAGCTGTGGTAAAAGTTAGGCTAAATAAGGCATATGATATATCTTAGTAATTGTTTAAATAATAGCTAACAGTTCAAGAGTATGTAATACTACACATAATATGACCTTTTTCAAATCATGCTTTGTTCTATAGTGATGTCCTAAATTTTATAGTTAACTTGTAAACCTTTTTTTTTTTCTTTGATGGTGATGATTCTATTTTGTCTGTTGCTTATGGGAACTTTTGCAAACCAACTCCCCCCCCTTTTTTTTTTCTACAGGCAGCTTTTCAGGAACTTCAGGTGGTCTAAAAGCATCTTCTGGAGGTTCAGTACAATCTCCGCAGGATTTCTTAAATTTTACAGACTCAGAGCTGCGTAATGACAGTTATACTCACTCCCAGCAGTCATCATCAACCAAAGATGTACATAAAGGAGAGTCTGCAAGCCAGGAAGGGGGAGTAAATAGTTATGGTTCCTTAGTTGGTCACTCTGTGACGGCAGCTGTTATTTCACAGCCTAAAAGCTTTGAAAATGCACCTGGAGATTTGGGTAGTTCCAGCCTTCCTACAGCAGGGTATAAGCGGGCTCAAACTTCTGGCATAGATGAAGAAACAGTGAAAGAAAAGAAAAGAAAAGGAAATAAGCAGAGTAAGCATGGGCCTGGTCGACCTAAAGGAAACAAAAATCAAGAGAATATTTCCCATCTGTCAGTTTCTTCTGCTTCACCAACATCATCTGTAGCATCAGCTGCAGGAAGCATAACAAGCTCCAGTCTTCAGAAATCTCCTACATTGCTCAGGAATGGAAGTTTACAGAGTCTTAGTGTTGGCTCATCTCCTATTGGGTCAGGTAGGGATTTGTCCCTTATTCTCCCCTTAGTTCAACCACTTTCACCCTCTTGCATCCAAAAAGTTTTAAACAGTTATGAGTATACTTTGTGAATTACTAAACTACATTTATTTTTTCTTATTACTTTTTATGTGTATTAGTGTACTGTCTGCATGTAGGTTGGTGCACCTGTGTCGTACAGTGCCTTAGAGGTCAGAAGAGGGCGTTGGATTCCCCTGGAACTGTTGTTAGCCGCCATGTGGGTGCTGGCAATCAAACCTGGGTCCTCTGCAAGAGCAGTCGGCGCTCTTAACCGCTGAGCCATCTCTCCAGCCCCTAAGCTACATTTATTAACATGATACTTCTCAATTATTATTAGTAGGTTTTTTTTTTTTTTTTTTTTTTTTTTTTTGAGACAGGTGCTTACACTTACTCCAGGCAGGCCTCGGTCACTCTGTAACTCAGGCTTACCTCAGACTCTTCATCATCTTCAATCAGTCTCCAAAGTGCTTAGAATATAGTTGTCTAATTTTTCA
This sequence comes from Rhizomys pruinosus, assembly GCA_009823505.1. Classification (NCBI taxonomy): domain Eukaryota; kingdom Metazoa; phylum Chordata; class Mammalia; order Rodentia; family Spalacidae; genus Rhizomys; species Rhizomys pruinosus. The sequence goes on from VZQC01010425.1 coordinate 148,466, forward strand.
TACTTCTTTTATAATAATTTATTGCTTTTTTTTGTCACTGTTGAGGCCAGAGGCCTTGACCATCTCAGGGACCCTAGTTTTTTATTTCTTAGTTAAAATGGTTCACTAGTCATCCATTGCATAGTTTGTTTAAAATCAACCCAGAATTTATATTTAAGATATGTTTTTTTTACTATTTTTTAATGTCTGTCTTTTTTTGGGGGGGGGTGTCTTTTTTTTGACAGGGTCTCCCTGCAGCCCAGCTGATCTGGAACTCTCTATGTAGACCAAGCTGGCCTTGAACTCACAGAGATCTGCTTGCCTCTGCCCACTCCCACTCCCCACCCCCAGTGCTTGGATTAAAGGTGTGGACCACCATGCTCACCTTTTTTTTTTTTTTTTTTTTTTAATATGTGTATGAGTAATATGTGTATGAGTGTACTATCTGCATGTAAGTAGGTGCACCTGTGTCGTGCAATGCTTTGGAGATCAGAAGAGGGTGTCGGATTCCCCTGGAACTGGAGTTAAAGACGGTTCTTAGCTGCCATTTGGGTGCTGGGAATTGAGCCCGGGTCTTCTGCAAGAGCAGTCAGTGCTCTTAACCGCTGAGCCATCTATCTCTCCAGCCCCTTTAATGCCTTTTTTAAAGCTCTAATTTAGAATTTGTCAGTTAACATTTTATTTCAGTTATCATCTGATGATACCTGAATGATTTAGAATTTGTCTTAAGAACATTTAGCGATGTTACCATTAATTTGATTTGAAGTTAGATTTGATTCCATAGATTTGAAAGTAATGCCAAAATTATTGAACCATTCATTTTAGGGAGGAGGAATTATTTTTACTGATAGGTTCATTTTGAGGGGAGACTTGGTGCAGAGAGGAGAAAATGTCAGGACTCCGATGAGAAGGAAGTCGGGTTTATTTTAGGCATGGCAGCTGGCCATGCATTAGAATGTTCCCAGAATGGCAGTTTTATACCCAGGCACACAAGGAAGTGAATTTACAAGGAGGTGGGAGCGAGGAGATGAGGGACTAGGGCATAGGTGGATCTATGGCTGGTATCAGTAGAAGCATCTTGAGATAAACTGAGGCTTGTGACTGGTATGAGTAGGAGTAACTTTCTTGGAACTTCTACCTCAGTTGGCTTCCTGGAAAATCCCCAACACAGGTGGGCTACAACCTTACATTTACTTTTTTTTTCTCAACATTTTTACATTTACTTTTTGAGATAGACTCTTATTCTATAGCCCAGTCTGGTATAGATCTCATGATTTAACACAGATAGCCCTGAAATTGACCATAAATTATTGTATGAGCCATCTCAGTCCTGAGATTACAGGTGTGTGCCACTATGCTTGTTTGACCATCGTTTTTAATGACAGTACAAATGAGTTTATATGTAATATTCACATCATTGGGATGCTTCTGTGTAACCTGAAATTTGTGTTATGAGTATTTTTAATTCATTAAAAACTGGCATTTGGGCTAAAAAGATGGCTCAGCAGTTAAGAGCTCCGACTGCTCTTGCAGAGGACCCAAGTTCCATTCCCAGCACCCACATGGCAGCTAAGAACCGTCTTTAAACCAGGTGTTGTGCTGCACGCCTTTAATCCTAGCACTCTGGAGGCAGAGGGAGGCAGATCTCTGAGTTCAAGACCACCCTGGTCTACAGAGTTGAGTTCCAGGACAGCTGGGGCTATAGGGAGACCCCATCTCAAAAAAAAAAAAAAAAAAAAAAATACTGGTAAGTTTGCTCCAGGCACTGGTGAAGCAGAGGCTGGTGGATCTCAGGGAGTTCAAGGCCAACCTAGTCTATTGTCTATCTACAAAGTGAGTTCCAGGCCAGCTGGGACTATAGGGAGATGCTGTTCTTAAAAGACCTTTAAGTGCTAGCATTTATTTATTTTTCTCCTTGACTGAGGTAAATGGCTTCAATAAATCTTTATTGTAAACTTTACCCTTCTGGCTTTGGATTTCTGATGGATGCAATAATGAGATTTCAGCTGAGATACACTATTATCAGTAATATCAGTTTTATTAGTTCATAGTGAGAGGAGGAAATAGTGTAGAAAAATAAATACAATTTAGTGAAGAGTGCTCATTATATTTTTATATTGTATATTTTGTCAACACAGAAATAAGGCATCTTTTAGTAGTTCCAACACTAATTTCAGTGACAGACTTAATGACCATTCCAAGAGAGAAAGAAGCATACATAGATGTAGGGTGCCAGATTGAAGAAAAACTTCACTCTTGGAATAGTGATCCCAAGCTGTTTTGAGGTATTTTTATTTCTCTCCAAATTATTCTCCCACATATATAAATAAAGGGCTTCCTCTCAAATTGAACAGCATATCAAGTATGGTATGGGAAAGATGTGAGCAAAATCATTTGTAGAAAAAAATTTTTTTCTAACTCTCCTGACTTAGAAACAGAATACAAAGCCATGAACACATGTCATCAACCTAAGCCTGGTATTGCTTTCAGCATTTGTGGGATGTTTTCAGTGTCCCCTCCCCTCCCTCCCCTCCCTCCTCTCCCCTCCCCTTCTTTCCTCCCCTCCCCTCCCCTCCTCTCCTCTCATAGATACCTTTGGTGCCTGTTGTTGCTCTCTTTGGACCCTGTTCTCCCAATTAATTGGAAACTATAGGAGGATTGTTTCATTACCAGCACTAAGGGTGTTTTTGGAGTAAGATTCTCAGTCTTGGTATTATTGTACATGTTGTGTGGGGATATTCTTTGTGTATAGAACTTTTGGGGACAGGGTCTCTCTGTAGCCCAAGCTGGCCTGAAGCTCCCTGTGTAGACAAGGCTGGCCTTAAACTCAGAGATCTACCTGCCTTTGTCTCTTGAGTGCTAGGATTAAAGGCGTATTCCACCATCCCGGCCTTTGAACACTTTTGTAGAAAAACAGTTACTATGTAGGACCAGTAAATACTCAAATCGTCAGAGTCAGAGGAAAAAAAAATCAGCAGATTCCCTGTGAACAAATTCTAAGGTATATGCCAGTCCCTACAATATGTAATGTTCACCACACTTTTCATTTATTACCCCAGGTAACCAAGGTGTACAAAATTATGAACATGAGTCAGTGATAACATCTGTCAATTAGGCTCACTCTTAGAGAAAACTGCAAGTTATATTCTGACCTTCACATCTCACTCTCCCCCACCTCTGTCTCTGTCTCTGCCTGTCTCTTTCTCATACACACATAGACACACACATTTTTTAAAGTAAAATAAAAATTGCGGAGCGTGGTGGCACATACCTTTAATCCTAGCACTTGGGAGAAAGAGGCAGGCGGATCTTTGTGAGTTCAAGGCCAGCCTGGTCTACAGAGCGAGTATCAGGACAGCTGGGGCTACAGGGAGACCCTGTCTCAAAAAGACCCCCCCAAAAAAAATGTAAAATAAAAATTAAAAAATAGTAATTTGCTTAAAGTATCATCACTGCTTATTAAAATATTTTACAAAGGACAACTCAGTTTTACCAACTTAAAAGACAAGATATAGAGAACTATTTAGTAAAAAAAAAAATATTTGCTAGTTAGAAATCTTTGAGTAGAAACACCAACTTCACTCCTGCATTTTACAAACTTGTCTCTATAAAATTAGCACAAAAGTGCCAGTTGCAGTGGCATAAGCCTTTAATCCTCAGCACTCGGGAGGCAGAGACATGTGGATCTCTGTGAGTTCAAGGCCAGCCTGGTCTACAGAGTGAGTTCCAGGCCAGCTGAGGCTATAGGGAGACCCTGTCTCAAAACCCCCGCCTCCCCCCAAAAAAATTATCACAAAACTATCTTTCCACACTCTCATTTTATAGAATCTAGCTCCACCAAATAATTGTTTTAATTTTATTTATTTTTTTATGTGTATGAATGTACTGTCTGCATGTAGGTTTGTGCACCCATGTCATGCAATGCCATAGAGGTCAGAAGAGGGTGTTGTATTCCCCTGGAACTGGAGTTAAAGATGGTTCTCAGCTGTCATGTGGGTGCTGGGGATTGAACCCGGGTCCTCTGCAGTCGGCACTCTTAACCGTTAGGCCATCTCTCTAGTCCTCCACCAAATAATTTTAGCATGGAAACAGATTTCCAAATATCTTATTTTATAAATGATATGTCAGCATCATATTAAAGAATTTGAGCCTTCTGACTTTACAAATAGGGAAAAATATACTTTGGAAGGGCACAGCAAGCTTCAAGAAAAGAAATAAATGCTAAACCAACTTGTTCTGAAGAAAATGTCATCCAGTTTTTACTTTAGTAAATCATAAATTATTTCCTTAAGAATTGTATTTATTATGTGTATGTGTGCAAGTGCATAGAGGCAGAAGGACAATTTTGTAGAGTTGGTCTCTCCTCCTACACATGGTTCCAGGATCAAACTCAGGTTGCCTGCCAGGTTTGCACAGCAAGCAGCTTTACATACTGTGTGATCTCACCAGCTTGCTTCTTTTCTTTTTCTTTCTTCGTGTGTGTGTGTGTGTGTGTGTGTGTGTGTGTGTGTGTGTGTGTGTAACAGTCTTGATCCTGGTTTTTAAGTCAGTTATTTTTCTTTTAGAATGACAAATTTATTTCTCATCATTAGCAGCTTTGATTTTCAATACTGTTTTTTTCTTCTGCTCACTCTGCTTGTATTCCTCTTTGAAGTGAAATAAAAAGTGAGAGTCATATCATTCATTGCCTCTGTGGGAAATAAAAGGGACAAGGAAGTGAGCTGAGTATGGGAGGATCTCAGTGAGATCAAGGCCAGGCTGGTCTAGTAGAGGGTTCCAGGCCAGCTGAGGCTACAGAGAAATGCTGTCCTAAAAAGATCCCCCCCACCAAGTCCCACAGGCCAGTCTGATGGAGGACATTCCTTTATTGAGAGTCCTCCTTCCTGGTGATTCTACTTTGTGTCACTTGACAAAAACTAACCACCACACCAATGTAGACAATCCCTCCTACCCTCCTTGAGACTTACTTTCCAGGTGATTCTAGGTTGTATGAAGTTGACAATTTAACCTTCACAAAGCTGTTCATTCCCAGATACTTGATATGCACATCGATATGTAAACCCTTGTCTTTTACTTAACCATTATGTGTACACATGTATCACAATATGCCGTTAATATTTGTGAGAATTATGTTTAGTTTTCCTTACCTTCATATCCCAAATATTAGCTTATAAATTTTGTTTCTTCTGTTCGGCTTCCTCAATCTTTTTTTTTTCTGGTCTGTTTACTTATCCTTGGATCACTAGCAATTTCTTTGCTAATTTCCTTTCTTCTCCTTCCATACAGAAATGTCCATGCAGTATCGAAATGATGGAGCTTGTCCAACAACTAGTAAGTTGTCCAGCTGGTTTACTAAACTGGGCTTTTTGATTTAGTTAGTATTATGCTGCCTTTGAATGTCTAAAATTTATTTTCCAAAATACAAGTGGTACTTTATTGAATAGATTTCTTTCTCTTATAAAAATGTCTTGGCATTCTGCTTTATCTTGTGCTTAGGATCTGTATTGTAGTCAGATATTGTACCTTTTTGTTATTATTGGTCATTGTAGTTGCTTCCATTGTAGATTTGTGACTTCTGTCCTTTCTGACATTTTCACTATTTTTGTTGCCATTTGCCTTAATGTTAATATTAATTTTTACCAGTGTCTGTGTGTTAGCATTAGGTAGACTTAGGTTTGGGCCTGTGAGTAGAAAGTTATGCTGAAGTCTAGGAAATGGAAATGTTTGATAGGGTTCAAGATAGGAGATTTTTTTCTTTATAATAACTTGTTGATTGTGCTAAAGGCAAATAATTACATCCTACAGGAACACAGTTTTGGCAAGATATTGCATAGATTACTAAATATTTGTTGAAAGCGATTTAAAAAAAATATGTATAGTACACTCAGTGTTGCCATTATGACAAGCATCTTTAACATCTCCATTTACTTGATATTATATTACTAAATGGAATATACTATGTGGAAAGGAGTAAAGCTTTCTGTTTTAATAATTCAAGGAATAAATATTATAGATGTACTGAAAGTTTATTACACTGATTCATTCTATGCCTGTGTATTTCTTTTGTGTGTTTGAGAATGATCTTAACCTGAAGTCCTTTTTTCCTTACTTAAAAGCTTTCTCAGAGTTGCTGAATGCAATACACAATGGTAAGTTTTATTAGAATCTTCTCTGGTGGTTCATTTATGACAAAAGTTGTCTTTTTGTTGAGAAGTTCAACTAAAAGTTAGCATGGTCTGTTGATTAGATGAAATCCATTGCTCCAGTAAGTCAGTTAATTGTTCAGCACCTTAGTAAAAACAAGAGGATGATAGGTCAGTATAGTTCATCAGTTTGGCTTTTATTGTTTCTGTGAAGCAGAATGATAATGTTGTTCTAAGGTTCTAGTCTTTTTGTTTGCAATTAGTTATTCTAGTTTTGTTGAGAGATCTTTCTTGCTAATGCAGTTAGTAATAAGTACATACAATAAGAATTTTCTGCTTTTAATCACAATTTAGAATGGGAATTATATCTGTAGAACTTTAATTTGAATGCTTCCCCCCAATATTTCATGTGGTGAAAAGTGAAAGATGGCCTTTTTAGTTGTATATAATTGGGGGGCCAGTCTTTACGATGGGATTGCATCTTTTGCTGGGTTTTTACAGTCTGCATCAGCATAGAAGACAAATGCTGTCATTAGCACTTTAACAATGTGATTATAATAGAGGTCATTCTTGCAAACATTTGATGGTTTCTTTTGTTTCCTCAAAGACTTTCTGTAATTATTTTTGTGTTGAAATTTTTCTATTTAAAATTACATTTACTTGTTTATTTATGTGTGTGCATATATGTATGTGTGTATATGTGTGTGTATGGGCGCATGTATGTCATGACATGCCTCTGGATGTCAGAGGACTTATGAAAGTCCTTTCTTTCCTTCCACCTTGTGAATCCTGGGATTCAATTTGGGTCATCAGACTTAGTGATGCACCTTTCCCCCTGAGCCATCTTACTTGCTGCAAAACTTCTCTTTTAAATAAAATGTCACTATTGTTGATTTTCTTTTTCAGTTCTTAATTGATGTGACTCATTTATTTGTTTGAGGCTGTTTATTATTCCAAGCAATTTTATAGTATTTTTTAACAATGAAATTTTGCTATCATTTAATTTGTAACCAATTTGCATTATATCTGTTGTCAGATATTTAGAGTACAGAGGAAACAAAAGATGATGGCATAGTTGACAGTCAAAAATGGCCCACATTGTTTTGAGAGTAAAAGTGGTCAGTGTGGGAAACTCAGAAGTAGTCACTTTATTAATGAATATACTTCATCCCCTAGTTGCAGCTTTTCTTTTTTCTTTTAGGTCTTTTTGAGAGAGGCATGGTCTCCCTTTTGCTCCAGCTGTCCTGGAACTCACAAAGATCCTCCTGCTTCTGCCTCCCAAGCAACTTTACTTTTCTATACTACATGTACCTGCAGAGATTTAGATAATCACTATGACAAAGAACTCTTAATTATTAGGTGTCTCTAGAAAAAGGGGTCAGAAGCTTTCTTTTCTTTTTTTTTTTTTAATTATTTTTATTAATATTCTTTGTTATGATGTACTGTCTGCATGCAGGTCGTGACCGTGTCCTGCAATGCCGCGAAGGTCAGAAGATGGCTTCAGATTCCATGGAACTGGCAGTTCTCCTGAATGGGTTCAGATGGTTTTTTGCCTGCATGGTGGTGCTGGGGATCGAACCGGATCCTCTTGCAGAGCGGCTCGACCTCTTAACCGCTAGGGCCATCTCTCTAGCCCCCACGAAATTCTTTTAATCTAAATGATTTTTCATTCTTCTTGTAAAAAAAAAAGCTGGTTTTGGGGGCAATAATATACTGTTCTTGAATTCTTGACTATTAGAATGTAAAATATGCTGAGCATCTGGTGCGTACACCTTAATTACACGACTCAAGAAGGCAGAGGCGGATCATCTATTGAGTTCAAGGCCCACAGCCTAGGTCTACTAGTGAGTTCCAGGACAGCTGTGTACAGGGAATGTCCCGTTCAAAATCAAGACCCGCCCATTTAAAAAAAATATATATATATATTTTAAAAAAGTATATTTATATCATTATCTTTAAAAATTAGTGTGAGGCTGGAGGATGCTAGCGCGTTAAGGGACTGCGAACGCATCTCTAACTTAGAGGATCACGGTGGTCGTCCCCTCGCCACCCACCTATGCGGACTGAGGAACCGTCTAATCTCCAACCTGAGTACACCTCCAAGTTCAGGGAATCCGAGACCCTCTGTCATATTGCAGATATTCTGCTGGCATATGATCACGACAGGGATTGCAACAGATAACTTTTGCAATGCAACTATATACTTACGAGAAAAACACATAGCAGAAACTTGATAAAATGAAAAATTAAAAAAAATTGTATAAATGTATTGTCAATAGCTTGCTCATTCTCCAACAATCTAATTAGACTTGCGGACAAACATCTGGACTAACTCCGACACCAAACTTGGGAGGAAAGGTTTATTCAGCTTACATCTCCAGTCACAGTTCATCACTAAATGCCAACAGACAGAGAACCCAATGAGCAGGAATCCTGGAGCAGAGTTCTTGCATATAGCACAGCCATGGAGAGTGTGATGTTCACTGGCTAGCTCTCTACTGGCTTGATGCTCTGGCTCATGCCCAGCCTGCGCTCTTATACGTCATTCAAAAATCAAGACAATACACCACAGATGTGCCACAAGCCGATCCAATGGAGCCAATTCACAACTTGAGGCTCCCATAAACCCGGTGTCAAGTTGGTACTAAAACTATGCAGCACAATAGACCTCTTGTCAAACTGACACACAAACACATCACTATTTAACCACAAGCTTTCCATTAATTATCCCCAATGTATGATGTTAACAATCACAAACTAAGACAATACAACCTTAAAAATAGGGAGCCCTCCACCCAGTTCGTGTATGGAAAAAGAAGTGATCTCTAATACCCCACCTTCAAAGCTTCACCTGTTTTGTTCCTACCAAAGACTACTCTTAGCATGGTTGTGGAAGCTGCTTGAGGTATAATGCCAAAACAGTACTGTCTATATTTTTCAGAGGGAAGAATCAGGCACTCTCAAACAAAACCTAAGTCCAGCAAGTAGCTCAAGGCTGGACACCTGGGATTCACTCACGATCTTCTGGGCTCCAAAGGGTCTCGGCAGCTCCCCCTCTCCGACTCTGCCGTCCGTGGCACACTCATCTCGCAGGCCCAGGCCGACTCCATTCTACACCTACCGCTGCTCTTGGTGGTCGTCCCAGGGTACCGGCATCTCCAAAAAGCTGGGGTCGCTACTGAAACTGAGGCAGCACCTTCACCAATGGTCTCTTCTGACCTCTCCTGGTGCAAAGCCTCAGCTTCTCTCCATGACCCCTGCAATCCTGGGGTCTTCACAGCAACCGAGGTGCACTTCCACCAATGGTCTTTCCTGACCTCTCACAGTGCCAAGCCTCGGCTGCTCTCTGTGACCCCCTCAAATTTCAACACCGGAACCATATAGGAGACTCTTACACGTTACCAAGTCCGGCTTCTGGCTCGAGATGGAGGCTCAGGCCCTTTCTGGGTCACAGCTTCTGTGTGCTGACCTTGAAGATATTCTCCCCAGAAGATTTCACCTCAGTGATGCTGGTCTCTTGTTACTTACAGCTGATTTTTCAGCCCCAGCTAACCAGCATCAATTGCCCCAGTACCACAAAAGTTTCACTTCAGGTTCTGGTCTCTTGTTACTTACAGCTGATTCTCCACAGCCCCAGCTGACCAGAACCCACAGATTACACAGTCCTGATGATCTCTGCTCTCCTTTGAAACTAGAAACTTCACAAGCCAGGCCTCCATCTTCTACAACTCCTTCAGCAAAACTGCTCCAAGCTCCACAGCAACAATCTTTAAGCATTCAATGATCTTCCCAGCCCAAAGTTCCAAACGCCTCCACAATCCTTCCCCAAAACACCAAGGTCAGGTCTGTCACAGCAATACCCCACTTGTCTGGTACCAATTTCTGTCGTAGTTTGTCTTCCATTGCTGTGACAAAACACTCTGACCAACACCAACTTGGGGAGGAAAGGGTTTATTCAGCTTACATCTCCCAGGTCACAGATCATCACTTAGGGAGCTCAAGGCAGGAACTCAGGGCAGGAACCTGGAGGCAGGAGCTGAAGCACAGGCCATGGAGGAGTGATGTTCACTGGCTAGCTCTCTACTGGCTTGCTGCTCTGGCTCATGCCCAGCCTGCCTTCTTATACTGTCACTGCTCAACAATCAAGACAATACACCACAGATGTGGCCACAGGCCAATCCAATGGAGCCAATTGCCCAATCGAGGCTCCCTCAACCCAGGTGTGTCAAGTTGACACCAAAGCTATCCAGCACAGTGTGATACCTATTAATGGAATAACTTTATTTTGACTGATTGTGTACATTGCATAATGTTAAGATAGGATAAATATACCCACCTCTTCAAATGTTTGAAGTTTGTTTATTTATTTATTGTTTATTTATCTATTTTTTTTTTTGCGACAGGGTCTCCCTCCAGTCCCAGATAGCCTGTAGATCAGGCTTACCTTGAATTTGGCAGAGGTCTGACTGCCTTTGCCTCCTGAGTGCTGGTGGAATTAAAGGTGTGCACCACCATGCCCAGCTCTGTTTTTTAATTTTTTTATTATTTGTGTGTATTCATGATATAGGGGTGTGGCTGAAAAACTTTGTGGAGTGGCTTCTCCCCATCTGTCTACCTTTATGAGATGTTCTGGGGCGAAACTTGGGTCATCAAGTTTGCACTGCAAATGCCTTTTTACCCACAAAGCCATTTTACTGGGCCTCAAGATTCTGTGTGTGCGTGTGTGTGTGTGTGTGTGTGTGTGTGTGTGTGTGCCTGCCTGCCTGCCGTCTGTCTGTCTGTCTATGGACATATGTGCGGGTATATTATGGGGTTATGTACTTTCTCTCACATTTCTTTTAGATGAAAACTTTGAAAATCTTTTCACGTAGCCTTTTGCTAAATGTTGCACAATCACTATAGTCACTCTACCTGTCCAGGAATATATTTTCCTATTCATTTGTTTCTAAATGCTCATTTATTATAATTTTTAAGTTCAGAAATATTGAATTTTCAGTGTTCTCTAGGATCTTTTCTCTTGCAGTATTGAAATGCTGTAGCCATGGGACAAGTCTGCACATCCCCTCTTTCCAGCTCACAGAGAAGCTTTCAGTCTTTCACCTTTACAGTGTTAGCCATTTTCTTTTTTTTGGTCTTTTCGAGACAGGGTCTCCCTGTAGTCCCAGCTGTCCTGGAACTCACTCTGTAGTCCAGGCTGGCCTTGAACTCACAAAGATCCGCCTGCCTCTGCCTCCCAAGTGCTAGGCTGTTAGCCATTTTCATAGCCACCTGCTATCAGGTTGAAGAAATTTTATTAGTGTCTTGGTCTCTTTGTTTTAGGTCTACTCTATTTTTTTTTTTTTTTAATTAAATGAAGTCAGTTCACATTGAGATGGGACAGACCATAAGGTGGGCTAGATAAGCTCCATTTTGTTCAAGAAATCCATTTTGTTTCTGACCTTAACATAAACCTTTGCTGTGCTGACTTAAGGAATGCATATTTCTGTTCAAATTCCAAGCATTGGCTAACCACAAAGGTGTTCTGTTCCAAGACGTGATAAGGAATTGTTAATTGCTAACTAACTGAATACTTCTGCCTTTGTAAAATGCTTGATATGTTAATCAAATACCTCTGCTATGAAAAATGCTTAAGACTGGTTGACTATACTTTCAGGGATCATTTCTATAGTATGTTACTAGAGAAGTTTCTCTGACTGTGAGGAGTACCAGAAACCGTGAGGAGACTTAGCATTCTCTCCTGAGCGAGAAGCCAGAGTAGAGGGAGCGAATGCAGTTTGGGGGGGAGAGGGGGAAAGACTGGTTAAATACCGCCCCTGGCTGGTCGTGGTGGTGTACACCTTTAATCCCAGGCAGAGGCAAGTGGATCTTCACATAGTGAGCTCCAAGCCAGCTGGGACTAAAGGGAGACCCTGCCTCAAAATGACCAAAAAAAAAAAAAAATCACCCCTGTAAAAGCAAATATGTATGTGTATATGTTGCTGGGATTAAAGGCGTGTGCTACCATGCCCAGCTCTTCTATAAATCTTTTATTTTAATAAGGATAGCACTAAGAACACCCAGTTGCTCTTCTTCCTACCCTACCTCCCCTTCCTTTTTGTTTTTTTGTTTTTATTTTTCCCTGAGATGGATCCTTATTTCCTGATAGGATTACAGTTGTGAGTTTGGCTTCTGTTTCTCTATCTTTAATGTTTATTCTTTCTTCTGCTTATGTTTTATTTTTCTACCTTTAAAAATTTTTGTTTTAGATAAGATCTCACTCTGTAGTCCTTTCTGGCCTGGAATTAGTTATGTAGATCAGGATGATCTTGAATTTATTGAGTTCCTCCTGCCCACTTTTTCCTGAGTGGTAGGATTAAAGTTGTGTCCAACCACACCCAGCCATTTATTCTACTTGCTTTTTGTTTGTGTTGTGGTTATGTTTGTTTTCTGAGACGGAGTCTCCCTATAACCCCAAGCCCCACCCCCACCCCGCCCCCAGGGGGCTTGGAACTCCTATGTAGGCCAGGCTGGCCTGGAACTCTCAGAGATATGTTTATGGTTTACCTCTGCCTCTTGAGTGCTGGGATCAAAGGAGTGTGCCACCACACCCAACTTTCTGTTTTGTTTTGTTTTTGTTTTTGAGACAGTATCTCACTTTAGCCTTCCCTGGCCTTGAAATAGCTATGTAGTTGAGACTTCCTGCTTTCTGGATAGGAATTTAGGTTATTGATTTGAGTCCTTCCATGCCCCTCCCCTCCCAGCCTCCATCAATTACAAGGTCTTGCTGTATTTATTACCCAGTCTAGCCTCAGACTCAAATTCAGGGTCCTCCTGCCTCAGATTCTTTAGTACTGGGATTATAGTCTTGCAGTATCATGCAAGGAAGATATTTTACTTTTTGGCGTTTTTGAGACAGGGTCTCCCTGTAGTCCCAGCTGTCCTGGAACTCGCTCTGTAGACCAGGCTGGCCTTGAACTCACAAAGATCCGCCTGCCTCTGCCTCCCAAGTGCTAGGATTAAAGGCGTGCGCCACCATCCCTGGCTGATTTTACTTTTTGAAAGTAGGTCTTTACGTTTATGTAGGGGTTTGTTTTTTCTTTGTTTTGTCCTCTGAAATTATGATTTCTTTGCCTGTTTGCAAAGCCGGGGGGGGGGGGTCCGAGGGTGAACTTGCTATATAGCTGAGACTGAACCTCGTTACCTAGTCCGGGCAGGCCTCTTCCTCCTGGTGATAAGCTCTATACCTCCGTCTTAGATTTTCCCCACATACTTCTTGCTTTTTGCTTTTGCTTTCTTCTATAATCATTTTCTCCCAATCTAGACTTTCTATTTTGACTTTTCTTCTAATGTACCTACTTAAGCCAGACTCAACACTGGGAGGCTAGCCCATTTCTCCTCTTGGCCTTTTATTATTTCAAAAATGGTTTTCCTATTATTTAACAGTTTACCCTTTTCCCTTTAAACTTTGACTTCTCATGCTTGGGTATTTCCTATGTTGTCATCTGAACATTTCAGCAAATTCTGTTTAACCCTAATTCCAGTATCCAGCCTAGATAACACTAGCTATATAAAATGAAAATCACATGATGTCATACTATCAAGGAATTTTCTGTTATTTTGGGGCTAAAAGTTAGAGTCTCTGGCCTCAGTCTTCTCATCCCATCTACTTTTTCTTTTCCTCCCTTTTTCCCTTTTTCTTTTTTTCTTTTGTATTATGGGAGTGAACACCAGGGTTGCACACACACACACACACACACACACACACACACACACACACACATACACACTACACAGTTGTTCCACCATGGAGCTGCATTCCCCAGCCCTTTGGTTTTTGAGACAGGGTCTATGTAGCTTAGGCTGGTTTGGAACTCAAGATCTTCCTGTTTCAACCTTACGAGTGCTGGGATTACAGGTACACACAGCCATACCCAGTGTACATAGTGTTTTGGTTTGTTTCTTTGGGTTTTCAAAAACTATTTCATGTGTATAAGTGTTATTCCTGCATTTGTATAAGTGCACCTGTGTCATGTAGTGTTCACAGAGGTCAGAAGAGGGGGTCGGCTCCCCTGGAACTGAAGTTATGGAGGGTTGTTAGGCACCCTGTGGTGCTGGGATTTGAACTTTTTCTGCAGGCGCAGCCAGTACTCTTAACTGATGGCCCATCTCTCCAGCCCCCCTGTTGGTGGTTTCTTTTGAGCAGAGTCTCCTTGTACCTACCACTGGCCTTGAGCTCCCAAGTGCTAGGGTCAGTGGTGTGTGTCATCATTCCCTGCTTTGTTTTTGTTTTTATATATAAGTATGCATGCGTGTTAAGTGTACTGAGTGCATGTAGTGTGTCTGTAGAAGCCAGAAGAGGGTGTCAGATCCCATGAAACTAGAGTTAAGGACAGGAGTAAACTGCCATATGGGTGCTTGGAACCAAATGCAAACCATCTCTGCAGCCCCCATAGTGTTGATCTTAGACAAAATAAATTCAGAGCATAGGATTGCTCTCTTGAATCTGATAAGTGGTAAAACACTGATATGAAGGAGGGAGACAGAACACATGGGGAATTAAATTAGTATGACACAATGGGTCATGCTTATGTGGGAAAGAATCTGGCTCACATATGTATCCAGCCTTGCTTTACAGAAGGCCCACAATGTACATAAGACCATTAAGATGTTTTCCATTCCATGCCATCCAAACTACTTTATAATAAGCTTCAAAGATAATAAAATAATAGAATTTGGTTGGTAAGTCAACCTCTAGAAAGAAAGTATTTTTCAGTATTCATTTTAATGCTGCAAAGAAAAGCAGATTTACAAATGTCTAGTTGAACTGCAAGAGGGGCAGAACTTAAGAAGTAGCTATTCAGGCTGGGCGTGGTGGCGCACGCCTTTAATCCTAGCACTTGGGAGGCAGAGGCAGGCGGATCTTTGTGAGTTCAAGGCCAGCCTGGTCTACAGAGTGAGTTCCAGGACAGCTGGGGCTACAGGGAGACCCTATCTCAAAAAAAAAAAAAAAAAAAAAAAAAAGTATCTATTCACTAGCCAAAGTGTAAATGTAAAGTAATTGAATGAGTGTTTTACAATAATTGTTTGATAATGCCATTAATAATCTTGTAGAATGTTGCTGATGACTTTAAATTTACATAGATTTTTTTTTTTTTTAATTTTTGAGACAGGGTCTTTCTTAAGTCCCAGCTGGCCCGGAGCTCACTCTGTAGACCAAGCTGGTCTTGAACTCACAGAGATCTGCCTGTCTCTGCCTCCCAAGTGCTGGGATCAAAGGTGTGCGCCACCACGCCCGGCTAAATTTAAATGGATTTTTGTTACCCCAATAATATCTTAAGTTCCTCAACTTTGTCTATCATAGTAATTTTTAGAACTAGGGATTTTTTTTTGTTGAAGAGTGTCTTTTCTTTAGACAGAGATGACATTTTTCCATTAACAAAGCAGGAACTAAAATTCATAGGTATGTACCAAACTTAACACGGAGCAGCTTAGATAATATCATAAAAATATCCCCAGGTGTGGTGGCCCACACCTTTGAATCCCAGTCCTTGGGAGGCAGAAGTAGGTGGATCTTTGTGAGTTCAAGGCCAGCCTGGTCTACGTAGTGAGTTCCAGGACAGCTGGGACTACAGGGAGAACCTGTCTCAAAAAAGCCAAAAAAAAGAAAAGAAAAAAAAAAACTTTAAATTGTGAAAAACAATGCCTGAAAAGATTTACTTAATCCTAGTTGATGGGTAGGATAAACTGTATTATTAATATTCTTCTTGTCATCTTGCTTTAAGATGTTGTAGATTTAATAAAAACTCCTGAAAGTAGCCAGGTATGGTGGTGCATGCCTTTAATCCCAGCACTCAGGAGGCAGAGGCAGGCAGATCTCTGTAAGTTCAAGGCCAGCCTGGTCCTACATATTGAGTTCCAGGCCACCTGGGGCTGTAGAGAGACCCTGTCTCAAAAAGACCAAAAGAGATACTCCGCCCCCCCCCCAAAAAAAATCCTAGAACATCACTTGTGTATGGGCGCCAGGTGCAGATTTGTTTGTTTGTTTGTTTGTTTGTTTTTACTGCTCTCTTCATCTCCCCACTATTGAGTCCACAGTAGAGGAACTACATCACTGAGAGATGTTTTATTTATGTATATGACTGTATTATCTGTGTCATGCGATGCCTTGGAGTTGGAAGAGGGCTTGGATTATTCTGGAACTGGAGTTAATGCACAACTGTTAGCCACCGTATGGCTGCTATGAACCAAACCCAGTCCTTTGCAAGAGCAGCTAGTAGTCTTAGCCCCTGAGCCCTCTCCTCAGCCTCTTAGGCGTTTGATTATTAAGGCTGCCTTCTACTTAATGTGTGGAGAGAGAATCTGCTTCTTTATCGTGGGGTACGCAATACCCTAAATCATTTATTTTTTAAAAAATTTTATTTCATGTCTATGGGTGTGTTGCATGTATATAAATGGCACCTGTGTTGTACAGTGCCCTTGGAGGCCAGAAGAGGGCATTGGATCTCCTGGAACTGGAGTTGGGTGCTGGGAACTGAACCTGGGTCCTCTGCAAGAGCAGCCAATGTTCTTTAACTGCTGAGCCACCTCTAGCTCCCAAGTGTCTCCTTTTATGTTAGTTGCAGTTTTTTGAGACTCTTGAAGTAAAAACATGTTTTATCAAGCTGTGAGAATTTGCAACCATTGTTCCTTCACATACTTACCCCTTCTTCTCTACTGTAGAAATCCCATTGTTCACGTCTGTAGGCAAGGTTGTGTCCTGCCAGGTATCTTAACCCACGATTCCCCAAACTATAATTTTCAATGGGCTTATTTTCAATTTTGGTTTGTTTTTCCTTTTGTTAATCTGTATTTCCTGTTGGTATTGTCATTTTTTTGTGTGTAAGTAAGCATATCTAAGACATTTAAAGTCTTGGTCCAGAAAAATCCAGTGTTGTGCTTCTGCATGAAGTTTCTGTTAATTTTTGTGAATGATCCATACGTTTTTTTCATTTTTGTGTGCTTGTCTATGCACACGAATTAGGGCTACATAGACTCTCAGAAGAATTTTATTGAGCATGTTTTCCAGTTTTTAACATTCTTTCTAGTGTCTTTTAAAATGGACCTAGTTTTGTTTTTCTTTCAAGTATATAATTCTGTAACACACGCACACACACAAACACACACACACCCCACCCAAACCTGATGTTTCTTTCCTCTACTCCTAATTTGGAAGCAATCTAGACCTTGCAGGAAGAGTCACGAGAACTTTATTTACAATTCACTTCAGAGACTACATAAACATCCTCATCAATGTGGTTACGCATGCCTTTAATCCCAACACTCGTGAGGCAGAGGGGATCGGATCTCTGTGAGTTCCACAGTGAGTTCCAGGCCAGCTGAGGTACAGGGAGATAATGTCTCAAAAAGAAAAAAAAAAAAAAAAAAAACTATTGTTCCTCATCTTTCTTTTTAATCTCTGCCAGTATGAATTAGCATGCGTTATAATTTATTCCTTGTGACTTATTGTGATTCTCAAATTGCTCAATTGAACAATTAAAATATTTTTATGCTATTTTTTTATTTATATATAATTTTGGGGGTCTTTTTTTATGTGTATGAATGTACTGTCTGCATGTAGATTTGTGCACCTGTGTCATGTCGTGCAATGCCACAGAGGTCAGAAGAGGGCATCGGACTCCCTTGGAACTGGAGTTAAAGACCGTTCTCAGCCGCCATGTGGGTGCTGAGAATCTAACCCGGGTCCTCTGCAAGAGCAGTCGGCGCTCTTAACCGCTAAGCTATCTCTCCAGCCCCCATTTTTTTTTGTTCTTTTCTTGAGACAGGGTCTTCCTGTCCTGGAACTCACTCTATAGACCAGGCTGACCTTGAACTCACAAGGATCCTCCTGCCTCTGCCTCCCAAGTGCTAGGATTAAAGGCGTGCGCCACCACTCAGGCATGATCCGAACTGCTGGGATTAAAGGTGTGCACAACCATACATGGCTTGTTTTTTTGTTTTGATTTGATTTTTGTTTTGAGACAGGTTCTCATTAAGTAGCACTGATTGGCCAGGAACTCCCTATGGATACCAGGCTGGCCTGAAACTCACAGAGATCTGCCTTCCTTGGTGTTCTGAGTAAAGGCTTGTACCACTATACCTGACCTTGAATTTTCAGTCATCCTATCTCTACCTCCTGAGTACTAAGATTACAGGCATGTGCAACCATACCTGATTTTATATGATAATGGGGATCAAACCCAGGGCTTTGTGCATGCAAGGCAAGCAAGCTCTCCACTGAGCTACATCCCTAGCCCTCCCATTTTTTTTTTGCACTTAATACAGTACCTTTTCCCTGTCCATCATAGTTGTGTTGGAATGTATATTCATGTGTGTGTTTGTTTTAACAGTTTATTTACTATAAACAGCAACACAGACAAAACGCCATATAAACACAAAGGAAGTGGTGCAGCATGGAGATGCTAGCCAACTTTGGATCTGAGGCTCATAAGCAACAGCCCAGGTTCTGAGGATGAGGAGAGGGAGGGAGGGACTGTGTGGTTCTGTCATACAGCCCAGCTAGAGCTCTAAAAAAGTGAGAAGCATGCCTGCATCTGAGCCCGAAGGAACTAGCTCCTAGGGGCTTACCAAGTACAAAAATTTTATCATTTTACAGCAGTTGAAAAACATCAATATTAAAATAAAAGCAAGTTTTACATAACCAGTCAAAAATACAAAAGACTGAAGGAAGAGACCCTGTATGAAAAACTGGGGCAATTCAGTGTATGCCAGTGGCAGAAATGGAAAATGGTGCCTGCCCAACCCTCCCAGGCAGCTTAGATCTGCGAAAGGTTGTAAACAAGTTCTTGCCAAGCCAGTCCCTTCCTCATCACTGAGCACAGGACCACTGCTTATGAGGGGGGTGAACTTCTTCGCTTGTGCAGTAAATCTTGTAAGCCTCTGCTTGAGCTGGGTCTTGGATATTTGGTTCATTTAGAAGTTCTTGTATTCCTAATAAGATCTGTTTGATCGTGATGGCTGGCCTCCAGTCCTTGTCTTCCTCCAGGATGGACAGGCACACTGTGCCTGAAGGATACACATTTGGGTGAAATAGTGGTGGCTCAAATTTACATTTTGGTGGTGAGGATGGGTAGACTTCTTTGAAAAGCATCTGTAGCTTCAATAAGCCTCCTTCCCATGGATTCCCCTTCTTTCCAGGGATGGCACACTCCCAGGTCATCAGGTTCATCGTGCCATCAGGGTTCTTTGTTGGGACAGCCACAAAGCCAAAGGGGTGGTCCTTCCTCCACGCTTTCCTCTCCTGGGCAAGTCTGCTGAGGGCAGTCCCTATCTATTCAAAGTCCCTTGGGGACTGTCGCTCATGTGTTTGCTTTTAATGTTTGTCTTGTAATTAAATTCCTGGTGAGCACAGGCTTGTCTGTCCTGCTTCCAGCATAGTGGGTGTTTGTTAGGAGCTACTCAGTATTTGTTTCAGCTGGATGGAGGGATAGAGCAGTAGATGGGCGCATAAATGACTATGGATCAATTTGTTACTGCCATCCTCAGTATTTTCTGCAGTACTTGTTTTTAATCTTTTTGAGACAGGGTCTTCCTGTAACCCCATCGCCCTTGAACTCACAGAGATCTGCCTTCCAAGTGCTGGGATTAAAGGCATGAGCTACCACGATCAGCTGATTTAGAGATTTTCAATGAAAGCTTCAAATACTAAAACAGCTATAGCTAGCCACTGTATAGGGCATTGCTAAAGTCTTTAAATAGGTGTTCTCTAAATAAAGTTGCTGTCATTTTTCTGTAAATAATACTGTGGAGACCCAGAAAACTGGAGTAATTTTTATTATGATCTCAGAGTTGGCAACATCAGGATTTGAACTCAATTTTGTATCAGAGGTTTGCAATTTAAAGGAGTTTCTCAAAAAAAAAAAGTTTCTTCTGGTTTGATTTCCACATGCCCTTCTCTAACCTTTTGTCTTTTCATTTTAGAAGTTGGATATTCCATACATAGTACACTTTTAATCAAAAGTTCTAGGTCAATTGGTAAAGTGCAGGCATGAGAACCTCAGTTGGATCTCCAATACCTGAGTAAAAATCGAGATATGGTGACAGGCACCTGTAATCCTAGTGTTGGGGAGGTCAAGACAGGATTCTGAAGAGATTGCTGACCAATTAGACTTGCTGAATCAGTCAACTCTAGGTTCAGTGAGAGACCTTGTCTCAAAAACAAAATAAAACAGCAAAATAAATGAAGTTGGAGAGTAATGTAGGAAGACACCCAAGATCGACCTCTGGTTCCACATACATGAACAAGGATAGATGCATATGAACCTAGAGGCATATCACATGCACAAAGTTCTAGCAAGTAGTTTTTTATCTTTTTAATATACTTAGAAGAAAATAGTCCAAGCATTTCATCAGTTTTCCATCATTTCTTTTCTATTCCCTGCCTCTCAACCTCCCTACATTTTTGGAGACATAAATTTTACTATGTATGTAGCTCAGACTGGCCTTGAATTTGCAATTCTCTTTCCTCTGCCTCCTGAGTTATAGGATATGTACCACAATGCCTAGGTCATCTTATGATATCTAGTAGGTTTTTCTTGTTTTCACATTTTTGGTAATAGCTAGTATTTGTTGAATAAACTGTTAGCACAATCAGCTTCCAAAATATTTTTTTCACCTGTGTTTCTGTCTTTGGTTTGCTATCTTCCTTGTATTAAACTGCTGTTTCTTTTCTGTCTGCACAACCAAACTTTTTTTGGTTTTGGAATGTATTTGTGTGCTCATATCTATTTATTTATTTTTAGTTTTTGAGCCTCTTACTTGGAGCCAGGGCTCCTGGGTTTAGGTAGACTGGCCTACAAGCCTCAGGGGATCTCCTGTCTCACCTTCCCTGGTGCTGCTGTGGTATATGGTGTTTATGTGGGTGCTGGGAATTAGACTAGGTTTCTTGTACTTATGCAGCAAATACTTTATTTACTGAGCCATTTCCCTAATCCCCTCAACCTTCTTAAAAGAGTCATCCTATCAGAATTTATTGCTATACTTAAATGGCCCTTTTCTCTGGCCAGTAGATTTGTTTGACCATTTCTGTTGGAATTTCATTAGTGGTTATAAGATCTGTGCATTTTCTACGTTTGTGTTTTGAGTTATTTTTATTTGTCTATCCTTTAGATAATGATATTCCCCCAGGCTTTGTATTTGGCCCTCTTCCCTTGATTATGCGGACAACTCTGCATAGGTGATATAATTTTTGTTCTTTGACTTTGACCGTTGTCAAGAGTGGGAAATATTATTTATAGGGGCAAGTTGGTTAACAAAGGTGAATGAGAGAGTGAAGGATGGGGGAATTCACATGAGTTAATGCCCTGTACATAACTCTAGCCAGATTATTGCCTGTTTAGAACAGCCTGTCTAATTTTGATAGATCTTCAGTGTTTTGTTTTGGGAGGGTGTTATTTTGTTTTGTTTGTTTTTTGAGACAGGGTCTCCCTGTTGCCCCAGATGGTGTGAACTTTGCAATACTGACTAGGCTGGCCTCACAGAGATCCCCCTGCATCTGCCTTTCTGAGGCATGGGACTAGAGGTATGGACCACCACGCTTAGCCCAGATCTTCAGTTCTAAACAGAACCTAGAAACTTAGTTTTCAATGTGAAATTTCTACACTTCTTTTTTTTTGGTCTTTTTTTTTTTTTTTTTTTTTTTTTTTTTGAGACAGTTCTCCCTGTAGTCCCAGCTGTCCTGGGAACTCATACGTAGACCAGGCTGGCCTTAAACTCACAAAGATCCGCCTGCCTCTGCCTCCCAGGTGCTAGGATTAAAGGCGTGCGCCACTACGCCTGGCGAAATTTCTACACTTCTAAACATGATCACCGGTTAAAACTTATAGTGTAGGCCAACAGGAAGTCTGGTTTGTTTTTCTTGTTTGGAGACAGGGTCTCATGAAGCACTGGCTGGCCTAAAACTATGTAGTACACGTTGACCTTTAACTAAGTCAGTTTTTGAGTTTGCAAGATGATTTACTGGGTTTGGCTTGGTTTGGTTTTTTTGAGACAGGGTCTCCCTGTAGCCCCAGCTGGCCTGGAACTCACTCTGTAGACCAGGCTGGCCTTGAACTCACAGAGATTTGCCTGCCTCTGCCTCCCAAGTCCTAGGATTAAAGGTGTGCGATTTACTCTTTTTTTTTTTTTTTAATTTTATTTCGGTATGTGTATGAATGTACTGTCTGCAAGGCCGAGGAGGTCAGAAGAGGGTGTCGGATTCCCCTGGAAATGGAGTTTCAGATGGTTCTCGGCCACCATGTGGGTGCTGGGGATTGAACCCGGGTCCTCTGCAAGAGCGGTCGGCGCTCTTAACCGCTAGGCCATCTCTCCAGCCCCGCGATTTACTCTTAACTGGGTGAGAAGTTACTTTATTTCTTTAAACTTCCATTTGTGTGTATGTAAAATGAGGGTAATACTTAGCTTGTTGAACTGTTAACAAATATTTTCTGTTGCTATTCTGGCTTCAGTGAATGTTTCTTCCCACTCGTGCTTTCAGGTACTTAAAAGGATTATTGTGAACTACACTCATTTTTATTTTTCAGGTCTAGTTAGTCATCAGGTCCCATAAAGTTTGCCTTTGTAATGTCTCTTCATTGCTGTTGAGTCCCTGTTTTAGTTACCAGTAGTGTGGCAGCATTCTCTCAGCCTACTGCCAGTGATTGATTTTACTTATTAATCACATAGGCTTCTGCTTAAAACCCTCCAGTGATTCCCTGTTGTCTCTAAAATTGAACACTGAACAGTTGTCTGTGGTATTTGGTTTTTGCTTTATTTATTATGTAAAGTCTGTAGGTGGTACTTAGACATTCTTAGATTTTAACCTTGTTTTCTGTTGCATGTTTCTTCCTCAAATTGTCTTTCTCTCTTTAGAAATCAGCTTTCAAGGCACCATTTCTTCTAGGGAGCAAATTTTGACTCCCACTGCCTGTCATAGGACGGGGTTGGGCATCTTTTTTTCTGCATTCACCTCACCCTACCCTTTGACAGTGTGTAGTACGTCTCACAGTTTGTTGCAGTTGTCTCTTCTGCCAGCTTCTTGAAGGGAGAGAGATCATAGATCTTACATAATGCTGCCTAGGGCTTAGAGTAATGTCTGGCAAGCAGTGATTGTCAGGTATTTGCAGAATGAATAAATCATTTTTCCTGTAGAAATTGTTATAAAATGGATATAGGAACCTGAATTCTAAATATAAGTGCCTGACCCTTTTAATCTCTTTGTTAGAAGAAGGGTATGGGTGTTTTTTGTTTGGTTGGTTGGTTGGGGTTTTTTTTTTTTTGTCTTTTTGAGAGAAGGTCTCTCTGTAGCCCCAGCTGTCCTAGAACTCACTATGTAGACCAGCCTGGCCTTGAACTCACAGAGATCCACCTGCCTCTACCTGGGATTAAAGGCATGCGCCACCATGCTCAGCTAAGGTTGTGGTTTTTTTGTGTTTTTTTTATAAGTATGAATCAAGAACTAAATAAAATTGTACCAAATAATGTATTGATTATGAATAATTTATTTAGTAATAAATTAATGATAAATAATTATGATTGCCTTCTAGGGGTGTATTTTCTAAAAAAGAATTTGTGTGTGCAGGTGTGAATGAGTGCGCATGCATGTCTGTCTGCATGTACTGTGTGTATATAGGTGGAGGGAGGCCAGAAGGTGATAGTGCCTTCCTTTATTGCTCTACTTTAATATTTGAAATTTCCCACTGAACCAGGCACTCCCCAGCCTGGCTAGACTTACTGGCCAGCGAGCACCGCAGCACTGAACCAGGCACTCCCCAGTCTGCAGTCTGGCTAGACTTACTGGCCAGCGAGCACCGCAGGCCCTGTCTGACAGGGGCATGTCTTTTTTTTTTTTTTTTTTCTGTGAGTTCTGGGGATCAAAGTCAGGTTATGCCTGCATGGCACACACTTTACCAACTGAGCCATCACCTCAGTTCTTCTCAACTACAACCCGCTTAGGTTCACTATTTACTGCTTTTGTTCTGTTTAAGTGCCAGGTTCTCTTGATCCCTCCTTCTCTCCTTCCCGCCTTCCCTCCTTCCAATAGAAGTTCCGTAGCTTCTACTTACTATGTACCAGTAGCATTTCCTGCTTTGACAGTGACAGATGTCTTCAGGCATTGTCAAATGCTTCTTCTGTAGGGTAGAGTCATCCTTAGTTGAGGAGTATAACTTTATAGGTGTTCTGGTCTCTTCTGTCCTTAAAAGGCCTCTTTGTCTTTGAGCATGTAGACAGAGAGGTGCATGCATGGTATGTGCATATGCACAGGTGGGTTCACCTCTGCCCTTTTGCAGAGGCCAGAGGGGAAAGTCAGCTGTCCTGCTCTGTCACTCACAGACTTTCTCCCTTGACAGAGATGCTTACTGAACCTCCAGCTCTCAGAATTTTAGCCAGGCTGGCTAGGCAGCAAGCCTTTTTCTCACAGCTGTGACACACAAAAGTCATCGTTCTTCTTGTATTGTGTGAATCATATCCAGTCTTATAGTACTTCATTTTCTACATCATAGCCTTTTTCGAACAAGGCTTGTTCCAATTTCATAGCTTCTCAGTTGTGATTTCTAGGATCTAAGCATTCTGAAAAATTTTAACATGTGATATTTAAAGATGCAACTCTCAGCTACTTTCTCGTATTTTGGAAACCTTTCATTGTTCTTAGGAACTCTAATACTTTTTTTTTTGTCTTTTAGAGACAGGGTCTCCCTGTAGCCCCAGCTGTCCTGGAACTCGCTCTGTGGACCAGGCTGGCCTTGAACTCACAAAGATCTGCCTGCCTCTGGCTACCAAGTGCTAGGATTAAAGGCGCGCGCCACCATGCCTGGCTGATTGTAGTGCATTTTTAACACCAACAGTGACACTTATTATTAGGGGAGGGATCAAGGAAAACCTTAATATATCCATGACAAATCTGACTGCTAAATTATAAAATATTTAAATAAGATTTCTTTGCTTGCAGGTATTTATAACAACAGTGATGTAGCCGTATCCTTCCCAAATGTAGTGTCTGGCTCAGGATCTAGCACTCCTGTCTCTAGCTCTCATTTACCTCAGCAGTCATCGGGGCATCTGCAACAGGTGGGAGCTCTCTCCCCTTCAGCTACATCATCTGTCACCCCTGCTGCTGCTACAACTCAGGTAAGATTCAGGGAGGTGGCATTTATTTAGTTTTGTAATTTGTTTGTTTGTTTTGGCCTTTTTGAGATAGGGTCTCCCTATAGTCCCAGGTGGCCTAGAGCTCACTATGTAGACCAGACTGGCCTTGAACTCACAGAGATCTGCCTCCCAAGTGCTGGGATCAAAGATGTGTGCCACCATGCCTGGCAGTTTTGTCATTCTTTAAGCAGTTGGAAGACAAAGAATATATAGCCTTCTGTTGGAGTTTATGAATTATCTTAATTTATAGTTAAATGTCTGTGAAGTGATCTTCATAAGAAGACAGATGAGAGCATGTGAGCACTAATCAATTGTTCTCATTTTCTAGATTTGTCATTTTGTCCTAATAATGTAATACATTAATTTTAGGGGAACTTTTATTTTCTTTAAAAATTTAGAACTGTGCTGTGCATGGTAGGACACCCCTGCAATCCTAGCACTTGGAAGTGCAAACTACATGAAACATTGTCTCAAAACAAACAAAAATAAAAACTGTAGTAATAAAGTATGAGCCTATTTGAAATTTTGTGATTTAAAAAGATAAATTAAAATTTAAAGGGTAGAGAGATGGCTCAGCACTTAAGAACACTACCTATTCTTCCAAATGACTCAGGTTTGGTTCCCAGCATCATAACATGCAGTAACGCCACTTCAGGGGATCTGTCTTCTGGTATCCACAGGCACTGCATGCAGTATACATGCAGGCAAAAACTCATATACATAAAATACAAATAAATCTTAAAAATATAAATTAAAGCCAGGCATGGTGGCACCCGCACCTTTAATCCCAGCACTTGGGAGGCAGAGGCAGGCAGATCTCTGTGAGTTCAAGGCCAGCCTGGTCCACATAGGGAGCGAGCTCCAGGCCAGCTGGGACTAAAGGGCGACCCTGTCTCAAAAGGACCAATACACACACACACACACACACACACACACACACACACACACACACACTCTATTTGAAGACCTTTTGTGTAAATGTTTTAACCAACATGGGAAAATATAAAGAGTGAATAATCTCTTTAAGTACTGCAAGCTTTTCTTTCCAGAGGGAAAAGATAAATGTTTAAATACTATGTATTTTCCAAATTGTCTCTCCTTCCTGCCATACCATGGATCTGTAGCTTAGTAGTCATGGCTATAGGACTTTTTAAATTTTATTTAATTTTTCACTACTAAAGATTGAATCTGGGGCTTCCACATCCCAAGGAAATACTCTATTACTCTGCTGTATATCTCCAGAGACAGGGCCTCACTAAGGTGAGGGGTAGGGGGAGGAGCTATATCTCACTCTGTCACCTAGGTAGGCCTTAAACTTGCAAGTCTTCCACTGGGCGTGGTGACGCACTCCTTTAATCCTAGCACTTGGGAAGCAGAGGCAGGTGGATCTTTGTGAGTTCAAGGCCAGACTGGTCTACAGAGTAAGTTCCTGATTCTCCCTGCCTCCATATGCCATGTGCCAAGATTACATGTGTAATCTTGCCCAGTGCCACTATGCCCAGTGTACTACAATTTTTATCATTTTCATCTTTCCAAAGCTGTAATAGTGGATATTCTGACATTTCAAGAAAACAATAATGGCCGGGAGTGGTGGCACAAGCCTTTTTAATCTTTTTGAGACAGGCTCTCCCTGTAGCACCAGCTGACCTGGAACTTATTATATAGACCAAGCTGGCCTTGAATTGACAGAGATCCAACTGCCTCTGCCTCCTGAGTGCTGAAATTAAAGGCATGTACAACCACAAAGCTTAATTTAATTTTTTGTCATTATTTTATTTTATGTGTATGAGTGT
Organism: Rhizomys pruinosus; assembly: GCA_009823505.1. Lineage (NCBI taxonomy): Eukaryota > Metazoa > Chordata > Mammalia > Rodentia > Spalacidae > Rhizomys > Rhizomys pruinosus. The sequence continues at coordinate 175,539 of VZQC01010425.1, forward strand.
ATTGCCTGCATGTGTGTAAGTGCACCTGTGTTGACCTGTGGCGATTAGAAGATGGTGTCCTATCCTTGGAACTGCATTTCCAGACTGTTAGCAAGCAGCTTGTGTGGGTGTTGGGAAGTGCCCTTACCCATTAGCCATCTCTAGCTCCCCTGAGTCTTAATTTATAAACCACTAATTTAGTAGACATTTCTAAATGTCTGCAACTTGGCCTTCATGGGTAGAACCCTTGCTTATCATCTGTGAGGCCTTAGGTTTGAGCTTTTTACATGTCTGCGTGCATGTGTGCAAAATGTCTGTCGTATTGGGCTTTAGAGTATCTACTTTCTTAGTATGTTCTGTAAGCTGTATTATCAAAGTACAACATAAGGTTATTTTAGTGCATGTGCATGAATGAATGGTATAGTGCAAAGAGTCATCATTTTAATTAAGCCAAGTATTAGGATGAATAACAGTTCAGCACAGAAAGTTAGTATGATTAGTAGTATTCTCTTTGGAAATAAAAACTATTTGGTGAACCTCTCACTTTAGAAGGGTTTATTTTGGCTTATTTCAGTAGAAAAGTGAGGTGATGAAAGTAATAGGGCTTGGTTGGAGAGGATAAAAGGATAAATGCAAGAGTAACAGATAAATAGCTCTATCTCTTTTAATTAAGTATAACCATATGCTGTTTGATAGCTTTATACCCTTGGACCAAGTCTCACATGAACATTTTCAATGTACATTTTCTTTTCTGTCTTTATAAAAGTCTGTTTTAATTATTATGGTTAATTCCAGTCTGAATTAAGCAAAATCTCATTTCTTCTCATTCATTATATTATGTTAGTGGGTTTGGAGGCTGGCATTGGGGATTGGTGGATGGGGGGTGGTAGTGAAGAGAAATTTATAGCTAGAGGGTAAATTCCACTTGACATGTGACTCAAGCAAAGAACAAAGAAATCATGGTTGTAAGTAATCCAGGTTGTAAGTAATCAGGCCAATTAAAAATCTTTACCTTTTATCCCCTTTCCATGTTTCTGTAAGATGGGTCTCTTATAAATGTGATGATCCAGTTAGATTCATATGCTGCATGCTGAGATAACTGTATCTGTGTTTCTGTCTAGCAGTAAATGCTTTCTGCCTTGAAGCTGAAGCTTATTTAGTCTGGTTTATCTGGTGCTGCTTTAGCAACCATCTGTCTCCAAGCAACTGAGGCACGCTGACCTCTCAGTTGAACTGAGTACAGATCTACTTCAATTTAGCTGTCTGAGACAATAATAATGGTGTTGAATGTGAAAATGTGAAATATTCTAGGCAGTGTCTATATGGGCAAGGACACAAAAATATTTAGGTGGAACTCCCCTAAAATTGGTAATTGAATCTTTCCCCCACAAATGGCAAAGTTCATTTCTGTTTAAACTTCCAAACATAACAATGTATTGTATGTATGTGGTTACATTTTAGCATTTTACTTACATAGGATTTAAAATGAAGTATATGGGCAAGGACACAAAAATATTTAGGTGGAATTAAGAGAACTCCTAAAATTGATAATTGAATCTTTCCCCCACAAATGGCAAAGTTCGTTTCTGTTTAAACTTCCAAACATAACAATATACTATATGTATGTGGTTACATTTTAGCATTTTACTTACATAGGATTTAAAATGAAGAGGAGACCCTGTCTCAAAAACACACACACCAAAAAAATAAATTTAAAAAAGCCAGGCGTGGCGGCACACACCTTTAATCCCAGCACTCTGGAGGCAGAGACAGGTGGATCTCTGAGTTCAAGGCCAGCCTGGTCTACAGGCCTAGTTCCAGGCCAGCTGGGGCTACAGGGAGACCCGTCTCAAAAACACCAAAATAAAATAAATAAGTAAATTAAAATAAAATGAAGAGAATAATCTTGTAAGATAAATGGGTAAGTGGAAATTATCAGTATTTTAAATGTGACTCTAGAAGTTTTCTCACAATCATGAATACCCCATGTTTGCCTATCATGTACTAGGGCCTGGGTTCACTCATGAGCACCACCAAAAATAAAACAGGATAAAAGAAAACCATCACACGTTAGCAGGTAAATGTCCATATAGGATAGGAAAGTGAATAATGTTTTATTAACTCTTCCCAATAAAACTTAATGCAATCATTACGTTTCAGTGGCTGGGTTGATGCTAGAACAAAAGTCTAGGAATTATTCTTCTGACCTTCAGTGTCAGTAAAATAAATAGACCTCTTTGACTTGTGCGCTCTCTTAGAAATGATCAGCCGGGCGTGGTGGCGCACGCCTTTAATCCTAGCACCCGGGAGGCAGAGGCAGGTGGATATTTGTGAGTTCAAGGCCAGCCTGGTCTACAGAGTGAGTCCAGGACAGCTGGGGCTACAGGGAGACCCTGTCTCGAAAAGACAAAACAAAGAAATAAAAAAAAAAAAAAGAGAAAAGATCACTTAATGAAGTGATCAAGGAGGTAACACTCAGGGCAGGCCGATAGGCATTTTATATTTTATTTTATTTTTTTTTTTATTTTGGTCTTTTCGAGACAGGGTCTCCCTGTAGCCCCAGCTGTCCTGGAACTCACATTGTAGACCAGGCTGGCCTTGAACTCACAAAGATCCGCCTGCCTCTGCCTCCCAAGTGCTAGGATTAAAGGCGTGCGCCACCACGCCCGGCCTGACATTTTAAAACTAATGGCTTGATTTGGGTTTTTAGTAGAGGAAAAGGACACTTGTAAAATTGTGTTGAGGAATTGAAATATCATTAGCAGCCCAAGTCTGACAAAAATAAGTTTTGTAAAAACCTGCTTAATAGCCCAATTTTATGTTCTTAACTGTTAAATCATTTTGATATATTATGCTTGTTTTTAGAGTAATTGCTTTTATACATAATTGATATAAAATTTACTACATATAGCCTATCTAGAATATATTAATAATAGCTGTAATTGTATTTCCTTTAACACTATTGGAACATGAAAATGTGATTGTTCATGATGTGTTCTTCCTTGATGTGTCATACATACAGGTTATAAATTAATTTCTGCAGGAATGCCATTAATTTTTCAAATCCTATCATTTTCTCCCAAAACTTAAAGGATAACATTAGATATTAACCAATTAACAAACCTAGTTAGAATTGGCTGTTTTAGTCTATCTAGTGCTGCCCTAAACATGAGTGTTCAATGATGATTTAACTACACTTTAATCCTCCCACTACTTTTTGGAAACTCCATTGTGGAGCATTTCAGCATTAGCCTAAACAATAGTTTTGAATACATTAATCTCCTAACAATTAGGGAGTAGTTTGGGGCATTGAATAATGTACAGTGATGCAATTGAACGTGACAGCTTCAACAGTCAGTCTACTCATAGAATCAGAAAGTTGTTCACACTTAGTTTCATCTTTCATCACATGCTAGGTATTAAAGCCTCACTGGTGGTAGCTGAATACCAGTGGTGGTAGTTTGTTATCGGTATGTTTCATAGTATAAATTTGAATCAAGGTGGGGGAATAAATGAAACTTGATTCAATTCCTATCTAATATTCATGTTTTTTTAGGAAATTTTACTTGTCAAACATGAGTTTATATATTCAGAAAATGTAAATTACATTTTAAAAATTGAATCATTACATTGTATTTGTAGTTTTGTATTATTGTTACTGTTTTGGTTTGGTTTGGTTTTTGGTTTGTAGACCAACTGGCCTGGAACTTGTAACATTCCTCTGTCTTGCCAGTGCCTAGATTATAGGTGTAAACCACTGTGCCCATCAGTATTGCTGTATTGTTACGTAATCTGCAGATGAAACATTTATGCCATCTCATAGTTCTTTGGAAATTTCTAAGTTCATGGACAGATGGAAACCATAAAATTTCTTAAAAATAATTTTTATTGCATTTTTATTTATGTGTTGTGTGGATGTCTGGGTGTATACATGAGGCAGTGCATGTGTGGAGATCAGAGGGCAGCTTGCAGTACTTTGTTCTCTCTATCCATTATGTGGATTCCAAGGATTGAATTCAGGTTGTAAGGGTTGATATGAGTGTTTTTCCAGCATGTAAGTGCCCTAGGTTCATGCATTGCCTGGAGAAGTCAGAAGGGAGGCATCAGATCCCCTGAAACTGGAATTATGGACAATTGTTCGCTGCTTTGTGGGTGCTGGGAACCGAACCCAGGTCCTCTGTGAGAGCAGCCAGTGCTCTTAACCCTGAGTCAGTCTCTCCACTCTCTTGTCTGAATCATTTGATGAGAATGTTTATTGATTATTATATACATTATATTGGTTAATTATATACTTTTTTGGGGGGGATCTTTTTGAGACAGGGTCTCCCTGTCGCCCCAGGTGTCCTGGAACTCACTCGTAGACCAGGCTGGCCTTGAACTCACAAAGATCCGCCTGCCTCTGCCTCCCAAGTGCTAGGATTAAAGGCATGCGCCACCACACCCGGCTTAACAGCAAACATTTAAAAAATGTATATAATTGCCAGGTGTGGTGGCGCATGCCTTTAATCCTAGCACTTGGGAGGCAGAGGCAGGTGGATCTTTGTGAGTTCAAGACCAGCCTGGTCTACAGAGCGAGTTCCAAAAAAAAAAAAGTTTGCTGTAACCTGTTCCTATATGATAGAATTATAAAGTTTCAAATCCACTCTGAATGATACAGTATTGTGTTGACCAGGCTTTCCAAGGATGAAATTTTGGGGGGGGGTGTCTTTTTGAGACGGGGGCTCCCTTTAGTCCCAGCTGGCCCAGAGCTCACTATGTAGACCAGACTGGCCTTGAACTCCCAGAGTCTACCTGCCTCTGCTGGGATTAAAGGGGTGTGCCACCATGCCCAGCCCAAGGATGAAATTTTTACAGATAACTGCCAGACCAACCCTGAATCTGCTTTTTGCCAAGGACGACTTTGAACTCCTGGTGTTTTTGCCTCCACTTCCCAAGTGGTCAGATTATAGGTGTACACCACCACAGCTGGTGTAGACCTAGGTATTCTCTTATTCATTCTTTAATTCTGCCTTGTAGAGAAGGGAAAATATACCTCAAAACAGCACGGCTGTTAAATCTCAAACTCAGACAATTGATTAGATCTAGCCTTTATTCTTCTTTTATTTCTATTGCATTTATTAATTTTGTGTTTGCATACCATAGCATACATGTGGAGGTCTGAAGACAAGTTTTAAATGCTTATTTAAAAGTGATTTAGGAGCCGGGCATGGTGGCGTACGCCTTTGATCCTAGCACTTGCGAGGCAGAGGCAGGCGGATCTTTGTGAGTTCAAGGCCAGCCTGGTCTACAGAGTGAGTTCCAGGACAGCTGGGGCTATAGAGAGACCCTGTCTCGAAAAGACCAAAAATAAATAAATAAATAAATAAATAAATAAAATAAAAGTGATTTAGGGGGCTGGAGAGATGGCTTAGTGGTTAAGAGTGCCAATTGCTCTTGCAGAGGACCTGGGTTTGATTCCCAGCACCCACATGGTGGCTAAGAACTGCCTTTAACTCCTGTTCCAGCATAATCCAACACACACACAAAAATAAATAAAATTTAAAAATTAAAAAAGTGATTTAGGTTTATCTTAATCATCACTCAGTTTTTAACAATTTTAGAGTGTTAGGGTTTCTTACCTTGAAATAATTTTGATCCATAGAAAAGTTACAAAAACTCTCCATATATGTTGTGAATGTCCTGTTCACTCAACTTCCACTCAAGAGCACAAGTTCGTGTGTTGTAGATGCTAGCCTACAGTAGCTGTTCTCTTTATCTGAGCAGAATAAAATTGAAATGTTATAAAATAGATAATTCTTCCCCAAAGGATTTCTACTTTTTTTTTTCTTTTTTATGTGTATGAGTGTACTGTCTGCATGTAGGTTGGTGCACCCGTGTCGTGCAATGCTGTGGAGGTTAGAAGAGGGTGTCGGATTCCCCTGGAACTGGAGTTAAAGACGGTTCTTAGCCACCATGTGGGTGCTGGGAATCGAACCTGGGTCCTGTGCAAGAGCAGTCAGTGCTCTTAATTGCTGAGCCATCTCTCCAGCCCCGATTTCTACTTTTTTACCAGACTTCGTCCAGTAGACCTGTGTGGTACATTAGTGATTTGCTTTCAGTGCACTTTTGAAAGCCCATGTTGAAAGTATATTTTAGAAAAGTGTATGTGTATATTGATAGTTCCTTTATTCCTTGTTCACGATTTCTTTCCTTTAAAGCTTTCAGTGCCCTTTGCTGATACTTCTGCGGTTCACATGTACTTCTTAGAGTCCTCCTGAATCTTAGTGCTTTCTCTTATTAGTGATAACTAAGCTGATTTTGGAAGCATGTCCTTGAACTCAGTGATCCTCCTGCCACTTGTTGTCTACTTTAAAATGATGTTCAGTACTTGAGTTTTCTGGCAGAAATGACTGTTAAGTGGTTGAGAAGCTTTAGTATACCAAAACAAAACCCACCTATACATTAAAGTAAGTACTTTTAATTTTTCTTTTGAAAATTTCTTTTTGTTGTGTAGCCTAGGCTGGCCTCAAACTTATGATCCTCCTTCCTCAGCTTCCTAAGTGTTGGAATATAATAACACAATACCTAGGTGAAGATCTTGTTTAGATAAGTGTAATAACTTTTGAAAAAGTAAAAATCACTATCAGGTATTTTTTAGGCATTCAGATTGTTTTAGAAATTTGCAACTTAGGATAGTAGTTTTTTTTATTTACTTTTGCCAGCTGTCTTGATCTTTTTGAGACAGGGTCTCCCTATCTCCCTGTAGCCCTGGCCGTCCTAGAACTCACTATGTAGACCAGGCTGGCCTCACAAAGATCTGCCTGCCTCTGCAGGTACTAGGTTGTGGTGGCACACGCCTTTAATCCAAGTGCTAGGATTAAAGGAGTGTGCCACCACAACCAGCACCAGCTGTTTGTTTTTTTTTTTGTTTTGTTTTTTTGGTTTTTTTTTTGTCCTTTTGAGACATGGTCTCTCTGTAGCCCCAGCTGTCCTGGAACTCACTATATAGACCAGGCTGGCCTTGAACTCACTGAGATCCATCTGCCTCTGCCTCCCAAGTGTTAGAACTACAGGCGTCCACCACCACGCCCGGCTGCCAGCTGTCTTTTAAAATAGACTTTCCTGCTTTGGAATAAGCTCTTTTTTAGTTATTACTCCCTTTTTTATTATGCTCATTATACAAGCCAATTACTATACTGCTTTCTGTTTTGATCTTTAGTAGAGTCAGCCTAATGGTTCAGGGAGATCAAGTAAGTGCCATCTTAGAATCAATGCTATCAAGGATGAATATCAGATTCTTGGGAGAAAGAGCCCTTCACTTTCTTTTAAAGATACTTTTTATAAGATTTGGATCCTTGATTTATTAGGAAAATAAGGCATAAAACTCATAATTGGAAGTAAAAAGATATTCCAGCTAGTAAATTACTAGTTGTGATTTAGCAAATACAAAACAACAAAGATGACAGCCAAGAAAAAAAAGGATGTCAGAAGGCTAAGATGTTCCCTTGGGCTGCAGGCATCTGGAGGCACCTGCTCTTGAGGACCACCCCACCAGGTCCCTTGCTGTGTCTCCTCAGATTAACCCCCAGCCTCCTCAGTCTATGTTCTTCTTCCTTCTAGTTAATGTTCTGCCTCTAATCTTCATGCTTAGTTGATCTTTTAAAAACTTGTGTCTTGGGCTGGAGAGATGGCTCAGCAATTAAGAGCTCTTACTGTTCTTGCAGGGGACCTGGGTTCTTTTTTTTTTTTTTTTTTTTTTTATGTAGTTCTCAGCCTTTAACGGCTGAGCTATTCCTCCAGCTCGGACCTGGGTTCTATAAGCCAGGAGTGGTGGCAAACGCCTTTAATCCTAGCACTGGGAGCAGAGAGCAGGTGGAATTTGTTGAGTTCGAGGCCAGCCTGGCTCTACTACAGAATGAGTTCAAGGCTAGCTGGGAGCTATAAGGAGACCTGTCTCAAAAAAAAAAAAAAAAGTGTCTTAATAAATTAGTCCCATGAAAAGCATTTTGAAGTATTAGTGTCTGAAACTTAATATACAGAACAGTAACATCCTTTTTTTTTCCCTGTTGATTTGTTTTCATTTTTTGTTTTCTTGGTTATTTTATGAGCTCAGAGTCCTAGATAATTTTCCTTGGAGAAGCAAAAGCTCTCTTTTTTTCCTTTTTTTTTTTAATTTTTATTTATTTCTTTATGTGTATGAATGTACTGTCTGCATGCAAGTTTTGTGCACCCGTGTCGTGTGATGCCGCGGAGGTCAGAAGAGGGTGTTGGATTCCCCTGGAACTGGAGTTCTCCTGGAATTAGTTTCAGACGGTTCTCAGCCACCATGTGGGTGCTGGGGATCGAACCCGGGTCCTCTGCAAGAGCGGTCGGCGCTCTTAACCGCTAGGCCATCTCTCCAGCCCAAAGCTCTCTAAGCATTTATATAATTATAGTGTGTACACATGGATATATATGCACACACATCCATGCAACGGTTACAGGTGTGGAGGTCAGAGGGCAGCTTACAGGAATTGGGTCTCTCCTTTTACCATGTGCATTCCAGGAATTGAATTCAGGCCACCAGGCTCGGTGGCCCATTTCCTTGCTAAATGAGCCATCTCACCAGCACACAAAGTTGTGTATCTTAATTTATGAATTATGTTTTACTACCAAATACATAGTGTCCAATATTGACCTTTAGGTTGAAGTTAGCTTACACTTTACTGAGGATTGGTTGATTATTCCTTTGATTACATATAGTTATTTAGTGGGGTGAGGAGGTTCAAGGTTGTGGAGTCCAGAGTACAAATGGTAGGAGTTAGTTCTTTTTTTAAAGTGGTTTTGTTTTTTGTTTCTGTTTTTGCTTTTGTTTATGTTTGAGTGTTTTGCCTGCTTACCTATTGCACTGGGGGTGCAGTACCCTCAGAGTCCAGAAGAGGGCATCATATCCCCCTGGAATTGGAATTATGAATAGTTGGGAACTAAACTTGGATCCTCTTTAAGCATACATAGCCTGTTCTCTTAAACACTGAGCCATCTTTCCAACCCCAGTTCTTTTTTTCTACCTTGTGAATCTTGGGGATGGAACTCAGGTCATCGGGTTTGCTTACAAGTACCTTTATCTGCTGAGTCATCTTGCCTGCCCAGTTATTAAAAGAGGACTTTTAATAGTACACACCTATTAACTGTGTGTGCATGTCTTACTTGTTAAAGAGGGAAAAACTGAAGCACAGAGGTTGACAGATTGAATTTACACATTAAAGTGTGAAGTATAAAATATCTTGGAGCATTAGAAAGCATGGACATTCCACATTGTGGACACTATTGTGAGTTGTAAAAGTACATTTTTCATGATTAACAAGTTGGCCAAAGGTCACAGTGTCAGGATTTGAGTCTATCCAAAAGAGTTTATTCTCTGAACCATCATGGTCTCTTCTGTGCTGTTGCTCATCAGAGTGCCCATGCCATTTAGTGTGCTTTTATTTTGCTCCTTTTTGTTAGAAATGCTTCAGTTTTTTGGAGAGTTTTATTCTGAAATAACTGTGCTTTAATTTTATTCATGAAAAAAAGAGGAATAAGTTTACTTTAAATTTTTTTTGTGTGTGTGATCCTGTTAAATCTGAAAATTATTCAGGCCAGGAAAAGCTTTCCATGAGCCACAGTTCTGTGTACAAGAGATTTGCTTCCAAAAAATGCCACGTTTTAAAGTTATAATATTTTTTGAAAGTATGTATACACATCAAAGAAGGCATTTTTATTACATTGGATTATGCAACACTTTGGCCAGCCTCCTTAGCTTCATCTGTTTAAGGGTTCGTTTTCGATTGTTTGGCAGAGATCCCAGTAGAGGCCCTTAGAATTGTGGTTAGCAACATGAATGAATTACAAACTTTGGAGGAGCTCTTTTGTTAGTAGAACTGGCTTCCTGCCAAAAAGATAGTGCCTTATATGGGGTGAGGGAAAGCTCTGATTCTTTGAGCCTTGTATTGTATGGGAAACATACTGTGATGCCTGTTTGCTCTCTTTTAAAATTAAAAAACAAAACACAAGCCCCAGGCTTCCAAGCCTATCAAAATAGGAAGTAACAAAACAGTGGGCAGGTTTTTACTAATGACGGCGTTAAGCAATGGAAAATATGCCTTTGAATAGTTAAAATACTAGAGTAGAAGTTGAACCCTTTGACCTCCTTGACCAGCTTGTGATGTCAGAAACTGGAGCATTTGTTAGACATCTGAGGTCTACCAGTTCTTTTTTTTTAATTTATTTCTGTATGTGTATGAATGTACTGTCTGCATGCAGGTTTGTGCACCTGTGTCGTGCAATGCCGCAAAGGTCAGAAGAGGGTGTCGGATTCCCCTGGAACTGGAGTTCTCCTGGAATTGGAGTTTCAGACGGTTCTCAGCCACCATGTGGGTGCTGGGGATTGAACCCAGGTCCTCTGTAAGAGCAGTCGGTGCTCTTAACCGCTAGGCCATCTCTCCAGCCCCCCAGTTCTTGTTTTCTAAATGGTTTAATCAGATTCAACAATTATTCCTAACTCTTCATCGTTAACATTCTACTAGGGTGTCAACTAGATACTAGAAATGTGCCACTCCCTTGAAAAAAGATAGTCTAATTTTGTGGGAGACAAAGAGTGCCTGAAGTCTCCCACATAATTTAACTTCAAAAATCAACATTTTAGAATATTAAAACCAAAAATGACACTTGCAGAAGGCCATTTCTGGTTATATTCTGAAGTAGCAAATAATAATTACTAAGTCTATAGGAGGAACAACATTAAGATATTTTCCAGTCACTAACTATTATTACTTCTTTTTATTTAGGCAAATACCCTTTCTGGATCTTCTCTTAGTCAGGTACCATCTCATATGTATGGTGGTAGATCAAATCCAAATCCATCAGTGGCACCTCTCATAGCTCAGTCTGAAAACAATCAACCAGGTAAGTTTCCACTAACTCAAATTAACTCATAGTGTCTCCCCAATGTAATATTTCCCTGCATTGGTTCATTGCCTTAAAAAAAAATTAGTATGGTTAATAGAAAATTATGATTTTTTTTTGTTTTTTTAACCAAAATAATCACAGGAGTAAATATTATGCTGTGCTGCAAAGTAGTGATGTTTTTTAATTTCTGAAATGTAAATGTTTAAGCAAAACCACCAGGAGGCAGGAAAGCCACAGTGTCTCCTGTGACTTTTGTGATTGATGTGTTCAGTTCTCAGTTCTCTGCAATGAAAGTAACATAACACTGGGCTTTGCAGTGAATAGCCCAAACCTTGGTTTGCATAATTCATGAAATTGCATTACACAAACTTGGTTTAAAAAAATCCTGTTAGAGAATTTCTACAGTGTTTAGTAATCCTGTGAATTTTTGCCCATTGACATTTGCAGCATTTGGTTCTTGTATTGCTTCTAAATGAGCCACTGGATTTGCTTTGTTTCATTCCATCTTTAAGGATTTGTTGACATGTCCAAGTAGTCATGCCTGTTTGGGGGAAGGGAATGGGTTTAGCAGTTCACCAAGAATGGATCACTTGTGTCTTTACCCTTCAAGGGTCAGAGGTTACCTGACTCATAATAAGGGAAGTCCAACCTTGCAAGAGGCCAGAGAGATAGGATGACCTGCCAGGGAAAATACAAGTTAGTTTAAAATGCTAAGAAATTTAATTATGTATCAGGAATATTTAGCAGGATTAGAATTTTCTTTTCTTTTTCTTTTTTTTTTTTTTTTTGTAGAATTTTCTTTTAAATAAATACAGAAGCTTATATTTTTACTTATTTTTGTCAATTTGGAAATTTTAATGTTATGTATAATTTTACTCTTACAAAATTTATGTATAATTTATGTTATGTGTAATTTTACTCTTACAAAATTTATAATTTTAGTCTCTGGAAATGTATTTTAGTTGTGATGGGATGCAAAGTGTTAAAAAATACAAAGCATAAGGATTTGCTGTGATAAGCATACAGATTAGCTGTCCACAGCTGTGATTCATTACTTTAACCGTAGAAATTAAAAGTGGCTGATGGGAGGGTACTGCAAATTCAAACCACGCTTCTGTGCTGTAAAATTGAGAGGAATGAAAGAACAGAACATAATCCATGGCTTTCTACGCCCACAAAAACGTGTAGAGACAACGCTTTACATGCCACAGTTCAGCAGTTCTCAACTAGCAACATGCTAGGGCTTCTACTTTCACGGTACTTGAAAAATTCTGGTAAAGATTTGATGTGCGTTTTAGGAAAACTAAGGGCCAGAGCTTAAAACCTCTTATCTAGTGAGAGATTCACTTTATCAGCTCTGAAATATTTACACTGCAGATCAAGATCTTGGAGACAATAGTCGCTGTCTAGTTGGTAGAGGAAGCTCACCTCAAGGAAGCCTCTCTCCAAGGTAAGTGCTTTTTATACTGCAAAGTAAAGCAAGGAAACACTCAGAGAAATTGGAAACTTTTGTTATCTCAGATCTGGAAAGTGTCCATTTGTGAGGCTATAAAAAGCATTCTGTAGATACAAAGCATGTCTAGACAAGAAAAATGGTTCTAAATTAATTTGGAATATTAATTTAAACACATTATTAGATTTCTAAGCTAAAAGGAATACCTTTTCATATACCTAATCAGTTTGAACTATTTATCATTTGTATATTTAACTTCTGGTAAGATTGATTTGGCTGATAAAATGCAAATGTCTTAAAGATGTAAACCTAAGGTTTCTGACTTGGGTTCTAGCTGTGGCTTCCCCACTCAATCTCAGCTGCTACTTTTACATGTCTTGTGTTTGCTCCCTAAAGCCCCTCTAATTCTACTTAGATGGTTTGTTAAGTTATCTTAGATTTTTTTATGTGATAATTTGCCAGTACCATTCATCAGTATGTGATATATCAGTGGGAGGTTATGGAATTATTTTCTATTGTAAATGATAGGAATGGGGATGAAAGATTGTTTTAATTTATAGAAGGACCTGGAATATAGTGGTGCCTATTCTATTTTTATTCCATTTTCAACTTCTGCAGTGTCTATTTTTTCTCTCTAATTTTATTTACCAGCTATCTGCCATGAGCAAGTCACTACAGCCTTATTTTATTAAACAAAGCAAACGTTCATAATTTGTGTCAGTCTTTGTGTTTTCCCTACCCAGTCTGCTTCCTTGAGTATGCTAGAATGGTACTCTACTATTGAGTTACATGCCCAGACCCCTCATTTTCTTAGTTGGAAATGCAGCCTGTAACCAGATTTTGACTTCGTACTAGGTTATTGTGAAGGTCCTCTGAGGTAGAACCGGGACTAGAAACCAAACACAGCTCCACTCACTAGTGTAAGACCAAAACTGGACAAGAGAACATTGCATGTTCATTTTCATATGAGTAATACTTGTTTTGGGAAGGTTAAGATCTGTCCTTGGAGAACAGATAGAAGATATTTTAGTGATAGTTGTATAATCTACACAGATTGCTTTGGGTTGAATGATCTTTAGAACTGAACATTTAAAGCAGCTTTTTTTTTTTTTGTCTTTTCGAGACAGGGTCTCCCTGTAGCCCCAGCTGTCCTGGAACTCTGTAGACCAGGCTGGCCTTGAACTCACAAAGATCCGCCTGCCTCTGCCTCCCAAGTGCTAGGATTAAAGGCGTGCGCCACCACGCCCGGCTAAAGCAGCTTTTTAACATTTGTGTGGTGTTATTCTGATACCATGTCTTTTTCTTCTTTTTAGTATTTTTGAGAGAGGGTCTCCCTTTTAGTCCTAGCTGGCCTGGAGCTCATGCTGTAGACCAGGCTGGTCTTGAACTTACAGATATCCCCCTGCCTCTGCCTCCCAAGTGCTGGGATTAAAGGCGTGCACTACCATGCCAGGCCCTGTCTTTTCTTTTTTAAAGGTTTCTTTTTTTTTTTTAGACCAGTTCTTCCTGTAGCTCCCCCCCGCCCCCACCTGAAAGACAACTATGTAAAGGAGGCTGGCCTTAATCTCACAGAGAGCCATTTACCATTAAAGGCATATGCACCACACCTGGCTAGATTATGGTTTTATAAACCATAGGCCAGTCCAATGGAAGAAATTCCCCAATTGAGGTTCCCTCAACCCAGGTGTGTCAAGTTGACACTAAAGCTATCCAGCACATATGGGTATTGTGAACTGAACCCAGGTCTTCTTCAAGAGCCGAAAGTGCTTTTAACTGCTGAGCCATCCCTCCAGTCTCCTATATTAAAGTCCTAATGTTGTCTATTTCCCTTCCATACTATGTTCTTTTATAGCCTGTTTCAGAGATTATTGGTGGTATATTTATATTTTCTAGTGGTTTTAAATTATATACTATAGTAGTATATGATATCTATTGTGTTTTATGTAGTTCAGGGATGAAGAATGATGGTTACTCAATTTTAGGGTATATTATGGTTTGGAATTTTTTTTTTTTTTATTACTATTTCTGAGACAGGGTCTCCCTCTACCCCCAGCTGGCCTGGCTTTATAGATCAGGTTGGCCTTGAACTCAAAGAAATCTGCCTGCCTCTGCCTCCCAAATGCTGGGATTAAAGGTGTATGCTGCGGCTAGAGAGATGGCTTAGTGGTTAAGAATACCAGCTGTTCTTGCAGAGGACCTGAGTTCAATTCCCAGCACCCACATGGCGACTAGGAACCGTCTTTAACTCCGTTCCAGGGGAATCTGACACCCTCTTCTGACCTTCACAGCATTGCACAACATGGGTGCACCAACCTACATGCAGACAGTACATTCATACACATAAAAAAATAAAAAAATAAAAATAATTTTAAAAAGACGTATGCCGGGGCTGGAGAGATGGCCTAGCGGTTAGGAGCGCCGACGCTCTTGCAGAGGACCCGGGTTCGATCCCCAGCACCCACATGGCGGCCGAGAGCCGTCTGAAACTCCAATTCCAGGAGAACTCCAGTTCCAGGGGAATCCGACACCCTCTTCTGACCTCCGCGGCATTGCACGACACGGGTGCACAGACCTGCATGCAGACAGTACATTCATACACATACAGAAATAAATAAAATGAATTAAAAAAAAATTTAAAAAAAATAAAATAAAAAGAGGTATGCCACCACTCCCGGCTAGATTATAGTTTTATAAACTCAGGAATCTGATGCTTTTGGCACAGGCAGCCTGGTGTGAAAAAACTTGTACTCGGTATAAGAAACTCTAATGTACTGTACTTAAGCGTTCCCTTTTTTTAACTTGAGAATTAATGTTTTTGACAGATCCCCTGTAAGCAATTTACAGATTCGCTATGATCAGCCAAGCAACAGCAATTTGGAAAATCTGCCTCCAGTAGCAGCCAGTATAGAACAACTTTTGGAGAGACAGTGGAGTGAAGGACAACAGTTCTTGTTAGAACAGGGAACTCCAAGTGACAGTAAGTAATTCATTTTCTTGTCTTTAAACATGCGTAGTCAGGTAGATAAATGGGTTCAGAAATCTGTTTAATCAAAATAATGAAACTGTGGTACACATTTTATATAACATAGATCTGATGTGATAGTTTGGTAGAACAATGTTAGTGCTTCAGCTTGAACCCTATCTTTAGTTGTTAAATTCTTATTTGCAGGTTTTTTTTTTTGTTTGTTTTTGTTTTTTTTTTGTCTTTTCGAGACAGGGTCTCCCTGTAGTCCCAGCTGTCCTGGAACTCACTTTGTAGACCAGGCTGGCCTTGAACTCACAAAGATCCGCCTGCCTCTGCCTCGCCTTCCCGAGTGCTAGGATTAAAGGCGTGCGCCACCACACCCGGCTCTATTTATTTATTTTTTTTTAATTTTTTTTTAAATTTTTTTTTTAATTTTTTTTTTTATTCATTTTATTTATTTCTGTATGTGTATGAATGTACTGTCTGCATGCAGGTCTGTGCACCCGTGTCGTGCAATGCCGCGGAGGTCAGAAGAGGGTGTCGGATTCCCCTGGAACTGGAGTTCTCCTGGAATTGGAGTTTCAGACGGCTCTCGGCCGCCATGTGGGTGCTGGGGATCGAACCCGGGTCCTCTGCAAGAGCGTCGGCGCTCCTAACCGCTAGGCCATCTCTCCAGCCCCCACCCGGCTCTATTTAAAAAAAATTCTTTAATCTCTTATTTGTGGACATGGGAATAAGAATGTACCTGTGTCATCAGGGTGCTGTGAAGGTAGATACCATGCAAAATACAAAGAAGTGCCCTTGCTTTCTGTCAGCTAGGTTCAAATATCATAAAATTGGTGTTTTCTCCATCATACTGTACTTTGTTCTTGACAGCTTCTCTCACCTTAGTTATTTGAAGAAAACTTGCTTGCTTTTGGAGAAGTTTTTAAGGAATACATTTAGAAGCCGGGCATGGTGGTACACACCTTTAATCCCAGCACTTGGGAGGCAGGAGCAGGCCTAGCTCTACAGAGCGAGTTCCAGGCCAGCTGGGACTACAAGGAGACCCTGACTCAAAAAGACCCCCCCCCAAAAAAAATGCATTTAGTATATTTAGGTAATTTAATTTTATATTTAATGGACTAGTGATTAGTGAATTTTATATTTAGTTGATAAGTTAATTATTTATTAGTACATATTCTTCATATATATTTAATACTTTTAAGGTGTTGAGTAGTAGGACCATGCCCAAAAAGCAAAGTTAGAGTAGGTGGTATGGAGGGAAATGGGTATTTTCCACCATTTTGGCATAGAAATCTTTACTGCTTTATTTTACAAAAATACTGGTGCCACACATGGTGGCACACACCTTTAATCACAGCACTTGGAAGGTGGAGGCAAGTGGATTTCGGAGAGCTTCAAGCCAACCTGTGAGTTCTAGGCCAGCTGGTACTACATAGTGAGTGATACCTTGTCTCAAAAATAAGACTTTTTACCTGGGCGTGGTGGCACACGCCTTTAATCCTAGCACTTGGGAGGCAGAGGCAGGCGGATCTCTATGAGTTCAAGGCCAGCCTGGTCTATAGAGTGAGTTCTAGGCCAGCTGGGGCTGCAGGGAGACCCTGTCTCAAAAAGACCAAAAAAAAAAAAAAAAGACTTTTTTTTTAATTGCTAGTGAGCCAAGGGCCATAATTTTTTATTTATTTTTTATTTTTTGGTGAATGATGCCCCTACACCCCCCCCCCCCCAAATGCAGGTTTAGCTTCGTGTTAGTGCATATTGCATCTCATTTGGGCACACTAAGTATTTCTTTGTAAGGTCTTGAAGAGGAGAGAGAAAAGTTAAGTCATTGGGAAATCACCATGTATGTCTGGCAGTAAGAGAAACACAACTTTTTAATACCTAGACTATTTAAAGTGTCCATCACTGTGTTGTCAGTTGAAAGTCTTAAGTCTTGGGAGGAATTAACACAACATTTGGGGTGATGAAGCAGGACAAAAAGCTTGTTCACAGATGATGTGACCTTCTATAAGAGAGGGGTGCTGGGGGCACACACATAGTGTTCCCTACTGGGAACTGTCGAAAGACTTGAGCAGTTGAGATGGCAGGCTTTCTGCCAGGTGTTTGGCGGCATGCTTATTTTGTATTGTGGTGGTGGTTGCTACTGCTGTTTTGTTGTGATTGCTCTAGTGTTTGGGGATCCCACTCAGGACTGTGTGCATGCTAAACACACACTCTACTGCTCGCCTGCATCTCCAGGCCTGCTATGCTTAGTTCAAATTGCAACTAATAAAACACGTGAACCTTACCAAAACAAAGTATAATTGTGTGACTATTTCCTGTTGTAAACATTGCGCATTTCTGGTTGTCAGTATGGCTTCATTTGAGAAACCATGGCAGGTACTTTGGGAAATTTAAATTTTGCTTTATTTTGAGACAAATATAATGTCATTATTCTTCTCTGTAGAAATTACTTGAACCTAATGGTTTGTTGTTGTTGTTGTTGTTGTTGTTGTTGTTTTTGTTGTTGTTAACAAAGTTTCCATCTAGGAACGGTCTCCCTTTGTGTGTATGTGTTCACAGATATGAACATGACATTTATATCTAATGTAAATTTAGGAATAAGTCTCAATTATTTGTCTTCTACGTAATTCCTACATTTCTTTTTTTTTTAATTAAAAAATTTTTTTTAATTAATTTTATTTATTGTACTGTCTGCATGCAAGTTTGTGCACCCGTGTCGTGCAATGCCGCGGAGGTCAGAAGAGGGTGTTGGATTCCCCTGGAACTGGAGTTCTCCTGGAATTGGAGTTTCAGACGGCTATTGGCCGCCATGTGGGTGCTGGGGATCGAACCCAGGTCCTCTGCAAGAACGTCAGCACTCCTAACCACTAGGCCATCTCTCCAGCCCCAATTCCCACATTTCTACTTATCCATAAAGCAACTGACACTATGATCATAAAATACTTAGTTATGGGAGATGACTTGTCTTTATTTAAAACCATACAATATTTGCTAGTTTTAGGAATGCTGAAGTCATTACACCAACTTCAAGTTGAAAATCGAAGACTAGAAGAACAGATTAAAAACTTGACTGCCAGAAAAGAACGTCTTCAGTTATTGAATGCACAGCTTTCAGTGCCTTTTCCAACAATTGCAGCAAATCCTAGTCCTTCTCATCAAATACACACATTTTCAGCACAGACTGGTAAGCATGCAACTGTTTGTTTTGTATCCTAGGAAAATGGATAGACTCTTAATGTCATTACATAGTAAGTGATGGCTGGTCATGTTATATGAAGATGTGGGGAAGGAGTGGTGGGCTGTTGCTGAAGGACAGCTCCATTAACTAGCTATGAACTAAGTTCCATTTCTTCAGTATGTAGTTTGCTGATAAAATTTATTTAAATGTGTAATGATATTGTTGAGTTAAAGCTGTGGTATTCTGTAGAAGTGTACAGCACCTCTCGCCCTCATTTAGTTTGTCCTGAGAGTAGCAAGACTGGGCTTCAGTCTACGTTTTAAATAGCCTTCAACCTTATACATATTATACTTCAGCAGGGTATGTTTCTTTTATGCTTACTTTTCTAGCTCCTACTACTGATACATTGAACAGCAGTAAGAGCCCACATATAGGAAACACCTTTTTACCTGACAGTTCTCTTCCTGTATTAAATCAGGTAATTTTTGTGGATATATTCATTTGTGTGTTTTACTTGGGAACAAGAGTATATTACATTAAATGGTTTAAAATGATTTAAACAGTTTTGCTCTGCTCTTTACAATTTGGGTTTCTATTCTTTCTTACGTTAGGACTTAACGTCCAGTGGACAAAGCACCAGCAGTTCCTCTGCTCTTTCGACTCCACCACCTGCTGGGCAGAGTCCAGCTCAACAAGGCTCGGGAGTTAGTGGAGTTCAGCAGGTCAATGGTGTGACAGTGGGGGCGTTAGCTAGTGGAATGCAGACTGTAACATCCACTATTCCTGCAGTGTCTGCTGTGGGTGGAATAATTGGAGCTCTGCCAGGTAACCAACTGGCAATTAATGGCATTGTGGGAGCTTTAAATGGGGTTATTCAGACCCCTGTCACAATATCCCAGAACCCTGCCCCCCTTACCCACACAAGTGTACCACCTAATGCAGCACATCCAATGCCAGCTACACTGACTAACAGGTGAGAAACTTCTTAACAATGTTGTCCTTGTTCTAGATTGGGGTTTTTAATGTGTCTTTATCGATGTTCTCAATGAAAAAGTTAACCAAAACTTTTAAACTAAGTATGTGCTTGCTACTCAGTATTTTTATTTTTGAGGCTTATGTAATTTCAATATGAAAAAAAAATCAGTTTCAATAACATGATATTAAATAGTCTATATTGAGCTGGAGAGATGGCCTAGTGGTTAGGAGTGCCGACTGCTGTTGCAGAGGACCTGGGTTCGATCCCCAGCACCCACATGGCTGCTGAGAACTGTCTGTAACTCCAGTCCCAGGAGAATTCCAGTTCCATTGGTGCACAAACCTGCATGCAGACAGTACATTCATACACATAAAAATAAATAAAAATTTAAAAAAATAGATAAAAGTAGTCTATATTGAATATGTCAGTTGATCTGTGGTTTCAGTTTTTAAATGCTAATATTCCTTATTCTCTCTTTTTTTTTTTTTTTAAGACAGGGTCTCTCTGTAGCTCCAGCTGTCCTGGAACTCACTCTGTAGACCAGGCTGGTCCTGAACTCACAAAGATCCGCCTGCTTCTGCCTCCCAAGTGCTAGGATTAAAGGCGGGCGTCACCAAGCCCGGCTCCTTATTCTCTTATATATTGCATACATGTATCTTAAGTTTTGAAAAGAGAAGATATTGTGGCAATCACATGATACTGGTTTCTTTAGATTTATCAGTATAGGGGCTGGAGAGATGGCCTAGCAGTTAAGAGCGCCGACGCTCTTGCAGAGGACCCGGGTTCAATCCCCAGCACCCACATGGCGGCTGAGAACCGTGTTTAACTCCGATTCTAGGAGAACTCCAGTTCCAGGGGAATCGAGACCCTCTTCTGACCTCCGCGGCATTGCATGACATGGGTGCACAAACCTATATGCAAACAGTACATTCATACACATAAAGATTTATCAGTATAATTTTGTTAATTTCTAATCAAAGATTTTTGATGAAGTAAGGGATAGATAATTAGCTTGAGTTTCCAGAAGTGATGAGATGCACTGGCTGCACAAGATTTTCATTTGAATGTTGAGTCAAACAAGAAGACTAAAGCTGTGTTGTTAAATGTAATTTTGAAATGAATTTGCATTAGCTGTTACTAATAACTGTTTTTGCATTCATACTTAATTTTCCTGACCATTGGGATTATTTTAAAAAGGCGAGGTCAAATCAGTTATTCTGTTGGTATTTTTTATCCATTTTATTTGTAACATTGGGAGGCCCATGTAGGCTGGTGCTGTGGTAAGGAAGCAGTAAGTCCTTTCTCTTTCTTAAATGCATATTACTTAGTGTATGCTAAGTTGTCCTTGAATAATCAAAAAGAAGTTATATATACTTCATTAAGTTTTGTAAGTTTGTTCCTGAAAAGTATTGTAGTTAAAAACTTAATTAAATTTTAAATGAAATTATAGTTCATTTTACACTTTTAGACAAATATAGTAGAGAGTAAGAATTATAATCATTTTTCAGTGCCTCGGGACTAGGATTACTTTCTGACCAGCAGAGACAAATATTCCTTCATCACCAGCAGTTCCAGCAGCTGATAAATTCTCAGCAGCTCACATCAGTAAGTTCTTCCTTTATTTTTAGTAAGACAGTGTATTCCTGACTATAGTCCATATTTGTTGTGGTTGTGTATTCTTCCTTTTGTGAATGTAATCCAAAAAGTTTTTCTTGCCATTTGGCATAACTATAGCGGAAAACATTTGTTGGTTAATTTATAAATAAATATTATAGTATCTGTTAATGGAGCTGTTGAAGCTTTGGCAATTGAAATCTAAGTCTGTATTTTCATGGCACTTCATTCCGATAGGGAGTTAGATGAGAAAGTACATCATGATGCACAGATAAAAGATAAAGTGGGATGAAGGTTCAAGGAGTGAGGTGGGGGCCTTTTTTACTACCTTTGTGGTGTTTGGGAGTAGAACCCAGGGCCTTACATGTGCTGGGCTATACCGCCCATCCCACTTCTAAATATTCTATTATTATTATTATTATTATTATTATTATATTTGGTCTTTTTGAGACAGGGTCTCCTTGTAGCTCCAACTGGCCTGTTACTCACTATGTAGGCCAGGGTGGCCTGGAACTCAGATCTGCCTGCCTCTTTCCCCAAGTGCTGGCATTAAAGGCATGTACCACCATGCCAAGCTAAATATTCTATTATTATTTTACTTGTATGAGTGTTTTGCATGCATGTATGTAAGTGCACCATTTGCATGCAATGCCCTGCTACAGAGGCGGAAAGACAGTTTCAGATCCCCTGGAACTTGAGTAACAAGTGGTTGTTAGCTGCCATGTGGGTGCTGGGAATCAAATCCAGGTCTTCTGGAAGAATAGCTAGTGTTCTTTTTTTAATTATTATTATTATTATTTTTTTTTATTTATTTTATGTGTATGAATGTACTGTCTGCATGTAGGTTTGTGCACCCGTGTCGTGCAATGTCGCGGAGGCCAGAAGAGGGCGCTGGATTCCCCTGGAACTGGAGTTCTCCTGGAATTGGAGTTACGGACGGTTCTCAGCCGCCATGTGGGTGCTGGGGATCGAACCCGGGTCCTCTGCAAGAGCAGTCGGTGCTCTTAACCACTAGGCCATCTCTCCAGCCCTTAATTATTATTCTTTAATAGCTAGTGTTCTTAACTGCTGAGCTATCTCTCTAGCCACAGCCGCACTTTGAGATAGGCTGGTAGAAACTCTTTGAGGGGTGACTTTTGAGCCCATTATTCTGTCACCTAGCTTTAGTAGTTATTTCAGTTGTCCTATTCTTGATTCATGCATTCCCCTCAGTTTTCTTAAGATTATTTTAAGAATTCTTGCCGGGCATGGTGGCGCATGCCTTTAATCCTAGCACTTGGGAGGCAGAGGCAGGCGGATCTTTGTGAGTTCAAGGCCAGCCTGGTCTACAAAGCAAGTTCCAGGCCAGCTGGGGCTACATGGAGACCCTGTCTCGAAAAGACCAAAAAAAAAAAAAAAAGAATTCATTGGAAGACGCATTTCAAAACAGTGGCTGCTTTTGCAGAGGACCTGGGTTCAATTCCCAGCACCCACATGATGGCTAACAACCATTTTTAACTCCATTTCCAGGGGATCCAATACCTTCTGTGGCTTCTGTGGGCAGAAACTGCAGTACTATGTAGTATTTTCATGATAAGAACCATCAAAGAGAAAGAAGAATCCTGAAGAGTTAGTTAGATACTGGCTTTTACAGAAATATGGAAGAACAGAAGGAAACCAGGTTTTGTTAGGAAATGGTGATTGTTTTATGGGCATTCAATTTGTCCTCTGGTTCCATGTGCTCCCCATCTGTGGATTCAGTCAGCTACAGATAAATAGTATTTGAAAAGAAAAGCTTGCATCTGTGCTGAACATCCATTCATAGTCCTTTTCTTGTCATTATCCCCTAAACAGCACAGTACAACAGTACCTGATAAACAGCCAGCACCCAGGAAATGTATGTTCAGTGCTTGCTAAGAAAGAATCCGTAACTGCATCAACGAAGCATGGTGTTCCCTTATAAGAGCTGATGGCCACTTTTACAAATGTTTGAACAAAACTATGGGCAGGGTTTGGCTCACGTTCAGGGTTAAGCTCCTGTTCTCTGTTCATTGCAGACAATCTCATTTGCATACAGTTTTCCCGTATTAGCTTGCTGTCTTTTGAAAATATTTCCAGATGACACTGGGCATTTACAGTAGATAGGTATTACCTAGTGCTCTTATTTTCTTTATAGTGCGAATTTAATTTACTATTATATTTAAATAATAGTAAAGAAATAGAAAAGGCAGGCTTTTGCACACTGCTGGGTTTGGGGGCTAACAGCTCATCTTCTCTCCCATTCTGCTGAAGGAACAGCACCAGGCCTTCTTGTATCAGCTGATGCAGCAGCAGCAGCAGCAGCAGCAGCAGCAACAGCACCACCCACCAGAGCTGCAGCAGCTGCAGCTTCCAGGGCCTGCACAGATCCCCATTAACAACCTCCTTGCAGGGACTCAGGCGCCCCCACTTCACACGGCCACCACCAACCCCTTCCTCGCCATCCATGGAGACAACACAAGTCAGAAAGTCACTGTAAGTATATGTTGTGTCATGCCTAGTGGGACAAGAATCCTATTCCTATTGGGCGGATAATCTTTTTTTGGTGGCACACACCTTTATTTTTTTTTCCAATTTTTTTATTAAACTTTTTCCATAGGTCATATATCATTTCTCAGTCGAATCTAGAATTGCTTCCCTTTCCATGCCCCCCACCCAGTCCCTGGGCAGAGAATCTTTAACCTTTTTTCCCCCCAACATTATTCCTTTGGATTTTTTTTTGGTCTGTTTGAGACAGGGTGTCCCTGTAGCCCCAGCTATCCTGGAATTTGCTCTGTAGACCAGGCTGGCCTTGAACTCACAAAGATCCGCCTGCCTCTGCCTCTGCCTCCCAAGTGCTAGGATTAAAGACGTGTGCTACCACACCAGCTTTTTTTTTTTGGTCTTTTATGAGACAAGGTCTCTCTGTAGCTTTAGCTGGCCTTGAACTTACAGAGATCCCACCTGCCTCCCAAGTGCTGGGATTAAAGGTGTGTGCCACTGCCCCTGGCCTGATTTATTTTCTTAGCCCAGTCATTTTTAGCAGCTGGATATTGTAAACACCAAGGGCCTAACCCAATTTGCATGTCCCTTAAATTTATTATATGAATTTACACATAAGGTTTGAAGGCCATTTGTGGTATAATATTTTCCAAAATTAAAATGTATCAGTTAGCAAGATATATGGGATAGCCCACACAAAATAGTTACTTTCTTTTTTTTGTCTTTTGTCTTTTTGAGACAGGGTCTCCCTGTAGCCCCAGCTGGCCTGGAACTTGCTCTGTAGACCAGGCTGGCCTTGAACTCACAAGATCTGCTTGCCTTTGCCTCCCAAGTGTTAGGATTTAAAGGTGTGCACCACGATGCCCGGCTTGATTACTTTAAGGAAACTTTAATTTGGCTAGTTATAAACTATGAAATTATTATGTCATGCTTTAGCCAAAGTTGATTGAGCTAATGCATTTAATTTTGTTTGGATTTGAACTATAGAGACTTAGTGATAAAACTGGGCCTGTAGCTCAAGAGAAAAGTTGACACTTGAAAGCATCTGAGAATCGCCTGTCCTGCTGTCCTGTCACTTCACCCAGCTGCTCCGAAGTCCTTTACTACAAACTATGAAGAAATGCAACAAGAAACTGCACACCGAAGGATGCTGCCCACACATTCTTATAAGGCTTGATGGATTTTCTTGTTGCTTTGTTGCACTGAAATGGAATTTTTGTACCCTCACCCCTATCCAAAGTGTTTGAACTTTGGAAGAATAACTAGTATTTTTTTTTTCAATGAAATAATTTACATAGTAAGTTTATCAACCCCAATATATATATAGATATATATATATACTTGGTGCACAACTAGTTTTGTTATAAATTGGAGATACAAATAGTAAAACTAAAGACTTGTTCCATTTACAAACTACTTGGTTTTATTGTAAAAATTGGAATATGAAATATTATCTTATTTGAGTTAGAGTGTGCTTGCTCCGTGAGTCAGATCTTAAATTTCAAAGAACTGTCCAGTTTCTTTTCTTGGAGTTTTATTCATTAAATATTGTGATTATATAAGTCATCAACTGGGGCTTTGCAAGCTTTGTTTAAAAACAATACAACTTCCTTTTTAATGATATTTGGCCATTTGGTAATCATATTAAGATGGAAACATCTGCTTCTGCTAAAGGTAATTTTCTTTTGCCAAAAATGCTTTTTCTTTAGTGTTAAGATCTTACTCATATCTAAAGAAATCTTGAGTTAAGTGAATTCTAAGGCTGCTGGGAGAACCAGATCAATATGAAATGAACGATTTCCTTCAGAAAGAGACACCGATTTGGAAACTGTTGATGGGGTCTGGCTTGAGTCAAGTGCCTGTTGGGGCCTCCCTGGGTTGAAAGGGCTGCAGACAGCAGAGCTCCATCCAACTAGTCAGTCCTCGGAGGTCACAGGAATAGGCTGCCTGTGCCAGCAGCCTGCCCCATGCTTCTGCCTTTGTTGAAAACTTTCTATGCCACTGCAGATAGCTCAGGCAAAACAGTTACCTGGGTATTTATCCACTAATGAGTCACAGAAAATGAGTGGGTTTGGTAAGAGTATGCTTGTTTTTGTTCACCAGCTTCTCATTACTGCTCACTAAAACAAAAATGGGCCACTACAGTTCCTGAAACCTGTCTTGTAGTCCTTCCACTTTGGGTAGCCACGCTCTTGATGTGGCAATATGGCAGGGTAATAAGCAACTGGGGATGTAATCATTGATCTGTTTCTGAGTGTGTGAATTATTAGTGGAAAAGACCCAGCTGTAATCAGACCTCCACTGTGTACTCAGCTGGAAGAACGTGTTAATTCTGCAGTATGTCTCTTGGTTAAACATTGCACAGTTCTTACCTCATTTCTGTAAATAAAGTTTGTGAATCTGTTTTGTAATGTGAAAAATTCATAAGATAACATTGATATTTTGATTTGTAATATTTCTAATTGGTAGATTTAATTGAAAGGTAAAATTAATTTATTTTTATATGTTCAGGGGAATTTTAAAGAAAGTAAAAACTTTTGTAGATAATTTAAAAAATCAGTGTGGTTTATTTTATTTAACCCACTGGTTGTTATTCTGTAACAATTTGTATAAATGGTAAATTTTGAATGTGTTATTTTACCTAGATGTAAAATTCCACATGTATTAAAATGTACAAAGTTTGTTCATAAAATTTAATGATGTTTATAGCTCTGTGCCATTCTTGTTTGGAGGGGTGGCTGTCCTGAGACCATGGGATCTCATCCATGCAGTTCCTCCCAGTTGTGTGTGTTAAGTGTTTTGTTTGGCCCTTGAATACAATAATATGAAGTTGTCTAACATCCCAACAGTAGACTCTGCAGAACAGTGTGTGAAGCAAGTCACTCCTGTGGGTCCAGAGATGGCAGCTAATCAGTGAGGGGAGAAAGGTGCATTATTAAC
The DNA here is from genome assembly GCA_009823505.1 of Rhizomys pruinosus. Lineage (NCBI taxonomy): Eukaryota > Metazoa > Chordata > Mammalia > Rodentia > Spalacidae > Rhizomys > Rhizomys pruinosus. Next base: position 202,054 of record VZQC01010425.1, read on the forward strand.
ATACAGTAAGAGAGGGGACAGTCAGCTCAAGAGGACGTCTTTAATTACAGCACATTAAAAAATGGCATGTATGTATATTCAGTACAAAATAAATTCTTTTATTTCCATACTTAGAGTTCACTAGGGGCATTCCCTAAAAGAGAATACAGAGCTGTTGAATGGGTTCACGTATCCCAGCCAACTTCAAATGTAGCTAAGGATGGCCTTGAACTTCTGGTGGTCCGGCATTCACCTCCTAGTGCTAGGATTTACAGTCCCATGCCCACACAACTGGTTTATATGTTGCTAGGGACAGAACCCAGGGCTTCATGCATGCTAGGCCAGGACTTCAGCAACTGAGCCACAGCCTAGCCCTACATTCTTTATTAAGGAGTAAATTTTAGATTAGTGGAAAACAAAAGCTTAATTTTTAGGAAGTCTTTTCCCTTAGCCTAGTGTGATGACTCACATATGCACCCCCAATCCAACATCTGGAAGGCTGAGGCACGAGTGGCTGAGAGTACTCATTAGCTGCTTTTCAGAAGAGATGGCTGGTTCCCACCATGTGGCTAACCACCACTAGTGACTCCGGTTCCAGTGGCTCTCACATCTTTTCTGGACTATGAGCATTGCACATTGCATGTATAGGGTCACGTGCAGACAAGTAGGCACACATAACATGATTTATTTTTCTCCTTCCTAGTTTTGATACTAACTTGGGAGGCAGAGGCAGGTGGATCTCTGAGTTCAAGGCCAGCCTGGTCTATATAGCAAGTTCCAGGCCAGCTGGGGCTACAAAAAAGACAAAAGATTTTGTATTTTAGTAATTGAACTTTGTATCCTTTGCTTAATTTCCTGGGCAATCTGTGAAGTTCCCTGGCATGGTGGACACCTTGTCTGGTGCTCTAAAGGTTCTCTTTTTATATGGGGGTCTGTGGGGTTGGAGTGTAGGTGGGCAGAGGACCTGAAGCACAGCAGCCTCACAGCTCGGGATAGGAAAGCAGTGGAAAGGCAGGAGAGAGCCTTGAGCACTTCCACAGCTCACAGCTGGAGTGTTGGGAAGGTAGAGAGAGGGGAGGTCAGAAAAACTGGGTCCCATAAGAAACACCATGTTACCCCTCTTCACTGACCTGGTTGCTGGAAACTCAACTCCCAGGAGCAGCTTGAGGCGGACTGATGTGTGTTATCCAGTTTGAGTTACTACTCCTGGTATTGCTCCTTTCCTTTAGGCTACTATGTGAGACTTGCAGTACTTTCTGGCAGGCACCTGCTGCCTTCCCTGCTTCCGAAGCTGCCTGTCCTCATTCACTGTGGCCACGTGAACCCCATTCCTTTCATCTTCACATAGCAGAAGAGGAAGACCAGGCAGGACCTTCTTAGGGACACTAGATTTCAAAAGACATGGAAACTTCTAGAAGGGAATCCGAGGAGAGTTTTAGTTTTTGATGGGCTCATTTTTCCCTCTCTCTGTTTGGAGACATGGTCTCACATGTTTGTCTGGCTGATCTTGAACTCACTGTGGAGGATGGCCAGAACTGAGTGCTGGAAGTCAAAGCCACTCATGCATGCCAGGAAAGCATCCTGCCAGCTCAAATATGCCCCAGCCCAGAGTTTAGGAGTTAACATCTACTTTTCCCACCGAAGAATGTGAGTCTGCAGAAAACCAAAAGGTGACCCACATTGGTCTTCAGGATTAGAGATGAAGTCGCCCAGAAAGTGCTGTAGCTAGGCCACATGTGATGGTGTGAGCATGGGAGCTGTTTGCATGTGGACAGCAGGAGAGGCCAAATGTGCACAGTAGCTGAGGGGAGGCTGTGTCCACCAGTGCAAGCACGCAGGCACCTTCCTTGGCCCAGCTCTTCATGCAGATGGGTCTAGTTTTCTCTGCAGTACCTCTCCCATTTGGCAACCAAAGGAATCCCACTCCGAGGGACTGCCCATGGCCAGTGACCTGAGGGAGCTGTGGAGAGATGAGCCAGCCTGGTCTGAAGGGGCCCCACTCTCCGAAACCCTCTTCCTCACTGGGATAACCATCACGGAGCCCCAGAGCCTCTTTCCCCTGCCAGCAGCAAGGTTTGGGGTTCTTCCTGAGTAAACCTGACATTGCAGTGGAAAATGCAGTCCTTGGGTGTTACTGTGGGGCTTTGAGGGAAACTGCCAAGCCAAAGCTGCTTTCTATCACTTGCTTTCTCCCTCGCTGCATGCATGCTTGTGCATGCATGCTGATTTTTGGAATCCAGGTGTAAAGAAAGACCAGGAACGAGATACAGCAACAGTCTTGAGTTGCCTGGGAAAACAGGTGTCATAAGGACTGCCAGGCTGGCCTGGAGGAGCCCAGCTCTCATTGGGTAATGGCAGCCTGACAGGAAGTAGGGGCATGGTTCCTTTGGAACATGGTGGCCCTCATCAGCACAGTTGTGCTCTTCCTCCCCAACTTCACAACTGTTTGATCTACCATGCCAAAAGCTGGAGGTTGGGGGTGGGATCAGGGACAGGACTGGACTGTGACTCCCTGACCCTCCTATGTCTTCATGCTGCTCAAGGCCAGGATGTTGGTGGGCAGCCCAGTCCTCTGCAGAGCTCTGCTCATACAGAAGGTAGCACAGCCCTGGACCTTCCACAGCTCTCCAGCAGCAAGACCCGGGCTCCCTGCAATGCCATGTGGAGGTGGGTGGCCCAGGAGGTAGAGGCTGTGGAGATGGCCAGATTCTGAGCAGAAGTGAGCTGGGCTCAGTGTGCATCCCACTTCAGGATCGTGCCAGGCCAGTGCTTTGTATCTATTAACTAATATGTGATCTCTGTCTTCCTATGTCTATGTATCCATCCATCTTTAGGCAGCAGAGATGGAACTGCAGGCCTCCCCCATGCCAGGCAAGGGCTCTAAGTACAACCACTGAGTCACAGTCCTGGAAATATTTTTAATTTTTGTGTATGAAGTGTTGCCTGTACATATATAAGTGCACATGTGTCATGCAATATGTAAGTGCACATGTGTCATGCAATCCCAGTGGACGTCAGAAGAGGGCATCAGATTCCTTGAAATGAGTTATGGACAGTTGCTAGCTGCCATGAGGGTGTTGGGAACTGAACCCAAGTCCCCTGTAAGAGCAGCCAGTGCTATTAACTGCTGAGTCGTCTCAGCCCCCACCAATTTTTTTTTTTTTTTTGAGGTAGGGTCTCCCTGTAGCCCCAGCTGTCCTGGAATTCACTCTGTAGACTAGGCTGGCCTTGAATTCACAGAGATCTACCTGCACTTGCTTCTCCCTCCCGAGTGCTAGGATTAAAGTCATTCTCCACCATGCCTGGTTTAAAGATGGTTCTTAGCCACCAAGTGGGTGCTGGGAATTGAACCCTGTTACTCTGCAACAGCACTTGGGGCTCGTAACTGCTGAGCCATCTCTACAGCCCCACCAATTCTATTCTTTTTTGTTGTTTTTGGATTTGTTTTTTTGAGACAGGGTCTCCCTGTAGCCCTAGCTGTCCTGGAATTCGTTCTGTAGACCAGGCTGGCCTTGAATTCACAAAGATCCACCTGCCTCTGCCAAGTGCTAGGATTAAAGGCGTGCACCACCACACCGGGCTACAGTTTCCTTATACAGTAAGACCTTTGATGGGATATATTTTAAGGGGGTTGGTGGAAGGTGGAAGGTTTATCTTTTTTTTTTTTTTAATTTTTTATGTGTATGAATTTACTGTCTGCATGTAGGTTGGTACACACATGTCGTGCAATGCCTCAGAGGTCAGAGGCATTGCACGTCCAGGTCGGAGTCCCCTGGAACTGGAATTAAAGACAGTTCTTAGCCGCCATGTGGGTGCTGGAAATGGAACCCCCTCTTGCAAGAGCAGTCGGTGCTCTTAATCACTGAGCCATCTCTCCGGCCCCAATTCTATTCTTAATAGAACAGGATAGATGTAACTGTTGCCAAAGACAAAATTTCCTATAGAGATTGTGTAAGCAGGCGGGAGCAGGCTAAAGCTGAGAGGACAGTTAATTACAGTGGCATTTACTTCACGAAACAAACTTGAACCAGTAGAATTTGGTTTAAATGAGACAGTTCATGTTATATTTCTGTTCTAGCTATTAATCATCTATCAGATGTTTAGCCAATATTCTCTCCCATTGTGTAGGCGGTCTCATCGCCTAGTTTACTACTCTTAGCTGTACAGAAGCCTTAGTTCAAGAGGTCCTATTTGTCTCTCTTTGACATCATTTCCTGAATGAGCAGGCTCCTGAAGGTTCTTCCCTACGTTATAGTTCTAACAGTTTCTGAGCTTCAAGTCTCACATTAAGGTTTAATTCATTTGAGTTCTATGCAAGGTGAGAAACGGATCTAGTTTGGTTTTTCTACATGTGGACATCCAATTTTCGTAGAACCAGTTCTTGAAGCTGTCTTTTCTCCAACCTTTATTTTTGGCATCTTTCTAAAAAATCAGGTGGCTGTAGTTGTGGACTCAAATGGGTTCTCTAAGGCCAGGCGTGGTGGTGCACCCCTTTAATCCCAGCACTTGGGAGGCAGAGGCAGGTGGACCTTTGTGAATTCAAGGCCACCCTGGTCTACAGAGTGAGTTCCAGGCAGCTGAGGCTACGGTTTTTTCTTTTTTTTTCCTTCCCAGTACCATGCTGGCTTAGTGCCTCTGGCTCTGATATATAATTTGAGTTAACATATGGTGATACCTCCAGCAGGATTTGTTTTGCTTAAGATTATTTTGGCTACTGACTTTCGTGGAACCCTTCCCAATACTGACCCAGGTGGAGCCTCTCCCAATACTGACCCAGGTGGAGCCTCTCTCAATACTGACCCAAGTGGAGCCCCTCTCAATACTGACACAGGAGGAGCCACTCCCAATACAGACCCATGTGGAGCCCCTCCCAATACTGACTCAGGTGGAGCCCCTCCCAATACTGACCCAGGTGGAGCCCCTCCCAATACTGACCCAGGTGGAGCCTCTCTCAGTACTGACCCAGGTGGAGCCTCTCTCAATACTGACCCAGGTGGAGCCTCTCTCAATACTGACCCAGGTGGAGCCCCTCCCAATACTGACCCAGGTGGATACTCTCAATACTGACCCAGTAAGCTACTCATAGATAAACCTTCATCCAGAGGTAGATGTCATTAGGGTGTAGCCAACTCGGACATATCTTTTATTCTCAAAAAATCCCCACCTCAGAAAGGTGGGGAGTCAGCTTTAAGCACCAATAATTGTGTCCTGGATCCTGCTAAACCAAATGTGCACAAAAATCCTGAGGTCTCCTCTCACTTTGATATGCAGGCTGTCAGTTGATACAGCACTGGAGCACGATGAAGGGACGTCTCCTTTGAACCATCATACTAGGCACCATGAAGGCTTTGCAAAATGCAAGCAATGGAACCATTTGTCCAATTCTAGTCTTCACTACTGCTTTACTGGTTGACACCCAGGCTTAGGGCATTAGTTTTTGACTCACAATCTACCCTTTATTTAAACTACATCTATGGGAGAAATGGAGACTTGGGTGATTTTCTCATTAAGTGGGAAAGAGAGGTGTAGTGTAGGGGGTCAAGGAATGGAGGGTCGCACTGTCATATATTAGAGAAGGTCCAGTATGGGGGTCGAGGCCTGGAGGGTCCCACTGTCATACATTAGAGAAGGTCTAGTGTGGGGGTCAAGGCCTGGAGGGTCCACTGTCATATATTAGAGAAGGTCTAGTGTGGGGGTCGAGGCCTGGAGGGTCCACTGTCATATATCAGAGAAGGTCTACTGTGGGGGTCGAGGCCTGGAGGGTCCCACTGTCATATATCAGAGAAGGTCTACTGTGGGGGTCGAGGCCTGGAGGGTCCACTGTCATATATCAGAGAAGGTCTAGTGTGGGGGTCGAGGCCTGGAGGGTCCACTGTCATATATCAGAGAAGGTCTAGTGTGGGGGTCGAGGCCTGGAGGGTCCACTGTCATATATCAGAGAAGGTCTAGTGTGGGGGTCGAGGCCTGGAGGGTCCACTGTCATATATCAGAGAAGGTCTAGTGTGGGGGTCGAGGCCTGGAGGGTCCACTGTCATATATCAGAGAAGGTCTAGTGTGGGGGTCGAGGCCTGGAGGGTCCACTGTCATATATCAGAGAAGGTCTAGTGTGGGGGTCGAGGCCTGGAGGGTCCACTGTCATATATCAGAGAAGGTCTAGTGTGGGGGTCGAGGCCTGGAGGGTCCACTGTCATATATCAGAGAAGGTCTAGTGTGGGGGTCGAGGCCTGGAGGGTCCACTGTCATATATCAGAGAAGGTCTAGTGTGGGGGTCGAGGCCTGGAGGGTCCACTGTCATATATCAGAGAAGGTCTAGTGTGGGGGTCGAGGCCTGGAGGGTCCACTGTCATATATCAGAGAAGGTCTAGTGTGGGGGTCGAGGCCTGGAGGGTCCACTGTCATATATCAGAGAAGGTCTAGTGTGGGGGTCGAGGCCTGGAGGGTCCACTGTCATATATCAGAGAAGGTCTAGTGTGGGGGTCGAGGCCTGGAGGGTCCACTGTCATATATCAGAGAAGGTCTAGTGTGGGGGTCGAGGCCTGGAGGGTCCACTGTCATATATCAGAGAAGGTCTAGTGTGGGGGTCGAGGCCTGGAGGGTCCACTGTCATATATTAGAGAAGGTCTAGTGTGGGGGTCGAGGCCTGGAGGGTCCACTGTCATATATTAGAGAAGGTCTAGTGTGGGGGTCGAGGCCTGGAGGGTCCACTGTCATATATTAGAGGTCTACTGTGGGGGTTGTGGCCTGGAGGGTCCACTGTCATATATTAGAGAAGGTCTAATGTGGGGTCCATGGCCTGGAGGGTCCCTGTGTCATATATTAGAGGTCTAGTGTGGGGGTCGAGGCCTTCAGGGTCCCACTGTCATATATTAGAGAAGGTCTAGTGTGGGGTCTGTGGCCTGGAGGGTCCCACTGTCCTAAATTAGAGAAAGTCTAGTGTAGTGGCCGTGTACTGGAGGGTCCCACTGTCATAGAGAAGGTCTAGTGTGTGGGTCGTGGCCTGGAGGGTCCCACTGTCATACATTAGAGAAGGTCTATTGTAATGGCGAGTTCTCGAGTGTCCCACTGATACATATTAGAGAAGTTCTATTGTAGGGGTTGAGGCCTTGAGTTTCCCACTGTCATATTTTTCAACTGCATGTTTTTGACAGGAATTAGCTAGACAGAGGCTAACTTGCTTAGGCCCCAAGGCCCAAGCTAGTAGCTAGTTGGGCTTTGGTCCCTTTTGTCCAAAGTTTACCCCCAGGCTCTGTACACTGTGGCCTACTAGGATGCCTCATAATATACAGCACTGGCTAGTGATTCTGAAAGCACCAAGGAATACTGGCATCCCTGACTTGAACCTTGTGCAGATCCAGGGCGTCTTCCCATGGATCATGGAACCCAGGCAGGATGTCAGTTGGAGGGTCTGTTAACACCCACAGTACTGAACAGTGGGTGCAGCAAGAGAACACTGCCTGCTCTAGAGAAGCTGGGTGCTGGGTGGAAACTTTCACATAGGTTATCATCACAAGTAACAGCAGTACTTACCACAACGCCCCACTTCAGCACCACAGCTTAAGAGACACCGGGAGAGCCAGGCCATGGGTTGTCTGTGTCCCTCCTAGCCCACTCCCCCAGTATCCAGCTTGGGATCCACACAAACACACTTGGTAGGGTTGTCGAGAGGCTGAGGTTCCTGGCCAGACTGAAGAAGGGGCCTTGAGAAAGCATGGCTGCTGCCTAGCAACTGCCTCAGAAGTGCCCCTGGCTGTTAAGGGTCAGAGCGACCCTCAAGAGCTATGCTAGTGCCAATTACCTAGTTGTAAGTATTTCTTGTGTAGGGTCCCCTGAGCTTTTGTCCAAAGCAGTTGGGCGTAATGCATATTGGAAACAACAACAACAACAACAACAACAGAAAGGACTGCATCAAAGAACTGACTGAAACAGTGAACTTCTGCTCAAAACAGTCAACTTCCTCATGGAGAATATTGAGAAAGACTGAGAAAGAGATGAAAAGCATGTTTGGCAGAATGCATGAGCTCTGGCGGGGTGGGGGAATGGGCGGGAACACGGGTCTAGATTTGTTAAAAAAATAAAAATAAATTTATGTGAAAAAAAAAAAAGAGCTAACATCCATTGTTAAAACAGTTCATGAGTATGTCCATGTCCCAAAGAAACTCCACATTTTTGGAGGATGGAGCTAGAGGACAGTCAGAAAGGCCCTCTCCTGGAAGTTAAGTAGGTGTGTTTCACCTAACAAGAACAAAAAGACTTCCCATGTCAGTGGGCACAGCCAACTTCTCCCTAGCATGGAAAGAAAGAAAGGAAGAAAGAAGAAAGGTGTGGAAGAGAATTTGAGGAAAAGTGAGAGTTGCTGGCTGATTCTCCTGAGGCAGTAGAGCAAGTCAAGGGCACTTATGGAGTGCCAAGATTATAGTGTGTCTTGGTGAGGCTAAAAGCTTTTGGGGACTCAGCAGGTCAGAGCACTAGTTGCTCTTGCAGAAGACCCAGGTTCAAATCCCACACCCATATGGTAGCTAACAACTATCCATAACTCCAGATCCAGGGGAATCCAATGCCCTCTTCTGGCACCCACAAGTACTGCATGACATGGGTTCAATTACATACATGCACGCAATACACTCATACACGTTTTAAAAAAAAAGTCTTGGGGCTGGAGAGATAGCCTAGCGGTTAACAGCACCGACTGCTCTTGCAGAGGACCGGGGTTCGATCCCCAGTGCCCACATGGTGGCTGAGAACCGGCTGTAACTCCAATTCCAGAACTCCAGTTCCAGGGGAATCCGACGCCCTCTTCTGACCTCCGCAGCATTGCACAACACGGGTGCACAAACCTACATGCAGACAGTACATTCGTACACATAAAAAAATAAATAAAATTAAAAAAAAAAAAGTCTCCTGGGAGGCCCTGTGTATTTGGGCCATTGGGGCTAAAATAGGGTTGGAGTCCCAGTCAGTAAGCTGGAACTTGGCCCCCAGGCACGTTTCTTTGGAGTTATATTCTCTCTGGACTGCAGCCCTGAGGGGGGCATGCTCCCTGCTTCTGGGGGCTGGGAGCCCCATCTATTGCTCTAATGTCCTCAGCAACCAGACCCTTCCACACCCAGAGTTACTGTGGAGAGTAGTTCTTTCCTGGAAGCCACATGGACAAGGAATTGTGCTGCGGCCTCATGTTAAGGAGTGTAAGTTAGTTTAGGGATCCAAAACCAGATTTCTTTTTCCCAGACAGGGTCTCCCTGTAGCCCCAGCTGGCCTTGAACTCACAGAGATCTGCCTGCCTCTGCCTCCTGAGTGCTAGGATTAAAGGCGTGCGCCACCATGCTGGGGCAACAGCTGTATTTTTACAAAGCCCTCCTCTCCTCCCACCTCATCCCTAGGTCTTCTGAGGAAGGGCTTCACTGTGTACCTTGGCTGGCCTGGAACTCACAGGCTAGCCTCAAACTTGCAGCAACCCTCCCATCTGTGTCTCTCGGGCGTGCATCATCCCGCCCTGCCATGAGGTCCATGCTGTCCCTCAAGTCCAAGAAAATTGTACTAGGATTTTAGGGCAGGGTGTGACAGAAACCCAGTTCAAAGGACTAAGTAAAAGGGGTAACCTAGTGACAGGCTGCCCACAGATGTCACGAGCTGCATGACAGACCCACCTGAGGCTGCACTAAAGATGAGGGACCCAGAGCCCGGAAGACAGCCAGGACAATCTACTTCTTCCCTTTGGTCCTCCCCCAACTTGTCGTAGTCTTCAAGGCTTCCCTGGATGAATGGAGGAAGGATGGGGCCAGCTGAGTGTACAGTGGCCACGTCACGGGTCACCAGCTCCAGGACAGAAGCCTGGCAAGAGCTGCTTGCTCAGGACTGGCTGGCCTTGGCTTGTTATCCAGAAAAGGGTGGACAGCACTGGGAGGTACTGGTGTCCTGTCACTGCCTCTGCTAGGCAGAAGTGGCCTTCACTTCTACACATCTCCATGTTCCTTCCCCACAGAGCTGAGGGGAGGCGGCAGCTGCTCCAGGACAACTGAAGACCACAGTGTGCTAGCCGGGGTCTGCAGCCTTTTCACTTCTCAACTGCTTTTTTTTCTTTTTTTTGAGACAGGGTCTCCAGCTGTCCTGGAACTCACTCTGTATACCAGGCTGGCCTTGAACTCACAGAGATCCGCCTGCCTCTGCCTCCCAAGTGCTAGGATTAAAGGTCCAGCTTCAACTGCTCTTTCTGGAATTAGGGGTTGAGTTTGGGGTGAAGTTCCCATAGGCAAGCTAAAACCTTTGTTGTCTGTGCCCAGAGAAAGGGCTGAATGCACCCAGCTTCCTGTCCTCCTGTGTGTGAGTACTGACAAGCAGAGAGGTAACCTCTGCCCCCCAAAGTTTTCTCCAGGAAACTGAAACCTTATTTCAGACATCAAATCATTTCCCTTAAATGTATGTTCTAGTTATCTGAATGTTTTTCAAGTTTAGCTATTTCAATGATTTGAATGTCTCCCATGGGTTCCAAGTATTTGGACATTTTGTCCCCAGTTGGTGGCACTGTTTTGGGAGATTTTCTTGCTGGATTTCTTGTCTCTTGTTCTCGTGACTGCTTGAAAATGTGATTTTTGAGCCAACAGTGGTGGCACATGCTTTTAATCCTAGCACTTGGGAGGCAGAGGCAGGCAGATCTTTGTGAGTTCAAGGCCAGCCTGGTCTACAGAGCGAGTTCCAGGACAGCTGGGGCTACAGGGAGACCCTGTCTTGGAAAAAAAAAAAAGAAAATTGATTCTGTTCTGCTCCCCTTCTGCCCGTGGGTTCCCCACCATTATGGACTCTTTCCCTTTGGAATGCTTTTAAGTGCCCTTGGTCATAGTGTCTTACCACAGGAACAGAAAAGGAACCACACAGATATGCTGCATTTACCAAACCATCTTCAAGCTCTGAGCAACAACAAATTTTTTTTTTTTTTTTGTCTTTTTGAGACAGGGTCTCCCTGTAGTCCCAGCTGTCCTGGAACTCACTCTGTAGACCAGGCTGGCCTTGAATTCACAAAGATCTGCCTGCCTCTGCCTCCCGAGTGCTAGGATTAAAGGCGTGCGAACAAAATTTTAAAAGAATGCTCAGCAGATAGTGACAGTTCAGTGACAGTTTAGTGATTTTCACTAAAGTACTGAAAAAGAGGACCCTGTTTCTTCAGTTCCTCCATGTACTCTTCCACAGTAGTTTGCTCACATGATCCTATGTGCCTGGTCACTAGAACACACTACTGGGAGAGATCCCCCTAGGTAACCTTCCAAAGGAGAAGGGAAAGACAGCAGATGAAAACAACCTACAAAACACACAAGTCCCTCCCCTTAACACAGGTCTGTTTAAACAGCATAGCATATTTATGATTTATTTATTTTTTACTAAGGCACATGACGTATAGAAATACTGAGGTACAAAATGCATGAGATCTCTGAAATACTCATTGGAAAATGAAGGTGAATATCATCTTTCAGAACATTCAGCTTTTAGCTTGTTTTTTCTTTTGGACCAGTTCAACCAGCAACTTGTACCTAGCAATACAGTCTTCCTGTAGGAAGAAAGAGAGATGACAACAGTTATTTCATGGTTATTTCCGTTCCCCAGTGTGCTGGCTAGTGGCAATACTAACGAGGAAGCGGTTCATTCATTTCCCTGTCCAGAATCTTCTGGAATGTCCTGGACAAGCCCAGCTGAGCCCAGGCAGATCTGGTTAGAGAAGGCCAGCTGCAAGGCCAGCACTGGCTGAGGGGCCCAAAGTCATTACGACAGTGCTGGCTCTCAGCTTGCAACGCTCCTATCCTGTCAGCTCCACGTCTCATCACCCCTCAGAGAAACCAAGAGACCTGAGGCCATAATGCTTTTCCCTTTGGATCTGCAGGACCTTCCTTTGTGGGCCAAGGCATTCCTGCTTGCTACCACTATGGAGGGTGGGGAAGTCTCCCTGTTCCTACCAGCACGGAGGGTGGGAAGTCTCCCTGTTCCTACCAGCATGGAGGGTGGGAAGTCTCCCTGTTCCTACCAGCATGGAGGGTGGGAAGTCTCCCTGTTCCTACCAGCATGGAGGGTGGGAAGTCTCCCTGTTCCTACCAGCATGGAGGGTGGGAAGTCTCCCTGTTCCTACCAGTACGGAGGGTGGGTGGGAAGTCTCCCTGTTCCTATCAGTACGGAGGGTGGGAAGTCTTCCTCTTGCTCTTGGCAGCCCCACTGCAGTCACCTGCATTGCCAGGGTGCAGAATGATGACCTTAGTCCCAAAGTGGGATTAAGGCACAGGCAGGATAAAGGTGGGGAGAGGGCTCGTTATTCTCAAATTGGCCTCTATGTCTTTTTTTTTTGGTCTTTTCGAGACAGGGTCTCCCTGTAGTCCCAGCTGTCCTGGAACTTTAGAGCACAATCAGTTTCTGTTCAGACAGTACCAACCCCAGGGTGCTTTAAGCCTTTGTTAACTTGGAGTCTCAGGAGTTACTTCTGCTCTGGAGCAAGCACCCTAAGCAGGTTCCCAGACCAAGGCCTGGGTGCCCACTCTCCTGTGCAGCAGTGCCTCTCCTAGCTCACCCCAGACACCATTCACTTCAGCCTTAAAGGGATCATCACAGAAGCATCTGTGGCCAGACTCTGCACACGTAACCTTCATAAGGACACTGTGGGTCCTGAGCTGAACAAGCAGATGGCAAACGTTCTCCTGACAGGACCTGAATTCCTACCAAGGCAGGTGGCATGAAGCCACCGCAGCCAGTCTGGTAGTATAGGGTCAGCTGGATCCTACAGAACCTGTGTGGTATTTAGGCTGGATTAGGAAAAAGGAGATACCTATGAGCTCTTATGGTTGAAACTGAACAGTTTCCAATCCCCTTCTAGAGCTTTCTTTTTGAGCCAGGCTCAATTCATCACACATGTAAATGCCTGTGTGACAGACATTAGAGAAATTCAGGGAAATAATTACTTCTGGCAAACCAGTTGGAGAAGCTGGGAGAAGCTGTACTTCCCAAGCAGATCAGCTGCTAATGGTTTATTTTTCTCCCCAGGACCTCTCAATTTCATCATTTTTTTTTTCAATTTCATCATTTTAAAGGAGGTGACAGATAACTAGACCTGTGCTCTCAGGGACATGCATGGCCACAAGCTAGATTTTCCAACATAAAATTTCAATTAAAAAAAAAAAAGAATGTAAATGAGCATCAGTGTGCCCAGAGGCTATTGCTGGTAAGTGCAGAGGTTGCTGGAGATGGGCTCCTCTGATTTCTCTGTTCCTTGCTGCCTCATACTCTTCCCAGCAAGGGAAGAAACTGTGGTGAGGAAAAGGCTGGATTGGAAAGCTCACACCCAGGAGCTCCAAGTTGTCAAATGACAAGGGAAGGGAATCCTGCTTGCGTCAGGCTGGCTCTTACCAGGATACCCTCCTCTTATTTCGTCTTGTATTTGAGAATGTATTAGCAGGTTTTCTAGAGCTGTGGATGAGACCATTGATTATAAAACAGCTAGCTTCCCAAGATAAGTCAAGTCCTCAGGGTCAGTGGTGGGCCACACAACCATCCTGCGTCTGGGTGGTGAGCTACCACCATGACATCTGGGTTCGATCCAGTGCCTCCGCTGCAGAAGCAAGACTTATCCTGGCCGTGGTAGATTGACTTGGGACACCTCTTGCCAGCACTATGCTTCTTTCAGACTATCCTTTCTAAGTAGAGCAAATTTTCCAGGAGGCTGCCAGGGTTCAATGGAAAACATTGAAGTTTTCCAACATCAGTCAGTCAGTCAGTCAGTCAGTCAGTCAGTCAGTCAGTCAGTGTGTGTGTGTGTGTGTGCCTGTTGTCACAGCACACGTGGGGTTAGAGGACAACTTGAGAAAGTAGAAGACAAATGGAAACACTAGCATGCAGTTAGTGAGGCTTAGAGGAGGAAGCAGGACCAGTGCACAGCCTTGCTACCCACCTTACTCTTAAATGGGACACATTTGGCTATTTTGTCCCAGCGGTCAGAGGCGCCTTTAGGGTACTGTTGCAATGCCAATTCTAGAAGTTTCTGCTGGTTCTGAGTCCATGCCTCTTCTGCAGCATGGGTTCTCTCTCTTTTCTGGCTCTCTTCATCGCTGGATTCATTTTGTTCTGATATATCAAAGTCTTTCTGCCTCTTTCCTCTAAGCTTCTCCTCTGGCTCCACCTTGATTCCTCCCTCAGGCAGCCTGGCTGGCTTCCGCCTCCGAGGCCTAGCTTCTGAGGCCACTGCCTCCCCTTCAGTGGCCTCTGCTTCCTCATCCTCCATGGCGCCTGCTGAGTCTTCCCTCTGGGTAATGATGTTATCTGGCAAGGCAGAGCCCAACTTGATAGTCCTGGAATTCTGAACTGTGGACTTGAGTTCTAAGAGCCTGACCATTCCTAGGAAAGGACCATAGTGCACAAGAAAAAGGATGGTGAGTCAGGTGACAGTGACACAGAAACTGCTATGCACCCATCAGGCAGTGTACAAGGCATTTGCACACATTATTTGATTTACTTTTCACACTGTATTACACACCACATTACCCCAAATTTTTTTTACTGTGTGTGAGTGTACTGTTGTCTGCATGTATGAGTGTACTGTCTGCATGTATGAGTGTACTGTCTGCGTGTATAAGTGTACTAACATGTATGAGTGTACTGTCTGCGTGTATGAGTGTACTGTCTGCATGTATGAGTGTACTGTCTGCATGTATGAGTGTACTGTCTGCGTGTATGAGTGTATTGCATGTATGAGTGTACTGTCTGCATGTATGAGTATACTGTCTGCATGTATGAGTGTACTGCATGTATGAGTGTACTGAATGTATGAGTGTACTGTCAGCATGTATTAGTGTACTGTCTACATGTATAAATGTACTGTCTGCATGTATGAGTGTACTGCATGTATGGAGTGTACTGTCTGCATGTGTGAGTGTACTGCATGTATGAGTGTACTGTAGGTTGGTGCACCTCTGTTGTGCAATGCTGCGGAGGTCAGAAGAGAGTGTTGGATTCCCCTGGAACTGGAGTTAAAGACGGTTCTCAGCCTCCATGTGGGCTCTGGGAATTGAACACAGGTCCTCTGCAAGAGCAGTCGGTGCTCTTAATCACTGAGCCATCTCTCCAGCCCCGCATTACCTGATTTTACACACAAGGAAAATAATTCTCAGAAAGCAGCAGAGGTGGGGTTTGGACCCAGTTCTCATTCCTTTCTTTGTCTCTTTGTCCCTTTCACAGCTCTGAGCAAGAATGGGTGTGTGTGTGTAGTTATGGAGTCAGGCCGTGATCAAACAACAAGGACCTTTCTGTGGTAGATCCGCCTGCCTCTGCCTCCCGAGTGCTGGGATTAAAGGCTTGGAGAAGCCTGGCGTGGTGGCGCCCACGACTAATCATAGCACTTGGGAGGACGAGGAAGGCGGATCTTTGTGGAGCCTTACAAGCCTCGTGCCATCGCCATAGTGTCTAGTGATTCAGAAGAGCGTCGCACCCCCTCCAGGGCTTCTCCCCCTTTCTTGTTCCCTCCCTTCTTTCTTCCTCGATTCCTTGTGCTACAGTTGTCACCCCACAGGCTGTCGCGGGGCCCTTTACCCCCCTTTTTTCTAGCGGCTCTTGATGACAATCCCTTCTTCGCCTCTCATCAGACCTTTCTTTTCCTTCCTATACCAAACCCCACTCTTTCCCCCCCTAATTTCATCCCCCCTATTCATTAAACCTCAATACAATCAAAATAAACCCTTAGAAAAATAAAGCTGAAAATTAAAAAAAAAATTTTTTTTTTTAATTTTTTTTTTTTTTTTAATTTTTGTAATCGTGTTTATGAAGTACTTTCTGCATGCAGGTTTGTGCACCCGTGTCGTGCAATGCCGCAGAGGTCAGAATGAGGGTCTTGAATCCCCTGCAACTGGAGGTGTCTCCTGGAAATTGCGCTAAAGTTTCAAGACAGTTCTCGGCCCCCGGCCATGTGGGTGCTGGGGATCGCAACCCGGGTCCTCAGCAAGATGCGCGTGGTGCTTACTTAACCGCTAGGCCATCTCTCCAGCCCCCAGAATTTTTTAATTTTTTTAATGCTACATCATTTTGGCTACAAAATAACAATAAAGAAACTGTTTTCAAGCATCTGTGTTTTCTTTTTTTTGCAGAAAACAAATAGTTTTTCAAAGCAGTTACTTCACATTCATTTGTTTAAAGCTCTTTTCTTTGTTTTGAGAAACACTTTATCTTTTTTTCTTTAAAAATAAAAAAATACTTTATTTTATTTATTTATTTATTATTATTATTTTTTTTGTGGTCTTTTCCGGACAGGGTCTCCCTTTTAGCCCCCCAGCTTGTCCTGGCACTACTTTGTAGACCAGGAGGCTGGCCTTGAACAACAAAAGATTCTGCCTGCCTTCCTGCCTCCCCAAGTGTAGGTTAAAGGCGTGCGCCACACGCCTGGCTTTTTATTTTTTTTTGTGTTGAATGTATGTTGTGAGTGTTTTGCCACGATGTAATTGTCCAGTGCAATGCAACGTGCAGGTCAGAGAGAGGGTTCGGATTCCGGAACTGGAGTTTCTCCTGGATTGTGGAGTTACAGGCGGTTCTCTGCCACCATGTGTGGCTGCTGGGGTCGAATCCGCGGGTCCTCTACATAGCGGCAGTTGGCGCCCTCTTAACTGCTAGGCCATCTTTCCAGACCCGTAAACCACTTTCTCTTTCTAATCTGAGAGCCAAAGTATACGCAATTTTATTTCATAAAATGTAAAAATTTCACTTCCTAACTGAAAAATTTTAATCCTATTGTTTATTTATGTGTATGTTTTTTTTTTACGTGCACTCCATCTTGCCTATTACGCGAGGCAGAAAAGAAGGCATGGATCCCGAAAGAGTGGGGGAAGGAAAGGGAACAAGCATTGGAGCATTCTTTTTTCTTGGAGGGGGAGCCGTCCATGCGACAGGTGGTTAGCCATCAGGTGGGTGCTAAGAACTGAACACATGTCCTCTGCAAGAGCAGCCAGGGCTTAACGTGCTGGCCAGGGTCGCTCCAGACCAGTCGCTGTGTTGTTGTTTTTTGCTGTGTTTTGGTCTTTTTGCAGGGGGCTCCCTTGTAGAACCAGGCTGGCCTAGAACTTTCTTGATGGGCGACCAGGGGGCGGGGAGACTCAGAGGAGATGCCCACGGCCGGCGGCCTCGGAACGGCAAGGAGGCAAAGGCGGGTGCCGTGGCCACCACACCCCATAAACAGCACGAAAAGGGGGAAAAAGCACTGTGGTGGTGGCGGAGAGAGTAACGCCTAGCGGGGTAAAAGCGCCGATCCGGCGGCTTGCAGACGGGACCGGGGTTTTCGGCCCCGAGCACCTCACATGGCGGCCAAAAATCTGGCTGAAAAACGCTCAAGGCCAGGGAGAAACTCCAGGCCCAGGGGGCAAGCCCAAATGACCCTCGGCTGACCGCCGCGCATGCACGGACACGGGTGCACCGACCTTGGCTAGGCAGACAGGACATGCAGACACCAGACAGAAAGAAAATTAATAAAAAAATTTAATTAAAAAAATAAAACAGCAACTTTCGTTAAACTAATGGTTGCCTTTGTTTTGGGATATAAACCAGGTCCCTTGTGGTTGGAGGTCCCATAATTTTCAACATTAAAAAGTGTCAGTCCGTGGGCGGCGGGGGGGGGGCACGCCTTACCCTAGCCCACTTGTTTTGGGTGAGGCAGCAGGAGCCAAGCGGATCGTGTTGCGTCAATCCGGGCCAAGACTGCTGGTCTACAGTAAGTTTCCAGAACACCTGGGAGCTGACTCGGGAGATCTCCCTTGTGTCTCGAATAGACAAAAAAAAAAAAAAAAGTGTCATTGTTTTTGTGTTAATCACTGGCCAATGTGTATAGAACAAGAAGCTGCAGAATGCTTATCCCTGAATAGGACACCTATTTCAAACTTCTGCCTCTCAAGGCTCAGTGATCATTGAAAAAGATGGGGCAGAAAGGATCTAAGAGCCAGAAGTGATGGATGACCATAATAAAATAGAATTTTCCAGACAGCTAGTCAGTTACACATATGAATTCACAATAAAGGTGACAGCATGCACAAGTCCTATACAAACTCAAACCAGACAGAATCCCAGCATCGACATGGGGAAATGGGTAAGAAATCTCAACTAACCTAAAGAGCTTCTGGCAACTGACGGCTGCTGGGAGGGGTGAGACAGTCTCTTAGAGGGCGGGGCTCTTGGCAGGGTGCCCAGACTCTAGGGGATGGATCTATGCTGAGGGACATGTGGGGACACAAATCAGACTTTCCAGGTTGTACTGTGGAGTACACTGAATTGGATGAGGGTCAGTGGGGGATGAGATCTAAATACTATCAAATTATAGTACATGAAAATTACAAAAAGTCAATAAATTATTTTAAAGTATCACTGTGATACTAGAGGTATTTACAAACGCATTATACTAGATAAGTTGAAGTAAAAGAATGAATGATAAGGCCACTGCCAACCTGCCACTCCTTTGGAATTCCCACATTTCTCTTGGGAAATCTCAGTTCACATACAACATGTGTCCTTTGATAAACAATACAGTGAGAGTCACTGTTCTGAAGTATTAAATAGAAATTAAATGATAGCTTTTTTTTTTTTTTGAGACAGGGTCTCACTGTAGCCCCAGCTGGCCTTGAACTCACAGAGATCTGCCTCCCTCTGCCTACCTAGTACTGGGATTAAAGGTGTGTGCTACCATGCTCAGCAATGATAGCATATTAAATAATAGAAAGCATGTTTCTTTCTCATTGTTTTAAGATAAAAAATAAAACACAGGCCAAGCCCTAACGCAGTCCTCCTCTACTCCAAAGGACCATTTTGTATTTTAAGTTTTCACTGTTTTTTTTCTTTTCTTCAGACATCTAATTCAGACTGGACTTCAATCTGAGGTATAACTCAGATGGTTTTTGAATTCCTGACCCTCCTGCCCCACGCTCCCAAGTACTGTGATTCAAAGGACTACTCCATTTTGGAGAGTACTGTTTCATGATTTAAGAAAAGTTTCTTTGATGAGTAGTGCAAGCTACATTTGTCTGTGAATATAAAGATAAGACATTTAGAGTATAGTAAACTATGCTGGTCTCAGAAAGTGACAGTAGTGGTTTCTTTTCTTTTCTTTTTTTTTTTTTTNCCTACCTGGAGAAAAATGATTCTCTGTCAGCATCCACTGATTGTAGCTGTTCATTGAGAGACAGGGACCCCATGAACTTTTCCCCATCCACACTGGCATGTCAAATGGTTTTGCCATTATTCAGATATCGTTTAGGCACCATATGGGTAGAGGCTTCGTTGTAGGTTCAGCGTTCACCCGATCATGTACTAAGAACGGGGAAATTTGTCGCCACTCATGGCTTGCCATAGTCCTTCCCTCTCTTCCTTATGTTCCTTGAGTCTTAGTGTAGAGATTACATTGAAGATGAGTCACTTAAGACTGAGCAACCTCATAGTCACACTCATTCTATCTCTGCAGTTTGATCACTTATTGGGACTTTGTAAGTACCTGTTATATAGTGAAGGCTACATAAGAAAAATCAAGGTGCCAAGCAAGAGAAACCTTCCTCTGAGTTGGTGGCCAGGGTAGTCCAAGAGGACGCCCAAAGACACAGAGAGGTATGGCACAGCCCTCAATTGTCCTCCCAAACGTGAGAGGTGAACCCTATTGCGGAAGACAACAGTAAACCTACAAACCAGACTATTGCAACAATTGAGCTGAAAGTGACATGGAAGCCTCCTCCCACCCAGCCTCCTCCCCGAAAAAAGCAAGCTGTCATAGAGGAGAAAACCAATCAGTGGTAAGCCACAGCAGTGGCTGGCTAAGCAAATGATCTCTTTTGGTAATCTTGAGGGTAAGGAACAGCTGTCTGACTAGACAAGGCCCTCTCAACAAGAGGGAATCCATACATGCATGTAAAACTCTAAGTAAACATAGCCAAGAACATGTTTGGAGAGGTGGTCATAGACCTTAGAAAAGAAACCACTGAATGCGTGTGTTTTGTGTTTGGGTGTGGCACACACCTTTAATTAATCCTAGCCCTTGGGAGGCAGAGCAGGGTGGATCTTTTGTTATTTTCACAAGGCAGCCTGGGTCTACAGAGTTAAGTTCAAGGACAGCTGGTTCTACAGGAAGACCGCTGGTCTCGAAAGGACCAACCTGTAGCCCCAGCTGTCCTGGAACTCACTCTGTAGACCAGGCTGGCCTTGAACTCACAAAGATCCACCTGCCTCTGCCTCCCAAGTGCTAGGATTAAAGGTGTGTGCCACCACACCCGGCAGTAGTGGTTTCTTTTCTAAGGTCTATGACCACCTCTCCAAACATGTTCTTGGCTATGTTTACAGTACCATGCATGTATGGATTCCCTCTTGTTGAGAGGGCCTTGTCTAGTCAGACAGCTGTTCCTTACCCTCAAGATTACCAAAAGAGATCATTTGCTTAGCCAGCCACTGCTGTGGCTTACCACTGATTGGTTTTCTCCTATGACAGCTTGCTTGTCTTCGGGGAGGAGGCTTCCATGTCACTTTCAGCTCAATTGTTGCAAGTCTGTGTTGAAGTTATGTTGTCTTCAGCAATAGGGTCTCACCTTCAAGTTCTGGGAGACAATTGAGGGCTGTGCAATAACTTGTGTCATTCTGGGAGTCTCTTGGGCTACCCTGGCCAACAACTCAGAGAGGTTTCTCTTGCTTGGCACCTTGATTTTTCTTATGTAGCCTTCAGCTATATACATGTACTTACAAAGTCCCACAAGTGATCAAAATGCAGAGAATGAGTGACTATGAGGTGCTCAGTCTTAAGTTACATATCTAAAATGTAATCTCTACACTAAGACTCAAGGAACATCAAGGAAGAGAGGGAAGACTATGAAAGCCATAGAGGCGACAAGTTTATACGTTCTAGACATGATAGGGAAGCTGCACCTACACACGAAGCCTCTACAATATGGTAGCCTAACAAGATCTGAATAATGAAAAACCAGTTGACATGCCAAGGGAAGGGAAAAGTTCATGGGGTCCCTGTCTCACAATGAACAGCTACAATCAGTGGATGCTGAGAGAGGGAACATGAGTTTTTCCCAGGGGCTAGCTTAGTAAGCGGTTCTATAATCCCAAGGGAGAACCATTAAGTGCATCATATACATAAGTATGTGCATTATGTATATAATTATGTATATTTACATGCATGTATATACATTTAACAATAAAGAAGAGGACAAGAAATTGTGAGGTGGGGGAGAACATGGGAGGAGTTGGAGGAGGGCTGGGAGGGGTAGAAACGATACAAATACAATACACATATGCAAAATTCTCAAAAAAGAAATGAGCTTGCTATGCACTTCTAGAACCAGCTAGCTACTCAGGAGACAACAGAGCAAGATCCACAGAAGATTCGTGTCAGTTTCTCACTGTAACTTGTGGTATCTTTTCAGCAACATGCTTCTGGAGCAAGCTTTGGAGGTAGACTTCTTTCACATAGCAGGCCACTGTCTCTCTCTGTCTCCATGCCCAGACTATCACTTTATTGATGGAAAAGGAAGATGGAAAAGCTAGGACAGCAGCAAGGTGAAGCCTTCCTTGATGACTGGGATCTCAGGATATGATAACATTGTAA
This sequence comes from Rhizomys pruinosus, assembly GCA_009823505.1. Taxonomy (NCBI): domain Eukaryota; kingdom Metazoa; phylum Chordata; class Mammalia; order Rodentia; family Spalacidae; genus Rhizomys; species Rhizomys pruinosus. The sequence continues at coordinate 223,613 of VZQC01010425.1, forward strand.
TTATTTAAACTTACTAAATACAACTTCTCAGTACCAACAGAATGTGCAGCAACAAAGTTACTTGTTGATGCCTCTTTCAGAGATGGGCTCAGTAGTTTATGGGGAAAGCTGTCATCCCTTGTATTAAAAGAAATTATTACAAAAAGGAATCACTTTTGAAGAAACCATATTGTATTAGTGGTGAGGAGGGAGCTAACTCACCTGGGGAGCAGGTGACTGAATCCTTGAGTTGCTTGGCTTTGGTTGTCACCTGTTTCAAAACATAAAAAGCAAGATACCTTACTTTCCACATGCCTTACAGGTGGCCTAACTTCGTTCATGTCAGGTCCATGTGAATGCAGGAGTCATGAAGTCATAAGCTCATAAGACCCTCATTTCTTTTTTTTTTTAAGACCCTCATTTTTTTTTTTAATTATTATTTATCTTTGTATGTGTATGAATGTACTGTCTGCATGCAGGTCTGTGCACCCGTGTCGTGCAATGCCGCGGAGGTCAGAAGAGGGTCTCGGATTCCCCTGGAACTGGAGTTCTCCTGGANAAAAAAAAAAAAAAAAAAAATTCTCTATGCACTACAAAGCAACACCAAATTATATAACAGTACACTGGGGCAGCTCAACCCTAGAAACAATATATTTCCCGTGAGTGTGCTTGATGGTCTTTATTACTTAAAAATGGTAAAATATTGTATGTCCCATTCTGTAGCTTAATTTTTGTCATTTAACAATGTCTTAAAGATCTAACTACATTTTTTTTTTTTTTGACGCAGAGTCTGCCTGTAGCTCCAGATGGCCTGGAACTTGCTACATAGACCAGGATGGCCTTGATCTCACAGAGATTTGCTTGACTCTGCCTCCCTCTGCCTCCCAGTGCTGGGATTAAAGGCATGCACCCAGCATATTTTCCTTTTAAAAAGTGAAATTGGGGCTGGAGAGACGGCTCAGTGGTTAAGTGTGGGTACTGCTGCTTCGAAGGACTCAAGTTTGGTTGCCAGCACCCACACTGGGCAGCTCAAATCTCCCTATTACTCCAGCTCCAGGGGATCCCACACCATCTTCTGGCTGGGAATCAAACCTCAGACCTCTGCAAAAGCAGCCAGTTCTCTCTTAACCACTGAGCGATCTTTCTAGTCCCTAGTCAGAGTTTTCTAATACAGACCTATCTGAACAATTTCCCAAATTACAAAACATTATTACAGCCAGGTGTGGTGGCACACACCTTTAATCCTAGCACTTGGGAGGAAAAGGCAGGCCAATCTTTGTGAGTTCAAGGCCAGCCTGGTCTACATAGCGAGCTCCAGGACAGCTGGAGTTACAAAGAGACCCTCTCTCAAAAAGACCAACAACAAAAAAACAAAACAAACAAAAAAAAAACCCAAACAAAAAAACATTACTCCAGAAAATTTTATCGTGCCCCTAAATTAATCTCTATTTTGCCATATCCAATCATTGTTCTGATTCTGTTTCTAATTATTTATTTATTTTTTTATGTGTATGAATGTACTGTCTGCATGTAGGTTTGTGAACCCATGTTGTGCAATGCCAGGGAGGGCAGAAGAGTGTTTCGGGATTCCCCTGGAACTGGAGTCAAAGAGGGTTCTCAGCCACCATGTGGGTGCTGGGGATCGAACCCGGGTCCTCTGTAAGAGCGGTCGGTGCTCTTAACCGCTAGGCCATCTCTCCAGCCCCCTGCTTCTATTTTTTTTTTTTTTTTTACTTTCATATGTGTATGAATGTATTGTCTGAATGTAGGTCCACCCGTGTCATGCAATGCTGTGGAGGTCAGAAGAGGGTGTTGGATTCCCCTGGAACTGGAGTTAAAGACGGTTTTCAGCCGCCATGTGGGTGCTGGGGATCAAACCCAGGTCCTCTGCAAGAGCAGTCGGAGCTCTTAACTGCT
>VZQC01010425.1:230045-286287 GCA_009823505.1 Rhizomys pruinosus
TGATAAAAGGCCTTCTTGTCTCTTTCTGTTTTTCTTTTACTTTGAAGTCTATTTGTCCGGCGATAATTAAAAATGCAACACCTGCTTTCTTTTTGTGGTAACCATTGCTTGGAATATTTTTTTCCATCCCATTCACTTTAAGGTGAAGTACCTGTTCCTGAAGGTAAATGATGTTTTCTTGTAGCGAGCGTATCATATGATGGATTCTGTTCCTAATCCAGCTCGTCAAGCCAGTCGTATGTCTTGTGCATTGGAGAATTTTAGTCCATTAAATATTTAAGGTTATGAGATATGGTTTGTGTTGCTTCCTTTTTGCCTTTATTTATCTCTTTGCAGTTTTGTTTAAGTTTCTACTTCTGGGCAGTATGCTTTTTATTGATTTCCTCTTTCTAGGTGCCTGGGGTTGGTTGCTCCTTTCTTGCTTTCTTTGGATTGCTTCAAGTATTCTCTGAGAAAGGTTAGTTTTCCAGACATGTATTCTTTCAATTGTTTCTGTCATGGAAAGGTTTTTTTCATCCTCAACTTCAACTATAATTGACATTTTATTTGCTGGGTTAAGTAACCTGGGTTGGCATCTATTGTGCCTTAACACTGGGGACTGGGAATGCTTTTTGCGCTCCAGGGTTTCTTCTTTGCTTTCATAGTTTGCGTGAGCAACTCGTGTGTAAGTTCTGATAGGTTTTCGCCCCTTATAAGGTCACTTGTTGTTTTTCTCTGTGGCCTTTAAGGATTGGTGTCTTTGTTTTGGGCTGTTCTGCAATCTTTAACTATGATGGTGGCATGGATAATTTCTTTTCTGATCTTGTCTCTTGAGAGTTCTATGGCTTCTTGTATTGGTTTGGTTTGTCCTTTTTTAGTTTGGGGAGTTTTCATCTATTATTCTGTTGAAGATCTGATCAATTACCATTCTCTTGGGATTCTTCTCCTTCTCTATCCTATGATGCAAGGAAATTTGGACTTTTCATCGTCTCCATATTTACGGTTTTCCATCCTGGTTTGTTATTTTATTATTTTTTTAAATTTTTCATAACTTTCCTTGAGGTTTTTTAGTTGTTCTGTGTTATCTCCAGGTCTTGATATTCTTTATTCTGCTTCTGAGGCTTTTTCCATTCCTTTCCTCTTGAATGGATTAGTGTTTGATTTCTCTTTTTCATTTTCTCTTTCTGATTTCTTTATTTATTTTGACTTCTTTTTGGAGATTCTCGATCTCTTCTTCGTAGCTCTTTATGGTGGTTCGCTGGTTGGTTTCTTTTATTCTTTTTCAGCATTGGATCTTTTCAGTGTTTAGTATTCTACACCTTCCGGAGCTTGTCATTCCTCTCTCTCTAGGCTTCTTGGAGTTTCACTTTCTCTTTTCTTATTTCTTTGTTTTGTTCTTTATATCTTGTAGTTCTTTTAAATATATTCCCAATTGGTGTTTCTGATGTCTGTGTCTCTGGAGCCACTCCCACAGAGGGATCCCACTGCAGGAGTCTTCCAAAGGGTTGGTAAAGTTGGCGGGGCATTATCCTGCCCCTTTCCAGTGTTGTCTCTTCTTTGTGCTCCTGGCATATGGGCTTCTCCTTTCCTGTGCCTGTATTCCAATGTGAGTCCTAAATGCCTCTTTCACTGTGTTGAAGGCTGCATTTGCTTGCTCCTTCAGATGCCTCTTCGTAACTCCAGTTGGCGCGGCGGGGGGGGGGGGTCCTCTTCAGCCCGCGCCCTGGTACCTTCCGCTGGCCTCAGGAGATCTCCGATGATAATACTTCTAAGAAAGGGGAGCAGGGGTGCTGGAGAGATAGCTCAGCAGTTAAGAACACTGACTGCTCTTGGCAAAGACCCTAGTTCAAATCCTAGCACCCAGATGGTGACTAACAACCATTAATTCCAGTTCCAGGGGAACTATAAATATTTTCTCTAATTCTCCCTTTTGCATAAATAGAAGACAAATGATTTAACCTCATTTGTAGCGGTAATATTTACTGAGCCATAAGTATCTGTCAGGTATCATGCTAAGATCTTATTTCCAAATTAAACATCCTTTAAAGGTAAGTAGTATTACTGTTACAGAGTATAATATGAATGAGGCATATGAAACTATCTACTACAGTAATTAACTATTTTTAATTTTTTATTTAATTTGAACCCCATTTTTTGGGGGGTCTTTTCAAGACAGGGTCTCCCTGTAGTCCCCACCTGTCCTGGAACTCACTCTGTAGACCAGGCTGGCCTTGAGCTCACACGAAACCGCCTGCCTTCTGCCATCTGATTGCGCTGGGATAGGAAAGGTGTGAAGCACCCATGCACTGGCTGAACCCCAATTATTATAAAGAAATAGAAGCGCTTTGGGGCGGGGATGGTGGGCTCACCGCCTTTAATCCTAGGCACTTGGGAAAGGCAGGGGTGGATCTTTGTGAGGCTCAGGCCGCCTGGTTACAGAGTGAATTCAGGCGAGTGGGTGCTGACAGGGCAGACCGCTGTCTTCAGAAAAGGCAAGGGAAACAAAGAAAGGAATAGAAAGGCGGGGGCACTGGGAGAATATTTGCCTTGATAAAAGGCCTTCTTTGTCTCTTTTCTGTTTTTCTTTTCTTTGAAGTCTATTTGTCGGCGGACTAAATTAAAATGGCAACCCCTGCTTTCTTTTTTGGTACCATTTGCTTGGAATATTTTTTTTCCATCCCATTCACTTTAAGGTGGTACCTGTCCATTGAAGGTAAAGATGTTTTCAATTGTAGACGAGCATATCATATAGATGGATTCTTGTTTCCTAATCCAGCTCGGTCAAGCCAGTCTATGTTTGTTGATTGGGGAATTTAGTCCATTAAAATATTTTAAGGTTTGACGTATAGGTTTGTGTTGCTCCTTTTGCCTTATTTATCCTTTGCAGTTTTGGTTAAGTTTCTACTTCTGGGGCAGTATTGCCTTTTTATTGATTTCCTCTTTCTAGGTGCCTGGGGTTGGTTGCTCCTTTCTTGCTGTTCTTTGGATTGCTTCAGTATTCTCTAGAAAAGGGTTATGTTTTCCAGACATGTATTCTTTTCAAGTTGTTTCTGTCATGGAAGGTTTTTTTCATTCCTTCAACTTCATACTATAATTGCATTTTAAGTTTGCTGGGTTAGTAACCTGGGTTGGCATCTATTGTGCCTTAACACTGGGACTGGGATATGCTTTTTGGCGCTCCAAGGGTTCTTCTTTGCTTTCGATAGTTTGCGTTGAGCAAGCTTCGTGTGTAAGGTTCTGATAGGTTCTTCGCTTCCCTTTATAAGAGGTCACTTGTTGTTTTTCTCTTGGTGGCTTTAAGGATTGGGTTGTCTTTGTTTTGGGCTGTTCTAGCAATCTTTAACTAATGATTGGTGGCATGGTTTAATTTTCTTTTTCTGATTTGTCGTACTTGGATTTCTATGCTTTGTATTGGTTTGGTTTGTCCTTTTTTTAGTTTGGGGAGTTTTTCATCTATTATACTGTTGAAGATCTTGATCAATTACCATTCTTTGGGATTCTTCTCCTTCTTCTATCCTATGATGAGAAGGAAATTTGGCTTTTCATGTTCCATATTTCACTGATTGTTCCACCTGGTTTGATTTATTTTATTATTTTTTTAAAATTCCTAACTTTTCCTGCGTTTTTTGAGTTTGTTCTGTTGTTATCCTCCAGGTCTCTGATATTCTTATTCTGCTTCTGAGGATCTTTTTCATTCACTTTCCTCTTGATATGCATTGAGTGTTTGATTTCCTCTTTTTCATTTTCTCTTTCTGATTTCTTTTTTATTTTCACTTTCTTCTTTGCGAGATTCTCGATCTCTTCTTGTAGCTCTTTTGGCTGTCGCTGGTTGGATTTCTTTTTATTCTTTTTCAGTTGCGATCTTGGTTCATGTTTTAGTATTTCATTCGGATCTTGTCATTATCCTCTCTCTGACCATAGTGTCTTGGGATAGTTTCACTCTTTCTTTTCTTATTTCCTTTTATTTGTTCTTTATATCTTGTAGTTCTTTTAAATATGATTCCCAATTGCGTGTTTCTGATAGTCTGTGTCTCTAGAGCGATCCCCAAGGGGATCCCACTGCAGGAAAGTCTTTCCACGAAGGGATATGTAAAGTTGGCAGCAGGGATTATCCTGCCCCTTTCCAGTGTTTGTTCTCTTCTTGTGATCCTGGCATAGGGCTTTCTTTCCTGTGCCTGTATTTTTCGCATTGTGAGTCCTCTAAATGCCTCGGTTTCCACTGTGTTGTTAATGGCTGATTTGCTTGATCCTTCAGATGCTCTCTTCGTCAAACTCCAGTTGGCCCGTCGGCGGGGGGGGGGGGTCCTTTCAGCCCGCCGCCCTTGGTACTTTCGCTGGCTAGTGTGCTCAGGAGTATGTCCGATGGTAATACTTCTAAGAAAGGGGAGCAGCGTGGCTGGCCTGGAGCGATAAGCCTCAGGCAGTTAAGAAACACTGATGACTGCTCTTGGCAAAGAACCCTACGTTCAAGATCCTAGCACCCAGCATGGTGGATAACAACACATTAATTCAGTTCCAGGGAATATAAATATTTTCTCTATTCTCCTTCTTTCTGCATAATAGAAGACAAATTGAATTTAACGCTCAACTCTTGTAGCGGTAATTATTTACTGGAGCCATCAACGTATCTGTCAGGTATCAATGCTAAGATCTTATTTCCAAATTAAACATCCTTTAAAGAGTAGTAGTAGTTACTGTTACAGAGTATAATATGAATGAGGCATATGAAACTATCTACTACAGTAATTGAACACTATTTTTAAATTGTTTTATTCTTAAATTGAACCCCATTTTTTGGGGGCGGCATTTCAAGAGCAGGGTCTCCGGCTGTATCCCTCACCTGTCCTGGAATGCGTCACGTGCTGTAGCACCAGGCTTGGCCTTGAGCTCACAAGATAACCGCCTGCCTCTTGCATCTGATTGCCTGGGATAGGAAAAGGTGTGAGCTACCAATGCACTGGCTGAACCCAATATTTACGAAAATAGTAAGGCGGGGCGGGGCATGGTGTGGTACCCGCCTTTAATCCCTGGCACTTGGGAGCAAGGCAGGGGAGGTGGATCTTTGTGAGCTGCAGGCCCAGCCTGGTTACAGAGTGAATTCAGGCGAGTGGGTGCTGACAGGGCAGACCGCTGTCTTCAGAAAAGGCAAGGGAAACAAAGAAAGGAATAGAAAGGCGGGGGCACTGGGAGAATATTTGCCTCCAAAGTTCCAAAGTCTTCCACATTTCTCCAAACATCCACATGGTCAGGTTCTTCACAGCCAACAGCCCACTCTCTGGTACCAAATAACTGTATTAGTCACTTTTCTGTTGCTGTGATAAAACACCATGACCAAAGGAACTTATAAAAGGAAGAGTTTATTTGAGCTTACGATTGACGGTTCCAGGTAATTAGAGACCATTGTGGTGGGAGGCATGGCGGCTGGAGCTGGAGCAGCAAGCCGAGGGTCACATCTCGAAATGAGCACAGGAAGCAGAGAGAGAGAGAGCATGACTGGAGACTGCGAGGCTTGTTAAACTCACTAAGCCTGCCCCCAGTGACATACTTCCTCTAGCATGGCCACACCTTCTAAGACCTCCAAGAACCGTGCCATCAACTGGAGACAAATGTCTGAATACTTAAAGCCTATGGGGGACACTCATTCAAACCACCACATATGACCAAGTAGTTTATCTTGGAAATGTAAAGAAAGGACTTTGGTCATTATTTCTTATTCAGGTCATATGAGAAAACACATAATTATAAGATTTGCTAAAATATCATCGTTAAAATTTCACATCTGGACAGTGATATGGCTCAGTGGGTAAAGGCACTTGCTGCCCAGTCTGACTACCTCAGTTTGATCCCTGGGACTGACATGGTAGAAGGAGACCATATGTGCTATGCAATGCATGTCCACACATATACACACAGACTAAACAAATAAATGTAATGAAAACCTCAAAACTCATTAAAAATTTTCTTATCTATTTTTGAAAACAACTCCTAAACTACAAAATTAAACTGAAGAAAATTTCCTCAAATAAATTATATATATATATATATCTTATATCAAATACTAATATTAACAATATCCAAACACCAGGTTTATTAAAATGGAAATAAAAACCCTCTGTATTAATTACTATATAATATTTAGCAGAACTCTCATCAGGCCAAATGAAGAAATTAAATAGACTGTAATCAGCCAGGCATGGTGGCGCACACCTTTAATCCCAGCACTCCTGAGGAGAGGCAGGCCATCTCTGTGAGTTCAAGGCCAGCCTGGTCTACAAAGCAAACACCAGGCCAGCTGGGACTAAAGGGAGACCCTGTCTCAAAATCTCCAAAAAAAAAAAAAAAAAAAAATTATAAAACATTATAAACTTTTAGGTAGCAGGGGTCATATTTTAATTAAAAAAATTTATTTAGCTGGGCGTGGTGGTGCACGCCTTTAATCCTAGCACTCGGGTGGCAGAGGCAGGCAGATCTTTGTGAGTTCAAGGCCAGCCTGGTCTAGAGTGTGTTCCAGGACAGTTGGGGCTACAGGGAGACCCTATCTCGAAAAGACCAAAAAAAATTTTATTATTATTTGGCTTTTTCGAGACAGGGTCTCCCTGTAGCCCCAGCTGTCCTGGAACTCACTCTGTAGACCAGGCTGGCCTTGAACTCACAAAGATCCGCCTGCCTCTGCCTCCGGAGTGCTAGGATTAAAGGCATATGCCACCATGCCCGGCTTATTATTTTTTTATGTGTATGAGCGTACTGTCGGCATGTAGGTTGGTTCACCCATGTTGTGCAATGCCTCGGAGGTCAGAAGAGGGCATCCGATTCCCCTGGAACTGGAGTTAAAGACGGTTCTTAGCAGCCATGTGGGTGCAGGGAATCGAACNAAAAAAAAAAAAAAAAAAAAAAAAAAAAAAAAACTGGAAATTTTACTATCTTCACTCCTCTTCACTGGTGTACCTTACTCATCTCTTATATTACACTAGTTATATCACAGTATTATAATTATAAAAGTTTATTTATATTTAACCACTTCTCTTTTGTTTTTGCTGCCTACCTGATCCTTTTCTAAACAAGCAGAAAATCTCCAATCAGTCTGTTATCACAAGCAGAATGCAAAAGATTAGTGGCCAGCAGAGAAGCAGGTCAGTTTACACCCTTTCAGGCAAGGGAACCTTACTTCAGGAGCAAGAAATCTGACACTCCCTACCTTAACTTAGAAAACCTGCAGTCAATAATAACATTAAAGTTGGTTTTACATGCCAGACAGTTTGCGTTTTCTTTGTTGTTTTTACAATTTGAATGTCCTTTGTGGTGACTAAAATATATGTCAAAAGGCATATAATTAACATTTTAAAATATTTAATTCATAATAAAGTAGGTCTTACAGTTTAAGTAGATCTGAGTTAAAATACACTTCATGTCAAAAAATTTTTAAAACTAAAATATTGCTTGTACTAACCCAGAGTAGATTTTAGTAATCTAGCTCTGACAATTAATATACTTAATTCTTTTTTAAATTAAGGAATAAAATAGGTCTTTCACTAGAATCTGCCAATCCAAATAAAAAGCCACACAGACCCCACTAATACCACCCTCTCCCCTCTCCTCATAAAAGGTCAATTGTTTCTGGAAGGAAAGAAGCAAGCCTGAAGCTACACATTTAGCTGGGAAACAGGGTCAAAGAACAGCTGTGCAGACCTGGGGCCAACCAGCCAGATGATCAAGTCAGTGTGTAGAGAGGTAAGAGACGATGGGATAACCAAGGGAACCGGCCTCTCTTCCATAATCAAGCTCTTTAATGACAACAAATCTAATTAACGCCAGAAACCAAAAAGAAATGTAAGTGATCTTCTAAAGTGTGATTAACTTTCACTTAACATTCCACTAAAGGAACCATACTAGCTGAACCCACTTCAGCTGCTGTAGTGTGGTTCACAGGTCATTCTGTACGTTACTGAACCAGGCAGGCTAGATGAGTAGCTTCAGATACCAGCTCTTTTTTTTTTTTACAGAGAGTGATATTCATATTCCCATTCTCTTTCCATCCCTTGGCCTCTCTAAGTGTAGTGCAGCTATGGAGAGAGAGGGAGACACAGAAGAGCAAAATCTTTTTTTTGTTTTTTTTTTGTCTTTTCAAAACGGGGTCTCCCTGTAGCCCCAGCTGTCCTGGAACTCACTCTGTAGACCAGGCTGGCCTTGAACTACAGAGACCCGCCTGCCTCTGCCTCCCAAGTGCTAGGATTAAAGGCATGCGCCACCAAGCCCAGCACTAAAGACAGTTCTTGGCTGCCTTGTGGGTGCTGGGACTAGAACCTCAGTCCTCTGCAAGAGCAGTCAGTGAGTGCTCTTAACCATTGAGCCATCTCTCCAGCCCAGAACAGTAAAATCTTAATGTGACAAGGTACTGAAATTGGAGAAAAGTTATGTTATCATGGCATTTTGGGGACTACAAAAATTTAGGTCTATTAACTATTTCCAAGGTACTTTTGATATTGTGAACAGAAGAAGCAACACCTCTCTCTGTCTCTCTGTCTCTGTGTCTCTGTCTCTCTCTCTCTCTGTCACACACACACACACACACACACACACACACACACACACACGTCATAGTTGCCTCTTCATACTAAAAAGTACTGCAGGCATAAAATTGGTTTCCAAAGAGATGTCTGGGGGAAAAAAAATAGAACACACAGGATAAATTTGCAAGAGTTTAAAACGATGTGTCTGCACCAAGACTACTTTTGTAAATTAAGTACAGATGTTCAAAAGTTACTTTAGCATTTTTTTTGTTAATCACTAAAATGCTTAAAATATCAATAACCATGAAATGTCTCTAATGTGGTCAAGACAGTCATAGATAAGTCATTATTAATTTATGGTTTACAAACTACCTTAAAACGAGAAAAAAAATTGCATATCTCAGTAGTACTCTTAGTAGAAGAAAAGGTATCCTCATGGTTTTCCATTTAACTGGTCATGAAATGGCAGAATGATTCATTACTAGATACAATAACTATTTGTCCCATGATCAAAACTCTGAAGTGAAAAAAGTACAAAATAGTGGTCTTTAAATTGATTTTAAAAGGTTTACACAGCAGGTATGTGTGTGTATGTACATAATTTAAAAATTCAAAGCAAATATTCAGCAAAAGAAAAAAAGGAAAAGAAAAAAAATTTGTAATGTTTGTTTCTAAATTGAAAACACTGAGGTTTAATATAGAAAGTAACTTACACTAACAACATATTTTGTTTTGTTTTGGCAGCTATATTTTGGTAGCACTCATTTCGGAATTATTTAAAAATATTTTTATTTATGGGGGCTGGAGAGATGGCCTAGCGGTTAAGAGCGCTGACCACTCTTGCAGAGGACCCGGGTTCGATCCCCAGCACCCACATGGCGGCTGAGAGCCGTCTGAAACTCCAATCCCAGGAGAACTCCAGTTCCAGGGGAGACCGACACCCTCTTCTGACCTCCGCGGCTTTGCACGTCATGAGTGCACAGACTTGCATGCAGACAATACATTCATACACATAAGGAAATAAATAAATAAAAAAAATAATAATTTAAAAATATTTTTATTTATTATTATTTTTTATTTTATGAGTATGAGTGTATTGCCTGCATGTAAGTAAGTGCACCTGTGTTGTGCAGTGCTGGCGGAGGTCAGAGGAGGCCAGAAGAGGTTGTCAGATCCCTTGGAACTGTAATTACAGACAGCTGGGCTGTTAGCTGCCATGTAGGTCCTGGGAATTGAACCTGGGTCCTCTGTAAGAAAAGTGAATGCTCTTAACCACTGAGTCATTTCTCCAGGTCCCGTTTTGGAAGTCTTTTAAAAATATGTGTATTGGGGCTGGAGAGATGGCCTAGCGGTTAAGAGCGCCAACCGCTCTTACAGAGGACCCGGGTTCAATCCCCAGCACCCACATGGCGGCCGAGAACCGTCTGAAACTCCAATTCCAGGAGAACTCCAGTTCCAGGGGAATCCGACACCCTCTTCTGACCTCCGCGGCATTGCACGACACGGTGCACAGACCTGCATGCAGACAGTACATTCATACACATACAGAAATAAATAAAATTAAAAAATAAAATAAAATAAAATAAAAATATGTGTATCAAAAAAGACCTAAAGGCATACTGAAAGAATTAAAGGAGAAATTTAAATCTCTGTTTTCAGTAATTCCTAAAGAACTTTTTAGATCTATACAATTTATTTAACATAAAAATAGGGGGCTGGAGAGATGGCTCAGCAGTTAAGAGCTACTACTGTTCTTGCAGAGGACACGGGTTCAATTCCCAGCACTCACATGGCAGCTAAGAACTGTCTTTAACTCCAGTTCCAGGGGAATCTGATGCCCTCTTCTGACCTCCATGGCATTGCATGACATGTGGGTGCACCAACCTACATGAAGACAGTATACTCATATAAAAAAATATATTTTTTTTATAAGAAAAAAATAAATTTTAGGGGCTGGAGAGATGGGTCAGCGGTTAAGAGCACTGACTGCTTTTGCAGAGGACCTGAGTTCAATTCCCAGCACCCACATGGCGGCTAAGAACCATCTTTAACTCCAGTTCCAGGGGAATCCGATGTCCTCTTCTGACCTCTACAGCATTGCAGGACATGGGTTCACCAACCTACATGCAGTCAGTACACTCATACACGTAAAAATAACTAATTAATTAAAAAAATAAATTTTAAAAAATTAAAAAAATAAAGTAAATTTAGTAAAGGGTATTTACTATCCTTTTTTTTTTTTCTGTTGAGTGATTTACTATCCTTTATAAAAATATGTTTGCTGGGGCTGGAGAAATGGCCTAGCGGTTAAGAGTGCTGACTGCTCTTGCAGAAGACCTGGGTTCAATCCCTAGCACCCACGTGGCGGCTGAGAACTGTCTTTAACTCCAGTTCCAGGGGAATCTGATGCCTTCTTCTGACCTCCGCAGCAATGCATGACATGGGTGCACCAACCTACATGCAGACAATACATTCATACACATAAAAAAATAAATAAAAAAAAATATGTTTGCTGAGACAAGGGTTTTTTCTCAATTTTAATTAGATGTTTAGTGAAGATTTGTTACACATCAGGTGCTTTAAACAAGATCCTCTACTGTAACTTCCCTGAATAAAAGCATCTGAAATCTCATGTCAAAACCTTTCCAGGTAAATATTTGGTATTCTAAATGCTACATATGGACATTCACACATGTATGTCAGACTGAATGGTCAGTATCATCCTGGAAAAAGGCAAACATTCCTCTTGCACTACAGACTAGTCCTCATTTCATTAATCCAAACCACCTGTCTAAATATACTAGCAAGCTGTACTTCAATGTTAAAGAGATCCAGCTGAAATACAATCTAATTCTGATCAGGTTGAAAACTGTCTTTTCCACAACAGAGGGTCACTATAAATACAAAATCTGGCATTATTTTTCTGTGATTAGATTTCAGTAGCTTAGTCTCTAAACACTAGAGTTCTTCACACAGCTGTTACATTGTGGAGCAGGATATGGACTCACATCTGCTTCTTGCTTATTTCATTAATGGTTCACTTCCAGGTCCTTTCTCCACAGATAATGTAGGGCCCATCTATGTCTGCCTCCTGCATAGTTGGCTTGTTCTGGTTTGTCACTTCCCACACAATGCAAATCTCAGTGAACTCACATCTGTCACAGATCGACCCAATTCATGGGCAATCTTTTCCCATCGACCTGGGGTCCCTCCTGGGAACTTAACCATACTTCTTGTCAGCTGACTGAGGTCCTCTTCTGTCCATTCAGGTGCCTGTAAAACATTAAAGAAAATTTTTAAAAAATTGAGAAAATGTTTGCTAAAACATTTAACAAGCCCGTGAAACAAATTATTGGCAGTATGCTGGTCTTTCTACAAAGACTAACAGCACTACAATATATCTAAGTTTAGTTAAAGGCTGGAGCAGCACAGTTAACCTTAGAACACAGAGTTCCAACAGTCTTTTAAATAAAGATTTTCCTTTGTATGTAAGAAAGCAGAAGTACTGCAAAAACATATTTTTGAAGACACTTAAAAAAAAAGACTATTATTCAGTTTCGCATTTTTCCATTAAAATGGAAAACCATTATCAAAGCCTATGAAAAACTCTTGCTACAGAATGCAATGCTGCTCATCTAAGCCACATAACATGGCTAGTAAAGGCTTTGAAGTAAAAAAAAACTATAAAAGAAAGAAAGCTAAGACAGCACTGGCTGAGAATCAACTTGGATGAAGATGTATTTCTTGTTCATTCTATATAACAATATTTAAGTTTTAAAATGTTTAATTTGTCAAGTGTTCACATTTTGTAAAATTTGGGACAAATAAGACTGGAAACTCACCACCAAGTTGTAAACTATCCAGAAAGTTTAAGAGTTAATGAAATTATTGAGAAAGTAAAAACACCTTAAAGACTACAAAACTGTATAAAAATTCTAAACAGCAACATATCCTCTGTATTTTACTACCAGTGCCTACCAATGGTCAAATCTAAAACTGAGTAAAGCAAAATAAATTACTGTTGAATAACAAAAACCATGCAACAACTACTTTCTAGGACTGAACTACCACCCAGAGGCAATAGAGACTCTGGTATTAAACAATGAGGGATGAAGGAGGCCCACCTCATTTTCCTTTAATTAGGAAGAAAGAGAGAAAGGAGAGGAGATGGGGGGGTGATGAAGGGGTATTGGGAAGAAATCTTAGAAACAAATACCTTTTCTAATCACCATTTCCGATAATGAACAGACATACATCGGGCAGTTTGCATTACAGAACCATCAGGACAGAACAACAGTCAGAGGTGAGTGACCCCAGGGACTATCGCCACAGCTACAGCAAAGCTTCTCCCTGACACTAATCCTCCCTGTCATTCTCCCACTGTGCTCTAACCATACTGACATCCGCCTGCCTCACTGCAAGCTTAACCGGGCCCTTCCTGACTTTTTACTGTCTCCCCCAATCAATGGTTCAAGCATGCTCTTTTCACCATGTCCAAATGGCAGCTTCACTCATAATCAAAGTGCACTGCCCTGTTAAAGGGCTTTCCGAAAGGCTCTCCTATTTGCATTCATTTGCAAAGCAAACTACTTTTATTCACTTTGTTCTGCTATCAAGAATGTTCCCTGAAGCAGATAAATTGGCATAAATACAACCTGCCACTTAAGAGTCAGTAAATAATAGCCAATAGTGGGGAGGATTTTATCAATCATTCTATTTTGTATCCACTAAGAGCTGAAAGCCTCAAACATATTCATCAGCACAGCCCCTACAATTCGTGCATAAATTCACTTTTATAAAAAGATAGCCTACATTGGGTCTGGTCAGAATTTCTTTGAAATTTAATGAAGATCAGAATCCTAATTCTCCATATCAATCACATGGGGAGAAAATTTACACAAAGATTTCTTTCTTTTCCCTTCTTCATTTTTTGCTTTGTTTAAGGGAAAAAAGTATTATTAGCACTATTTAGAGGAACATAATTAGATTTTCAAAGAAATAATACTTTTATCGCTAAAATCCAAAGCTTTAGTTAAGTATATAGATTGGTTTCAGAAATGCAAAAGAGTTAAGTTTTTAGTAGAATTTAAATATAAGCTTGAAATGTAAAATGAAACCATGAAGAGTATTAAGTTGAAACTGTATAAAGATATTCATTGAAATAGTAGTGAGACCTATAACATTTCAATACAGTTTCACACTAAATCAAATCATCTAATGTCTGCATTAGCTTTAATAAAATTTTGGAACTAAATTATCTAAAATGTCAAAATGCAGATTATCATTTCACACAGTAATCAATAAAAAATAACTTCTATTTTTAACAGAGGTTTGGTTTTCCAAATCCTCTACAAATATTAACAATGGACAGTAAAAGCCAGTATCATTCTAATTTCTTGCTAAGAGCTTAAAAATACAGTACTACTTTCTTGACGACCTGAAAAATCATTATTGCTTTACCAAACTTTCCTTTTATTTTCAGCTTTTTTATGGCCATGATTTTTTTTTTAATTTAAGAGATGTACAATACTGAGGACCATAGGCTAATATCTGAGAGAAGCCTTTTAGCTATTCATTATTCTCTCTCCTACAGCTGTAAGGCACTTTGGTGAATGTGTAATTCCTCAGGAATAGTTAGTGGTGTCTTTAGAAGCAACAGAGCCTACTGTGATCCAGCTACACCAGCAGCCATGAGGGTGGCCTGGTGTGAATGTATTCTCCCTGTTCTAATCTAGAGCCAACTGTAGCTGTGAAAGTCAAATGAATGCATAAGCATACTGCTTTGCCACTTAAACCATGTGTGTCCAATATTACTGAAACACTGGGCCAAAAATTCATCTCTACAGTAAAGTAATGGAAGATACCACATGGTGTGGGGGCAGCTGTTGTGACTACATAAGCATTCCAATTTTCCCTGACCTGGGAATAAATCTCCATACTGAATTCAAAATAAAAAAGTAAGTTTTCAAATTATTCGATATTTTATGTAATGATTCCAAAATATGTCTACATAAGAACTGATAGGGAAATAATGATCCTTTGGGATGGACTTTTGTTTTTTTTTTTTTGTCTTTTCGAGACAGGGTCTCCCTGTAGCCCCAGCTGTCCTGGAGCTCACTCTGGCCTTGAACTCACAAAGATCCGCCTGCCTCTGCCTCCAGAGTGCTAGGATTAAAGGCGTGTGCCACCACACCCAGCTTGGGATGGATTTTTGTCATAAAACCTGCTGTTCAAAGACTTGGTAGGACAACCTTTAATATTCCTGGGTTACAGGCTTGGTGGCTACAGGGGAAAACTTGCTATATTTTTATATGACCTATATGCAGGGTCTTCCTTTCCAGATGTGCACCAAAAAACATTAATTACAAGTATTATACAATTTGTTATTTGGCTGAAAACATTTTTTTTGGCTGAAAAATTATGATGAAATTAAAATAAAAATGTACTTATGGGCTGGAGAGATAGCCTAGCTGTTAAGAGCACTGACTGCTCTTGCAGAGGAACCCAGGTCATCCCAAGCACCACAGCGAAAAAACTAACTCCAATTCCAGGAGAACTTCAGTTCCAGGGAATCCGAGCCCTCTTCTGACCTCCGCGGCATTGCACGACACGGGTGCACAGAACCTGCATGCAGACAGTACTTCAACACCAACAAAAATAAATAAAAAAATTTTAAAAATGTACTTATTACTTGTTGTATTTTCATATTTTAATAAAAGGTCCATTTCTTTTTTTTGTTTTAAATTTTTTTTATTGTTATTTAAATGTTTTCCATACATCATACACATTTCTCAATCGAATTTAGAGTCACTCCGCTTTCCATGCCCCATCCCACCTGAGTCCCTGCACTCTGCCATACATGTCTTGGTATCTTTTTCTGAGTCTTTCCAGAGTCTTTTTTCCCAGTTCTTTGTTGGTTTTTATCTTTGTTTGCTTATATTTACGTTTTTATATATTATATATAAATATATACTTATATATTATATATATACACACACACACACACACACCACACAACCACACATAATACATACATACACACACACTATCACCTGAATTGGAGGTTTTTTTTTTTTTTTTGTTTTTTTTTTTGCTAATAAAATGTTTTCCTTAAGGAAGTGTTTGAAGGTTCCTCCTTGGCAAGCCCAAACAACCATCAATCTTGGCCTTGTGCTCCACACTGGGGTCTTTCCCTCCCATGGCCCCCCAAATGAAGTCCAGTAAACACCACATCCTGTCTTGATCTTCCTGTACTGGTCTCCATGATACAGCCAGGGTAGTCCAACAATGGCAGTCTATACTCTGGTGAAGCTGAAATCCCAGTAGCTGCTCAGTCCACAACTTGGATGTCTCAGTAGTCCCCATCTGGCATTGAAGGTTTGGAGGATTCTTGAAGAGACATGAGTCTTCAGTCCATATTGGAAGGTTAAAAAGCTGTGTCTCATGTCTTTGAAAGAATGGCAAAAGCAGTGGCAACCACAGAGTATAATGCACTTGCCAGTAAGAATTAAAGACAGGGGTGAAACAACAGTGCTCTCTTTTTTTTTTACTAAGATCTCAAGCTTATATCTGAAGTACATTCTCTCTTTTATTATTTACTGGTTATACTTTCCCTTTGGATGTTTAAGGTCACAGTAGCCCAGATTAACCAAGGTTTTTTTTTTTTTTTTTTTTTTTTTTTTACAGGGAGAGCGAGGAATGTGCCCCCACTACCACAAATTATGCAGTTGAGTTTCCCACATTTGGGGAAATTGCAGGGGTCAGCACATCCGGAGTGCAATGGATGAACCTGGCCCTGGGAAAACCACCTTCGTGATCATGGTATTTCCCCTGCCAGGTAAGTATGTGGTTTTTGTTTTCTTAAGGTCAGTTGAGGATCTGGTCCTCAGGGGTCTCTAGTGTGTTTTTTGGGGGGGGAGTGGGAACCCCTGGCTCCTTTCAGCTTTTCATTTACCAGTTCCATCCACTTGAGGACAAAATCAGGTCTTACTAGACCAGGCTTCCCTTTCTGAAGCATGAGGAGACTTTCCTCTATAATAGATATGGAAACTCCCTAATGTTAACTATTTTTATTGAAATAACCCATCAGTGATCATTATTTATATAATAAAAATAGAAGTTAAATTTTTGGGCTGAAATATTTTTAGCTCATTTATTTCAACTCAAATTCTGAGGAATTTTAACCAAGAAAATAATATCCTTATTATCACCTGTTTAAAACATAAGATATGCCGGAGTGGTGGTGCACAGCTTTAATCCTAGCACTCGGGAGGCAGGGCAGGCAGATCTTTGTGAGTTCAGGCCAGCCTGGTCTAATAGTGAGTACAGGACAGTGGGGCTACAGGGAGATCCTGTCTTGAAAAGACCAAAAAAAAAAAAAAAAAAAAGATGTATAGCTAACAGTGTGGACAGCAAACCTCTAACTCTATGTTCTGTATAGTTTTAGAATGCACTCACCTTTGGGCTGGAGAGATGGCTCAGTGGTTAAGAGCACTGCCTGCTCTTGAAGAGGACCCAGGTTTGCTTTCTAGCTCCCACATGTCAGCTAAGAACTGAAGGACCCCTGCCCCAAGGCTTTATGCACCCTTAAAATCTGTCTGTAGGAACCATGGTGCCACCATCTTATGAGGCCTCCAAGTCATGTACGCTATAAGCCTCCCGCGACCCCCCCTTCCCCCTACTGCCTGCTCACTAATCCAGGAACTAGCTAACCACAAAGACTGTTGCGTTCTCTGAAATATTTGCTTAACTGATTTTAAGAAATGTTTAAACTGATTTTGAGAAACATTGTTCCAGAAATGCTTGCTTAACTGAGTCACACCCGCTTGTGTGTCAAGATAAGGTTCCCCTCCCCACTTCCTCATACCTTGTGTTTTTTTTTCCTTTAAAAACTCCTTACCCCAGTCTCTGGGGGTCGATCTCCTCTGCCCCTACGTGGGTTACGAGTTCGGCCCCAGTGCACTGGTTTTTCCCGAATAAACCTCGTGTAGTTACAGCAAGAACGGTCTCTGGCTGATTTTTTGGGCGTCGTTCCATCCTGAGATTTGAGTGAGAGCCACCCCAGTCTCTGGGGGGGGGGTCTTTCATTTGGGGGCTCGTCCGGGATCAGAGACCACCCTCAAATCACCAAGACCCTCTTGGAGGTAAGATTCTTTTTCTGTCTGTCTACTGTGTCTGTCTGATTCTTGGAGGCACCAAAAATCTGTTACTTTCGGTTTGCAGTCGTTCCGCGCTCGTGAGAGCAACGAACTCCCCATTCCGGATGAGGGGGGAGAGTTACCGACAGACGTGTCAGGAAGGTAACCGACTGTGTCGCCCTGAGAGACGTCCCAGGAGGTCTGAGGGAGGCCCGAGGACGCTCGGAGCTCTCCCGTCTGGGTGCCGACACGGATGTTGAGGCTCTCATAGAATCGAGAGTTTTCACGTCTTTTCGGCCGTCTGAATCTGTTTCTTGGTATTGGAGGACTCACAGAAGACGGGTCCTGGTTTCTGTTTCTATAATATCTTTGAGTGCTTTGTTCGTATTCTGTGTGACTTTGACGATGGGACAGACAGTCAGTACTCCACTTGGACAGACATTAGACCACTGGACTGAGGTTAAAATACGAACCCATAATCTGTCCATGGAGGTGAAAAAGGGACATTGGAAGACTTATTGCTCCTCCAAGTGGCCATCCTTTGGGGTAGGCTGGCCCCCTGAAGGTACGCTTAACCTGTTATTTTTGCCATTAAGGAGATTGTTTTACAGAAGGGACTGGGGTCGCACCCCGATCAAGTCCCTTACATTTTTGTCTGGGAAAATTTAGCTCAAAGACCTCCCCCTTGGCTGAAACTCTGGACGCAGGAAACTGGCCCCAGCTCCCGAGTTCTGGCGGTCCGATGAGACCAACCAAAACAAGAACTACCAAAAGTGAAAGTATCTGCGGCGGATCCCGACCCACCTCAAAAGCCTTCGGCCCCCCAAAGATCTATCCCGAGATCGAGGAGCCAGCCTTATGGGAAGTGCCCCCCCCTTATCGCCCTCCTCCCCAGGAAGTCCACCACCCTGACCAGGGTGCGGCCAGTGGAACGGCAGAAGGACCGGCTGCCGGGACTTGCAGCCGACGTGCCCAGAGTCCTGGGGGGCCCGATTCAACCACGGCGCTCCCCCTGTGAGTTTACGGCCCCCCGGTCGATCCTGGACAACTTCAACCTCTACAATATTGGCCCTTTTCATCGGCTGATTTGTACAATTGGAAAACTAACCATGCCCCTTTCTCTGAGAATCCTTCTAGTCTTACAGGTTTAATTGAATCATTGACGTTTTCCCACCAACCGACGTGGGATGACTGTCAGCAGCTGCTGCAGGACCTGTTCACTACAGAGGAGAGGGAGCGAATCCTGTTGGAGGCCCGAAAGAATGTTCCCGGTGTGGATGGACAACCAACCCAGCTCCAGAACGAGATAGACGCTGGATTCCCTCTGAATCATCCCAATTGGGACTACAATTCAGCTGAAGGTAGGGAGAGGTTGACGGTATACCGCCGGGCTCTCGTGGCAGGTCTCAAAGGAGCCGGATGACGGCCCACCAATTTGGCTAAGGTAAGAGAGGTTTTACAAGGAGAAAGGGAGCCCCCTGCTGTATTTCTAGAGAGACTCATGGAGGCATACCAGCGCTATACGCCTTTTGATCCCGCTTCCGAGGGACAACAGGCAGCGGTAGCTATGGCCTTCATCGGGCAGTCAGCCGCAGACATGAGGCGATTGCAGCGATTAGAAAGTCTCCAAACTTTGTCCTTGCAAGACTTGTTAAAGAGGCAGAGAAGGTATATCACAAGAGGGAGACGGATGAGGAACGTAGAGAGAGAGAGAGACAAAAAAAGAAGGTGAAGAAAGAGAGGATAGGAGAGACAGGAAATGAGAAAAAAAATTTGACTAGGATTTTGGCCGCAGTAGTAGGTGAAAGGGAAATGTGAGGGACAGAGAGAGAAAATAGACAGATAGGGTACCTGGGCAACTCAGGACCGAGAAGACCCCGAGGTCCTGAAACCCCATGACCACTTCTGGCAAAAGATCAGTGTGCCTACTGTAAAGAGAAGGGACACTGGGTTTGAGATTGTCCTAAGAAGAGGGTAAACAAGGCCTCCAAAGTCCTGGCCTTGGGGTCAGATGAAGATTAGGGGAGATGGGGCTCGGACCCCCTCCCTGAGCCTAGGGTAACCCTGACAGTGGAGGGGACCCCTATGGATTTTATTGTTGATACGGGAGCAGAGTTTTCAGTCTTAAAGGAACCATTAGGAACATTACAAAATAAAAAGACTATTGTAATCGGAGCTACTGGGAAAAAAACATATCCTTGGACCACCAAAAGAAAAGTAGACCTAGGAAAAGGCCAAGTGACTCGTTCATTTTTAATTATTCCAGAATGTCCCATGCCACTGCTGGGGAGAGATTTATTAACAAAACTAAAAGCCCAGATTACCTTCAGTTCGGGAGGACCATCAATACAATGGTCACCACCTACCTCCATTATCTTGGCCCTCAAATTTGAAGAAGAATACAGACTACATGAGACTCACACTAAAGTAGCTATTGATAAAATTGGATAGAAGCCTTCCCTCAAGCCTGGGCTGAGACAGGTGGAATAGGCAAAGTGGAGCAAGTACCCCCTATAGTTATCACCATGAAACCAGATGCCACCCGTATCAGGGTAAGACAGTATACAATGAGCAAGGAGGCCCAAGAAGGGATTAGACCTCATATCCAGAGACTTCAAAAATTAGGAATATTGGTACCGTGCCAGTCCCCATGGAACACCCCTTTACTGCCCGTAAAAAAACCTGGGACAAATGATTATCGACCTGTTCAGGACCTACAGGAGGTCAACAAAAGGGTCCAGGATATACATCCCACTGTGCCTAACCCATACACCCTGCTCAGTTCACTTCCACCTGAGAGACAATGGTACACTGTTTTTGATTTAAAAGATGCCTTTTTTTGCTTAAGATTACATCCTACTAGTCAAGCCATTTTTGCCTTTGAATGGAGGGACCCAGAGTCCAGACAGACTGGGCAGCTGACTTGGACCCGACTGCCACAAGGATTCAAGAACTCTCCCACTATTTTTGATGAAGCGCTGCATCGGGACCTCGCACCTTTCAGGTCAGATAACCCCCAACTCATGCTCCTTCAGTATGTAGATGATTTACTCCTGGCTACAGCCACCCAACGAGAATGCCAGGAGGGAACTGAGAGACTGATGCTAGAATTGGGAAAACTGGGATATAGAGCTTCAGCTAAGAAGGCCCAGATCTGCCAGACGGAGGTCACTTATCTTGGTTAGACACTAAAGGAAGGTAAAAGATGGCTGACTGAGGCTAGGAAAAGGACTGTGATGCAGATCCCAGTTCCCACTAGCCCTAAACAGGTCAGGGAGTTCTTGGGAACAGCTGGCTTCTGCAGACTACGGATACCCGGCTTCGCCACATTGGCCGCCCCCTTGTATCCCCTCACTAAAGAGACTGAGAATTTTATCTGGACCTCAACCCAGCACCTTTTGATAAGATCAAACAGGCCCTATTAGAGGCCCCCGCTTTGGCTTTGCCGGACCTGGCTAAGCCTTTTACTTTATACGTGGATGAGTGGGCAGGGGTTGCCAGAGGGGTTCTTACCCAACCCCTGGGCCCATGGAAATGGCCAATAGCTTATCTAGCTAAGAAACTTGATCCTGTGGCCAGCAGCTGGCCATCCTGCCTCAAGGCTATAGTGGCTATAGCTTTACTCCTCAAGGATGCTGATAAACTAACTTTGGGACAATCAACAACTATAGTAGCCCCTCATGCTCTGGAGAGTATTATACACCAGCCCCCTGACTGCTGGATGACCAACGCACGCATGACCCACTACCAAAGCCTACTGCTGACAGAAAGAGTAACTTTTGTGCCTCCGGCTATCCTGAACCCTGCCACGCTACTGCCTGACTCCGATAACTCGACACCTATACATCGGTGCCCTGACATCCTGGCAGAAGAAACTGGGACTCGAAAGGACCTCACGGATCAGCCATGGCCAGGATGTCCCTGCTGGTACACCAATGGAAGCAGTTTCATGGTAGAAGGTAAGAGGAGGGCCGGGGCAGCGGTAGTGGATGGCAAACAGGTTATCTGGGCCAGTAGCCTGCCAGAGGGTACTTCCGCCCAAAAAGCTGAACTCACCGCGCTCATCCAGGCTTTGAGGCTGGCAGAAAATAAATGTATCAACATCTATACGGACAGCAGGTATGCTTTTGCTACAGCTCATATACACGGGGCCATCTACCAGCAGAGGGGACTACTCACTTCAGCTGGAAAGGATATCAAAAATAAAGAAGAAATTTTAAGCCTATTAGAGGCTATTCATTTGCCAAAGAAACTAGCAATTGTCCATTGCCCTGGCCACCAGAAAGGGCAGGATGCAATAGCAAGAGGAAACCAAATGGCGGACTTCAGTGCTAAACAAGCCGCCCAAGGAGCCATGATCCTAACAGTACAGGAGGGACCAAAGACTTTAAATGAAATTAGCTTCAAATACACTCCCGAGGACCTGCAGACCATTGAAAAGCTTAAGCTAGCTACAGAATGGACCCCACGGGGGGTCGCAGAAACCAGAGAAGGAAAATCTATCCTGCCTCAAAGAGAAGGAAAAAGATATGTTACCCAGCTACATCGACTAACCCACTTAGGAGTAAAAAAACTCAAGGACCTTGTCCATGAGTCCGAGTATTATGTTATGGGACTATCAGATATTATCCAGAATGTTGTCACTAATTGTCAAGCTTGTGCCCTAACAAATACAGGGCACCATACAGGCCCTCCAGGGAAACGACTGAGAGGCGACCGACCGGGTGCCTACTGGGAAGTGGACTTCACTGAAATTAAACCTGCTAAATATGGTAACAAATATCTGCTAGTTTTTATAGATACTTTTTCAGGATGGGTAGAAGCTTTTCCCACCAAGTCGGAAACAGCTAATATAGTGGCTAAAAAAATCCTTGAAGAAATCTTCCCGAGGTTTGGTGTTCCTAAGGTAATCGGATCAGACAATGGCCCTGCCTTCGTTGCCCAGGTAAGTCAGGGACTGGCCACTCAGCTGGGAATTGATTGGAAATTACATTGTGCTTATAGACCCCAGAGCTCAGGACAGGTAGAAAGGATGAATAGAACTCTAAAAGAGACCTTGACCAAATTAGCCATTGAGACCGGCTGGAAAGACTGGACAACCCTCCTTCCTTTTGCCTTGTTCCGAGTCCGGAACACCCCCAACCGCTTTAAGCTAACTCCCTTTGAAATCCTGTTTGGAGGTCCTCCTCCTCTAGTGGAAGCGGGAGGCATAATAGATCCTAATGCTTCTCTTTCTCCACCCCTCCTAGTCCATCTGAAGGCCCTTGAACTTGTCAGAAAGGGTGCCTGGAAGCAGCTCAAAGAGGCATACACGCCTGGAACTGCTGAGGTACCCCACCCGTTCCAAGTGGGAGACTTGGTCTTGGTTAGACGACACCGCGCTGGCAACCTCGAGCCTAGATGGAAAGGACCCTTCCTTGTGCTCCTGACCAGCCCTACTGCGGTTAAGGTGGAAGGAGTCTCTGCCTGGATCCACGCTTCCCACGTCAAAGCCGCCCCTCTTGCAGCCCGAGATGGATCCTGGAAACTGGAAAAGACTGATAATCCTCTTAAGCTACGCTTACGTCGAATGCCAGAAGAATAACAACCCTCACCAGCCCATGACTCTTACCTGGAAGATTATTGATCCCGATACGGGTACCGCTGTTAACAGTACTCAGACTATTGCCCCCCTAGGCACCTGGTGGCCTGACCTGCACTTCTGCTTCCGACAGATCAATCCCGAGGTTAAAAGCAGACCTCCCAACCTAGTTCGTAGTTATGGGTTCTATTGCTGCCCCGGCACAGATAAAGGGAGACACTGCGGGGGTCACCAGGATTCCTATTGTAGGCGCTGGAGCTGCGTTACCTCCAATGATGGAGACTGGAAATGGCCAACATCCCTCCAGGACTGGGTAAAGTTTTCCTTTGTCAATACCGGCCCGGGCAAGTACGTAGTAATGGAGCTATACAGAGATAAAGACTGTTCCCCCTCAGACTTAGATTATATAAAAGTAAGTTTCACTGAAAAAGGAAAAAAGGAAAATATTCAAAAATGGATACATGGTATAACCTGGGGAATGGTTTTCTATAAATATGGAGAGGGGGCGGGGTCCACCTTAATCATTCGCCTAGAGAAAACCCAGTTGCCCTCTGTGGCAGTGGGGCCAGACCCTGTCCTGACAGAACAGGGACCCCCGAGAGCCCCACCCAGAAAAACCTTACCCCGGCCCCCACCTCCTTCAAGTACTAAACCTGCTGTCAAAAAAATTAAACCCACGCCTAAAACCCTCACCTCCACTCATGTTACCCACGCCATCGAAATGGCTGGAGTTACCCATGGACCTCCTTTCCTGACAACCGCCCTGCCTACCCTGGCTACCCACTCCCTCACTACTGGTGATAGGCTTTTTGGTCTCATACAAGGGGCCTTTTTCGCCCTTAACGCTACCTACCCTGAAGCCACCCGCTCCTGTTGGCTTTGTTTAGCTGCAGGACCCCCCTACTATGAAGGGACAGCTGTCCATGGGGCTATCACTAAAACTTCAAATCCTCACCACTGCCCTTGGGGGGCCCAGAGCAAACTCACCCTCAGTGAAGTCTCTGGTTATGGGTTATGTCTAGGGACTGTGCCCCCCTCCCATCAACATCTCTGTAACTTCACTCAGACTCTAAATAACATGGAGTCAAATCAGTATTTACTTCCTAGTAATAACAGCTGGTGGGCTTGCAGCACAGGACTCACCCCATGCATATCTACGTCTGTTTTTAATCAGTCTAAAGATTTCTGCGTTATGGTTCAACTAGTGCCCCATATTTACTATCACCCTGATGAAGAAATCTTTAAAGTTTATGAGACAGGACTAACCCGGAATAAAAGGGAGCCTGTCTCTCTCACCCTAGCTGTTATGCTCGAGCTTGGTTTGGCCGCTGGGGTCGGTACGGGGACTACAGCCTTGATTAAAGGGCCCCAGGACCTCAAACAAGGTCTTGACACTCTCCAAGATGCCATAAACATCGACCTAAGGGCCCTACAAGACTCAATCACCAAATTAGAGGACTCCCTAACCTCCCTCTCTGAAGTGGTGTTACAGAATAGAAGGGAGCTAGATTTGCTATTCCTCAAGGAGGGGGGACTATGTGCTGCTTTAAAAGAAGAATGCTGGGGGCTGGAGAGATGGCCTAGCGGTTGAGAGCGCCGACCACTCTTGCAGAGGACCCGGGTTCGATCCCCAGCACCCACATGGCGGATGAGAACCGTCTGAAACTCCAATTCCAGGAGAACTCCAGCTCCAGGGGAATCCGACACTCTTGTCTGACCTCCGCAGCATTGCACGACATGGGTGCACAAACTTGCATGCAGACAGTACATTCATACACATACAGAAATAAAATTTAAAAAAAAAATTAAAAAAAAAAGAAAAAAAGAAGAATGCTGTTTTTATGTTGATCACTCAGGGGCTATTAGAGATTCTATGAAGAAACTCAGAGAAAGGCTTGATAAACGTCAAAAAGAAAGAGAAAATAACCAGAGTTGGTATGAAGGGTGGTTCTCCAAGTCCCCTTGGATGACTACCCTATTTTCCGCCCTGATGGGGCCCCTGATGATTCTATTACTTTTGCTCACCATAGGGCCTTGCATAATCAATAGACTAATTGCTTTTGTTTGCCAGAAAGTAGGTGCTGTGCAGATTTTAATGTTTCGCCAACAATATCAGCGCGTAGAGCAAAAAGGGCCTGAAGAAAATTAAAGAGGTACTCCGAGCTTTAGTTCTATGATTAGAACTATGTCCTAGAGAGAGTGGGGAATGAAGGACCCCTGCCCCAAGGTTTTATGCACCCTTAAAATCTGTCTTTAGGAACTATGGTACCGCCATCTTATGAGGCCTCCAAGTCATGTACGCTATAAGCCCTCCCCGCGACCCTCCCCCTTCCCCCTACTGCCTGCTCACTAATCCAGGAACTAGCTAACCACAAAGACTGCTGCGTTCTCGGAAATATTTGCTTAACTGATTTTAAGAAATGTTTAAACTGATTTTGAGAAACATTGTTCCAGAAATGCTTGCTTAACTGAGTCACACCCGCTTGTGTGTCAAGATAAGGTTCCCCTCCCACTTCCTCATACCTTGTGTTTTTTTTCCTTTAAAAACTCCTTACCCCAGTCTCTGGGGGTCGATCTCCTCTGCCCCTGCGTGGGTTACGAGTTCGGCCCCAGTGCACTGGTTTTTCCCGAATAAACCTCGTGTAGTTACAGCAAGAACGGTCTCTGGCTGAGTTTTTGGGCGACGTTCCATCCTGAGATTTGAGTGAGAGCTACCCCAGTCTCTGGGGGTCTTTCAGAACCATCTTTAAGCTGGGTGTGGTGGAGCACGCCTTTAACACTAGCACTTGGGAGGCAGAGGCAGGCAGATATTTGTGAGTTCAAGGCCAGCCTGGTCTACAGGACCAGCTGGAGCTACAGGGAGACCCTGTCTCGAAAAGACCAAAAAAACAAAAACCAAAAACAAAACAAAACAAAACAAGAAAAACAAGAATGCACTCACCTTTGAGCTACACAATTTCTTTTTTCAATTCAAAAGTGACCTTGACAAACATAACATTTGTGTAAACAAACAGTATACTAACAACAAAAAATTAAAACCAAATCACCTTAAGTGACTATACTCTTAAATTCTTTAAGGCCCCTTTTGCAGGAAGCCACCTTCTTTTTAAGTGCTAGGATTAAAGGCGTGCACCACCACGCCTGGTAGGAAGCCACCTTCTTAACCAGGGGTCATAAAGAAGCTTTTTGAGCCTCCCTGCAACCTCTATAGTCTTGAGTTAGACAAAGCAGTAAGTCAAAAGCTGGCAGAGGCTACTGTTAGGCAGGGCCTGGGCTTGGAGATCTAAATATGGCATTTATCACCCTTCTCTTCCTGTCAAAAGCCTACCTCATCTCAGGCAGCTGATGCAACTTCCCTTCCTGATGAGAGCACAGCCTAAGACCATATATGGTTATATTCCAGCTTCATGAGGAACACTAAAGACCCATTTTTCCCCTCCCACTGCACCAGGTTTGCACTTACAGGTACACGCATGCTTTGTCTCACCATCATTACCTCATTTTCCTCTCCCCAGAACTTATAAAAGCCCTCATCCCCAGCCTGAGTGCGCAACTCCCCTGGCCTCCCTCTCTGAGACCAGTGGATCCACCCAGGAGCCCATCCTAATAAACTGCCTTTAATACTTTGTTAATCTGGTTTGGTCTGACCTGTTTTGCGTGGGGGGGGGGAGAGAAGCCTTTCATCTTGGTGCTGAAGCCAGAGGAGTTGAGCCCGTCAACTCGGTGGGCTTAGCCCCCAATCCTTGAGGGCCACTCCTGTTCAACCCCGACGTGACAGCTTTAGACTGGGTAAGTCCACCCTTTTTGCCATTGCCTTTCCGGGCCTCTGGGCTCTCCTCCGACGTCGCAAGCGCCAGGACAAACCCTCTGTTTCTGGCAACTTTGGTAGAACGGGAGAAGTCCCTTCCCCAAAGGCACCCTCTATCTGGCCTTGGCTTCCAGCACAGGCATGGGATGGGCAACTCTGAGTTGAAACCTGGTCAGCAAATAACCCCTTGGCTGCTTGCTACAAAATCTGTCTAAATTGGGGCTCTCCCAGTCCTTATACCCTAAGTGCCTCAAGTTTTTCTCT
Organism: Rhizomys pruinosus; assembly: GCA_009823505.1. Taxonomy (NCBI): domain Eukaryota; kingdom Metazoa; phylum Chordata; class Mammalia; order Rodentia; family Spalacidae; genus Rhizomys; species Rhizomys pruinosus. The sequence goes on from VZQC01010425.1 coordinate 257,322, forward strand.
TCTGTTGCATGGCCACAGTCATAATCTGTGACTTGGAAAATTTTTGCCAGCGCATGGGCCTCAGAGCCACCCTATTTACAAGGTTTTTAGGACCTCTGCTCCTGCCCCCAGCTTTGTAGCCATTGCTCAGTGGCTCCAGTTCTCCTGGCCAGGGCTCTGGCCCCTCTTGATATTCATAGGAAGCTGTAACGACAGACCCCAATGGACCTGCCAAGAGAAACCAGGCCGTCAGGAGGAAAATTTCTAATTACAGCCAAAGTAGCTTGCTCATGGCTTGCTAAACCCTGCCCACAAGCAAATGTTCAAAGCTGTTATCTACGAGACAGTCGGAAGATTTCACTGCTTGAGCGGGAGCTATGCAATGTTAATTGTTAAGCCCATTGGATAATAGGTAAGGCATGTCTAAATTGATAGGTTACAATTGTATGTGCTAATACAAAATGATTGGCAAAAAAAACCAAAACAAAACGCGGGCTTCAGGACAAAGGCCTGAAGGACGTATAAATGTAACCTGACTCCTTGGTTCAGGGTCTTGCCTAGCTTATCCTGACCTGCGAATCAGGAAGGAGGCTTGACCCTGGCTAGCTAGCCTCCCAATAAACGCCCGTTTGCATATTGTATTCTTTGCTGTTCCTTTGTTGGTGTGGGGATTTTCGGACTCGGGTTCGAATAAACCTAACAGAAGCCATGGAGGCTGAGCCTTCCTCAGTGAGCTGCTGAGTCTCTGGCTTCCCCTCCCACCCCCTGCTGTCTCATTTCTGCTCCGCCATTCCCGCTGATTCTAATTGTCACGGTAGCCATTTTTATATAATCACATGACATGGATACAGGGTCGCCATTTTTATCTGAGCACATGGCACGAATGCATTTACCAGTTAGATTAACAAATTAATCTCAAAATGTCCACAATTAGAGTTCTACAATTTTATCACCGTTGTTTTCATCTGTTTCCAATTAAAACCATTTTTTTTCCATTTTAGCTTTTGTATGGGTATAATTAATGTTTTCACAGGATTGCTGCTTAAGCTACTGGCTTTTAACAAACACGTTTGGTTTTGTTTTTATTGTCTCATTAAATTAGCAGGTAAACCCCACACCTGTTAGACACAGGCGAGCTGTGCCATTAGCCAGATCTGCTGTCTCTGCACCTGTCCCACTTACACTAACTCGCTGTTTTGCAAGCTTTTGCTGCTGTGAGCCAGGCTCCCATGGTTAAAGCTGCCCCCCCTGCAGTTTCACTTTGATAACTTAAATCACATATTTATGTGATTAAGTCACGCATGTGTCTGTCCAAGCTGACTCTGTGTATACTGCTTTCATGTGTGTTAACTGTTTCATGTATAAGTCTGTCATGTGTCTGTCAAAAAAGTAGCCACTTCTAGATTATATTGTACACAAAACCTATTATATTCAAAGGCCAAAATGAACCCAGGTTCCTTAAATTGTCTGTTTAAGAGTAAATTTGATCTCCAAATTCTATAGGGTGTTTCTTCACTGTATGTGCCGCTACCCTGGCTGTTACCCCCAACACTGTATGTCATATTTCTGCCTTCCTCCCTCATTCTAGGTTCCTGAATACCATTCTCCTGTACCTAACTTCATGCTTTTGATATTGTCAATTGCTGAATTATCTTTGTTTTGCACTGCCTCAGTGGGACTGAATGTCTCCTCCCTATCCCTTAGCTTCTTTGATGGAAACTACATGTAATTCTGTTTTATAAAATGTTTGGTAACAGCATGATAGAGAAGCTGCATTGGCCTTGAATGCAAAGAAACTGGTTGTGGCTTCATGCTGTAAATGACCTCTACAAAGTCTGAATGAAAGCATCTCTCTGTATGTGCTTCTGGTCAGTACAACTTTTATAAACTGCCCTCACCAAAATTAATTATTAGATCCTTATTCCACAGCAGGAAATACTCAGTACTGTGTGAGCCACAGACAGTATGATTAGGTTCTGCTTCCAGGGATCACATGGGACAGTCCAAATGAAACGAGGTTTGGTGAGCTTGATTTAAGTCTATTTCCTGTCTGTTGAAGACAATGTGAAAATACCTCCCCTCACCACTTTTTTTTCCTTCAGCAATTCAGAATTTATTAAGGACAACCATACTTAAAGCTCGCCTTGACCCTGCCTCCCCAACAGTGGCCATGGTCTTGGCTTCTCACTTTATCTCTCAGTCTTTTCCAGATATCAGAAAAAAATTTTAAAAAGCTGAGGACGGTCCCCAGACTCCTGTGCAGGATTTGATGAGAAATGGCTTTCAAGGTATTTAATGGCTGAGAGGAGGCAACTGAGTCCTCCCGACAGGCTCTGCTACAACAAAATGCCCAAGCCCTGGTAGCTGCCCTGAGGCAAACGACATTTCCTCAGAGGGACACGTGGGGCTCTGTCAAGCCCCATCCCAAAGGGGCCCAGGTCCATTCCACCAGGAGCCTGTGAAGTGTGGCAAAGAAGGTCACTGGGCTAGGAACTGCCCAAACCCCAACCCATCCACCATGCTGTGTTCTCTGTGGCAGAGCTCTGCCTGCAGCCTGGCCATTCAAAGTCTGAGTGCCTGGATGTGGGCTTGTCCTTTGTGCCACACCACAGTGGTCCAGCCCTATTGCTCTGGGCACCCCAATCCCCTCCAGCCTCTGAATTCCTTGGCCTGGCAGAGGACTGATGGCTGGCAGCAAGATTTGGACACCCCACTGACCCTTGTCCAGCCCAAGCTAATGCTCCAGGTAGTGGGTAAGTCCATCTCCTTCCGGTTGGACAGCTAGGCTGCCTTTCTGTACTGACCTCACACTATGGCCCTAGAGTTCCCTCATCAATTTCTGTCACAGGAGTGGGCAGGACCCCCTCTTTCCTGAGAAGGGCTCTACCTCTCCCCTATGTACTCAAAAGTCATTTTTTCACCTGTTCCTTCTTAATCACATCTGTCTCTCCAGTGCCCCTCCTGGGTCGTGACATATTTAGTCACTTCTGGATTATCTAGCCCCTGCTCTCCCTGATCCTGCTGACCCTCAGGTCTGGGACAGTCCCACTCTAGTAATTGCCTCTCACCACTCGCCAGTTCTAATATATACCCCAAGAACCCTGCCTCTTTTCCTTCCAGGCGTCAGTTTCCTATTTCTGAAACTCACCGCCATGGGTTCAAGCCTACCATTACCTGCCTCCTATCTCCACTAATTAACCTTGCAACACCCCTATTCTTCCAGGTCATAAGCCCTCTGGCACCTACGGTCTAGTTCAGGACCTCCGTCCTAACCCTAAACCTCAGTCTCCCATTTCACTGTCTGTGCCTTCCTTACTGTGCCCTTCAAACTTCCTTTTGCCTTCACATGGGAGGACCAGAAAACCAGGTCTGCAGCCAAGCCTTGGCCCGAGATCTCTCCTCCTTTGACTCTGGTCCTAATGTACCCTTCCAGTACTCTCAGGTCAGATGGAGCCAACGCCATATGAGACCTACAGCCTCCAGAGACAGCAGACCACATCCTCTCTTTTCTAGGATTGGTGGGCTTCTTCCTTCACTGGATCCCTAATTTTGCTGTCACAGTTGAACCCTTGTACCAGGCAGCTAAGGAGACCCCCACAGGGCCAGTCTCCCATCCCACCACCATCCACTTCTCTCTCCTTAGGATGCCCTCCTGGCTGCCCTCCCCTACTTTCTCTCTCCCAGACTCTTCATGCCCTTTCTACCTCTTTACAGACAGAAAGTTGGGAGTGGCCACAGGGGCCTTAGCCCAACCCGTGGAGCCCTCATACTGGGCAGCTTGACCCCACTATCTTCCTCTCTTCCCCTCCCTGCTCCTACCTCAGTGGAGTCCACAACCACTGACCTAACCTCTCACACCAGGGGACTGTGTTCTTAAAACTTTATCTCTTAAGTCTCTTGATCCCAGGTAGACTGGACCCCACATTGTCATCCCTTTCTATGCCATCAGCAGCCAAACTTCTAGGCCAGTCACACTGGTATCATTTATCCAGACTCAAGAGAGACCCAAACCCAGGATGGATGGTCCATCAAACAGCTGGGACCCATGACTCTCAGGTTTCCAGAGACCTTCAAGGACAGGTCTGAATGGTCAGGCATGGCAGCCCTCGCCCTCTGTACCTTCACCCTCATCTCCCTCTTTTCCTGGGTCATTGTTTTCCTCTGCTGCCCCTGGTGCCACAGGTACCAGACTCTGTTACACCCTTGCCCAGTTGCCCTTTGTCTTGTTAATTGTCTCAGTCTTCACCTGACCAGGTGATGGTGTGCCAGGTTGGACATGTCTATGGACTGCTGGCATGTCTATGCTCGGGATACCTGGACAGATGAAACTGGCGGGCCCACGTGTAGACCCTGTCCTCCAACCAAGACCATCCAACAGTAAGAGGAGCCTCTCCAACCTCAACCAGGAGACTCCTGATCTCCTCAGCTTCTTGTAGGAACACATCCAGGAAGTCTCCACAGTGGCTGTTAACCAGATACATCTACAATCTTACTCTCCATTGCCTTCGTGCCCCCTACTCCTGACCACTCCCCTTCCTCCCCGACGTTGCCCATTTCAGCAGGAAGTAGTAAAAGCTGAGTTGGCGCCCATATACCCAAAGAGGTCGGGATGTTAGGCAGGGCCTGGGCTTGGAGATCTAAAGATGGCACCTACCACCCTTCTCTTCCAGTCAAAAGCTGACCTCATCTCAGGCAGCTGATGCAACTTCTCTTCCTGATGAGAGCACAGTCTAAGACCATATATGGTTTACTCCAGCTTCATGAGGAACACTAAAGACCCACTTTGTCCCCTCCCACCGCACCAGGTTTGCACTTACAAGTACATGCATGCTTTGTCTCGCCATCATTACCTCATCTTCCTCTACCCAGAACTTATAAAAGCCCTCATCCCCAGCCTGAGTGCGCAACTCCCCTGGCCTCTCTCTCTGAGACCAGAGGACCCGCCCGGGAGTGCGTCCTAATAAACCTCCTTTTATACTTTGTTAATCTGGTTTGATCTGGCCTGTTTTGCGGTGGTGGGGGTGGGGTGGGGGGGAGCCTTTCAGCTACATTGCCTGAGACATTTTCCCTGCTCACTTCTGGAAGATCTGATTTACAACAGAACTTTGATTTCCTCTTGAAATTGTGGTGGAGTCTTGTGGCTGTGATACTTTTTCAGGTGACTACTGTTGCCATTCCAACCTGACTACTAACAACCAGTCAACCAGTCAACTGAGCTGAACTTGTGGTTCTTTTTTTTAATATTTTTAAAAATTTTATTTTTTTATTTTTTTATTTTTACATGTGTATGAATGTACTGTCTGCATGTAGGTTTGTGTACCCGTGTCGTGCAATGCCACGGAGGTCAGAAGAGGGTGTTGGATTCCCCTGGAACTGGAGTTCTCCAGGAATTGGAGTTACAGACTGTTCTTAGCCGCCATGTGGGTGCTGGGGATCGAACCCGGGTCCTCTGCAAGAGCAGTCGGTGCTCTTAACCACTAGGCCATCTCTCCAGCCCCAGAACTTGTGGTTCTTAAAAGTAACCTTGTCGCCGGGCGTGGTGGCGCACACCTTTAATCCTAGCACTTGGGAGGCAGAGGCAGGCAGATCCTTGTGAATTTGAGGCCAGCCTGGTCTACAGAGTGAGTTCAGGACAGCTGGAACTACAGGGAGACCCTGTCTGAAAAGACCAAAAAAAAAAAAAAAAAAAAAAAATGTAACCTTGTCATGTTTTTAATTTTTAGTGTTCATAGTCAGCCAGTATACCTTTCATGGCAAAAGCAATAGGCCAGGAGTCAAAATATATGATACAACCTCCATGTTCCCTACTGTCCAGAGACATCTGGGATTGCTAAGTATTGGAAGGGCTTCCTCAAAAATCAACTCAAAAAGTTCTCTCTCTCTCTCTCTCTCTCTCTCTCTCTCTCTCTCTCTCTCTCTCTCTCATTTCCTCATAGTCTTTATGCTTTGGTCATGAAATGCCCTAGAAAGGACCCTTTTCCTTTAGCTACTTTCTAGGTATCTATTTAGGAAATTCTGGATTCAACCTCAACTGGCATGACATTTCTGAGGAAAATCAGAAGCCATCTGGTTGATACACCTTCTGGGGATTAGTATGGCCAAAAGGAAGCTTATGATAATCAACCTAATTCTGGTTCACCCACTTTGAATTTCTTGTAGGACTCAGAGTCTTAGATCTGGATCATGTGAATGAATATAGTTCTTGCCAATATAGCTTTAAGTGGGGCGTCTAACAAGCCTCTGTAAGTTACATAAAACTATCTTTTCGTCTTGAACTCTTTCAGAAAAAGAAGGGGGAGACTAGGTACAAAGCCAGGGATGGTTGGGGGGAAAAAGGTAAACTTACAGCTACTGAAAAGGGAGACACTAGGGCTGGAGACATGGCCTAGCGGTTAAGAGCGCCGACCGCTCTTGCAGAGGACCCGGGTTCGATCCCCAGCACCCACATGGCGGCCGAGAACCGTCTGAAACTCTAATTCCAGGAGAACTCCAGTTCCAGGGGAATCCGACACCTTCTTCTGACCTCCACGGCATTGCAAGACACGGGTGCACAAATTTGCATGCAGACAGTACATTCATACACATACAGAAATAAATAAAATTAAAAACAAAAAAAAAAGGAGACACTAATTTTGTGGTGCTGGATAAATAACAATCTCAATCCAGACATGCTGTGCATGAAGAATTCTTGTGCACTGGTGAGATGGCTCAGCAGTAAAGATGCTTGCTGTCCAAATCTAGGACATTCTATCTCTGAAAATCTCATAAAATGTGGAAGGACAGAAACAACTCTACAAGGCTGTCCTTTGATCTTTATGCACCCATATATATGTGTACACATGCACAGCACATACATGTTAATTTAAAAAGTGATTCTTGCAACTAAAAGGATAAATAACCCATAACCCATTTAAAAGTAGGCAAAAAAAAGGGGCTGGAGAGATGGCCTAGAGGTTAAGAGAGCCGACTGCTCTTGCAGAGGATCCGGGTTTGATCCCCAGCACCCACATGGCAGCTGAGAACCGCCTTTAACTCCAGTTCCAGGGGAATCCGACACCCTCTTCTGACTTCCTCGGCAATGCACGACACGGGTGCACCAACCTACATGCAGACAGTACATTCATACACATAAAAAATAAATAAAAATAAAAAAAAAAGGCAAAAGGGGCTACAGAGACAGCTAGTGGCTAAGAGCACTTATTGCTCATGCAGAGGACTGGGGTTAGGTTCCAGCTCCCACATGGCTACTAACAACCACTTCTAAGTCCAATTCCAGGGAATCTGATGTCTCTCCTAGGGCACCAGGCATGCACACAGTGCACTTATATACATGCAAGCAAAACACTTATACACATAAAAATTAAAATAAGGGGGCTGAAGAGATGGCCTAGTGGTTAAGAGCGCCGACCGCTCTTACAGAGGACCGGGGTTCGATCCCCAGCACCCACATGGCGGCCAAGAACCATCTGAAACTCCAATTCCAGGAGAACTCCAGTTCCAGGGGAATCCAACACCCTCTTCTAACCTCCGCGGCATTGCACAACACTGGTGCATAGACTTGCATGAAGACAGTATATTCATACGCATACAGAAATAAATAAAATTAAAAAAATGTTAAAAAAAATTAAAATAAAAAAACAAACTTCAAAAAAATGGGCAAAGGATCATAACAGTTCTTCAAAGATGTTATATAAATGGCCAATATGTGCATGAAAAGGTGCTTAATATCACTAGCATATTAAAAACCAAGAATAGCCTGGGCGTGGTGGCACACACCTTTAATCCCAGAACTTGGGATGCAGAGGCAGGAGGATCTCTGTGAGTTCAAGGCCAGCCTAGTCTACAAAGTGAGTTCTAGGACAGCTAGGGCTGCGGGGAGACCCTGTCTCAAAAAAAAGACAACAAAAACAACAAAAAAACAAAAACTAAGAATATGAAAATTGTAACTACAAATCTGAACTTCGGGTCTAGGGCAGGATGAGTAGACTTTGAGAGATGAGGCTCCAGAGGTCTGGCTTTATGGGCTTTCTCACCTCACTTAGTCCTTACAATAGTCTTTCAGTTACTAACATCTGTTTCAAAGAGGCACTGAGAGGTTACAGAACTTGTTCTAGACCTCACATTTGTTTTTCCAAAAATCATTCCACTACTAAAAATCTATCAGTCTTGGCCAGGCGTGGTGGCGCACGCCTTTAATCCTAGCACTTGGGAGGCAGAGGCAGGCGGATCTTTGTGAGTTCAAGGCCAGCCTGGTTCACAGACAGAGTTCCAGGCTAGCTGGGGCTACAGGGATACCCTATCTCGAAAAAAAAAAAAAAAAAAAAAAAAAAAATCTATCAGTCTTTCTCCTTTCTCATAGTAAAACTATCCCAAGTTCCTCTACACAGCATCTAAAGACTGGCTCTCTGTTTTATTTCACTTTATTTTTTTATTTCTTATTTATTTCTTATTCCTGGAACTCACTCTGTAGACCAGGTTGGCCTTGAACTCAAAAATATCTGCCTGCCTCTGCCTCCCAAGTGCTAGTATTAAAGGTGTGTGCCACCATACCCAGCTTGTTTTATTTCACTTTAATCTCTGCCTTAGATATACTTCAGATAGCCAATAACTACTGGCTCTAAACATTCTATTTAAGATCTCTGTCCCAGTAGAATATTCTCTTTATGTCTAGAATCCACTATTCTTTTTAAAAAAAAATTTTTTTTAATGACTAAATGTGTGAGTTTTCTTTTATTTTGTATGTGTATGAATGTACTGTTTGCATGTAGGTTGGTGCATCCATGTCGTGCAATGCTGCAGAAGTCAGTACTCTTAAACACTGAGCCATCTCTCCAGCCCCAGAATCCACTATTCTAATTATCTGCCCAGCAACACCTCCTCCTCATTGGGAATTATTTTCTCTGGGAAGCTTTTCTAACTTTCCAGGACACTAAGTACTGCTGTTATGTTCCATCTATACCATGATACAGTTTTATTAAAATTACTGCATTTTGGGGCTGGAGAGATGGCCTAGCAGTTAAGAGCGCCGACTGCTCTTACAGAGGACCCAGGTTCGATCCCCAGCACCCACATGGTGGTTGAAAACCATCTTTAACTCCAGTTCTAGGGGAATCCGACACCCTCTTCTGACCTCTGTGGCATTGCACGACACGTGTACACAAACTTACATGCAGACAGTACATTCATACACATATGAAAATAAATAAAATAAAAAAAATTACTGCATTTTATTATGATGGCCTCTTCACCTAACTGTTCCTAAGTATAGATTGTAACCTCCTCTGACTCTCAGTTGTATATACTCAATGCCTTCACACATTATAAAGTTAATAATTGTTGAATAAATTTTGGAGAGTTAAAATAGAAAATTCATCAGAGAAACAGATTGTTACTAGGTAGGAAAATAAATCCAATTATAGTAAAAGTGAGCAACTCCTATGTACGCGAGAATAACAATAATGACATCTGCACCCAGGGTCAGTGATGACTGAAATACAGAGCCCTTTCTTAGTGAAGTCAGAGGCCTACCAAAGAGAATTCTCATGTCTCAAGGGACATTTTAATTTATAGATTTATAGCTCTTAAAATTAAATGTGATCTCAAGGGAACAACTATTCTGCCTTCAGGCAGAAAATTTTCTGTATTATCCTACTGGGGGGAAAAAACTGAAACCAAAAGAAATTGAAGAGACTAAAAAAAAAAAAAACAGGGCATATGATTGATAAATGCTATAGGGGAAATGAAAACTCTGTTAAATTCTATTATACTTTATGATAGTGCAACTAGTATTTATCAAAGGTCACAATATTAGACAAAATGGTACTCAATTCTTGGTGTACTGAAACCTACTTTTAAAGCATGAAAAATTAACATTTCTAGTAATTGTATTTGCTTAAAATAGATTTCAATTAGAAGCAATCTAGTCCTGTGCCCTATTTTTCAGAAAGAAGAAATGGAAATGTACAAAAGTTGAGAAAACCTCCTTTAGTTCCCTGTGGAGTTATCGACAGAGCTAGGGGAACACCTCAGGTTCCCCAATTCTAGCCCAGGAATTCACTGACAGTTTCTGCAGTTAGAAATTCGAGTGTTACGAATGTCATAAAAACATGCACCAAGATAAAGTGTTCAAAGTGGCTATCTTCTGAATGTTTCTACAACATTTAGGTAGGCTTACAACTTATGAAGCATTATCATCAAGATGAACTTTGCAAAGTCTATAAATTAGGCTAAATGATTTTTATCCTGGAAAATACTTTACAGTTCTATTACAAGTAAAGCTGGGCTGCTTTGTGATAATACTTGGCAGCAGCTAATACTGCTTCAGGTTCTGAATGAAAACTTGACTATTTCTGTAGAAAAGCAAGTTAGTTCAGTCTGCTTGGTTATGTGTATTGCCTGCATGTAGGTAGATGCACATGTGTCAGGCAATGCCTGCGGAGGTCAGAAGAGGGTGTCAGATCCCCTGCAACTGGAGTTATGGATGATTGTTAGTTGCCATGTGGATGCTGGGAACCAAACCCAAGTTCTCTGCAAGAGCAGCCAGTGCTCTTAACCACTGAGCCATCTCTCTAGCCCCACATATAAGTTTTTAACTTTGGTGAACTTTTTCTCTTGTTGCCTTTAATTTTGGTGATATCCAAGGAATCATAACAAATCTATGTCACTTTTTCTCTCTGATTTCTTCTAGTACTTTTGTTTGAGCTCTTCTCCATGTATATATCATAGTGACTGTACAACCTCTTTTTCCTCCTACTTTTCTTCTTCCTACTCCTCTTCCTTGAATGGAGGTGTCTAGTTTTCCTGGTATTATCTGTAGAAACTGCTCCTAATAAGTGGTCTTGGGGTCTTTGTAGAACACTTTGTACTGCAAAGGTCTGTAACTATAATCTGTATCAAACTTCATTGGTCTATATGTTTATGCTAGTATCACATAGTTTGATTTCTATTCCTTTGTAAAGAAGTTTTGAAACCAGGAAGTGCGAATCCTTTACCTTTGTTCTTTTTAAAGATTATCTTGTCTATTTGGAGGGAATTAAGATCCCACCTTGATGGAGAACATACTTACTGAAGAATTCCACGTTCACAGAGTAGTAGTTTTAAATGAACCTCATTCATTTTTATAATAAAATTCAGTCACTTTGCACAGTCAGTGGATTCCACTACACTTGCATAGAGGACATAGTTTCTTCTCTCCCCTTCAGTTTCTTCCTTGGGGTTACATAAATTGCATCATACAATACATGCTTTTCCCATTTGACAGTATGTTTTCAAGAGTTTCCCAAATTAATACACATGGTTCTAATTTGTTCATTCTAACTGCTATACAATCTATTATGAATTTCTTCCCAGTATGGCTGAAAAATTTTATCCATAAACTGAGTGCCTTGAAATAACAGAAATTTATTCTTTAACAGTTTAGGTGGCTAGAAGTCTGCAATCTAGGTTTTGGCAGGACTGATTTGCTTTGGAGACCCAAGGGACAGTCTGCTCTATATCACTCTCCTTGCTGCTGCTGATTTCTAACAATCCTTGGTAGTGTTTGGATTGTAGTTATATCACTCCAATTTCTGCTGTTACCACAGGGGCTCTTTCCTTGCAGCTATTTCTATGTATCTTTTCTTCTTTTTATAAGTACACACGTATCATTGCTTTTAGGGACCATTCTACTCCAGCAGGACATCATGTTAACTAAGAACCTTCTGGGTGGATTGTTTTGTGTGTGTGTGTGTGTGTGTGTGTACAACTAAATTCGCAGCCGGGTGTGGTGGCGCACGCCTTTAATCCTAGCACTTGGGAGGCAGAGGCAGGCGGATCTTTGTGAGTTCAAGGCCAGCCTGGTCTACAGAGTGAGTTCCAGGACAGCTGGGGCTACAGGGAGGACCCTGTCAAAACGACAAAAAAAAAAAAAAAAAAAACCCAAAACTAAATCAACTATATTACTATAATGACTGATCATGCAATTTGTCATTATCATTCCCTTTTTTTTTTTTTTTTAGTCTTTTTTCGAGACAGGGTCTCTCCTTCATTCCCCTTATTGATGAACATTGTGGTTGTTTCATATTTTTTTCACTCTTGTTGCAATAATATCTTTTAAATAGTTATTTTTTAAAAAAAATTTTTATTTTTTTCATATGTGTATGAATGTATTGTCTGCATGTAGGTTGGTTGCACCCATGTGTGCAATGCCGCGGACGGTCGAGAGGGCATCGGATTCCCTGGAACTTGGAGTGGTTAAAGATCCGTTTTCAGCTGCCATGTGGGTGCTGGGGATCGAACCCAGGGTCCATGTGGATACTGGGGGATCGACCAGGGTCCCCCTGCTGCAAGAGCAGTCGCACTCTTAACCACTAGGCTCTTTTTCCAGCCCCATTTTATCGTTTCTTTATTTTTTTTTTAAATTTTATTTGATTTCTGTATGTGTATGAAGGTACTGCCTGCATGCAAAGTCTGTGCACCCGTGTCGTGCAACGCCGCGGAGGTCAGAAGAGGGTCTCGGATTCCCCTGGAGCTGGAGTTCTCCTGGAATTGGAGTTTCAGACGGCTCTCGGCCGCCATGTGGGTGCTGGGGATCGAACCCGGGTCCTCTGTAAGAGCAGTCGGTGCTCTTAACCGCTAGGCCATCTCTCCAGCCCCTCCAGCCCCATTTTAAATAATTCTTTACCCATGTGTATATGTGCTTCTCTATTAAATTTATTTATTTATTTATCTATCTTTTTGAGATGGTCTCCCTGCAGCCCCAGCTGTCCTGGAACTCACTTTGTAGACCAGGCTGGCCTGAACTCACGGAGATCTGCCTAACTCTGTCTCCTGAGTGATGGGACTAAAGGGGTATGCTACTACACCCGGCCCTAGTAAATATATTAAAAGAGCATTTCTGATTAATAAGATATGAGTAGTTTCAACTTTGTTGTTGAATTATTCATGAAAGAAGCCTTAGTTGACTTCCCATCAGCAACAATGGTAGCCTCTGCCTCTCCTTTGTATACTTCTAATATAAAATTTAGATTGTTAGATGAATTATTGCAAATCAAATAATGGCAAATATCAGTGTGCTAAACAACAAGCATAGGCGAAAGAAGAGTTCAATGGGAGAGTACTTGTCTAGCATGTGTGACACTCTGGATCCCAGCACCAATGAATGAACCAATGAATATTCACTTTGAGACAGGAGCTCTAAGCTCAGCTCTGCTGCAGTTTAGTTCTAGTATAGGTAGGCATTAAAAGGGTCAGAAACTAAGATCCCCCAAATACAAAACTCTCCCAAGGTCCACAGCAAATGAATAAACACATACTACATCTCCAGATGATGCTGAATGGAACAAAATGCAAGTATTACTTTCATGTACATGATGTGTAAGGGAATGCTTTAAATATTTTACTAGGAAATATAGAGTTTAGTATTTTAGCAGTTAGGCATGTTAAATTCAGATGAATACTTGATTATGATGTACTTAAAAACACATTTAAAGATTAAATTAAACGTAAAACAGGTGGAAAGATGGTTCAGCGATTTAGAACACTGGCTGCTTTTACAGAGAATTTGGGTTTGGTTCCCAGCACCTACTCCACTTCTCAGGAATCAGATGCCCTCTTTTGACCTTTTCAGACATTACACAGCACAGGTGCAGTTATATACATGCAGTCAGTACACTAATACACATCAATTTAAATAAAATACTTTAAACATAAAACAGAAGTAGAACTGTTAGCATAATAAATTCCCATGTGCCTAACACCTAGCTTTGTGACCATCAATGTGGCAGTTTGAATGATCATGTCCCCAAGAAGGTCCAAGTATTTCAACACTTGATCAGTTGGTGGCTTTGTTTGGGGAGAGTCATTGAAACTTCAGGAGGTATGGTCTTGCTGGAGGAAGTACATCACTGGGGGCAGACTTTGAGAGTTCATAGCCTTGACCTACATTTAGGTTACACTCTTCCTGTTTCCTGTGTTGTACTTAAGATGTTACTTCTCAGCTTTGTGCTCAGCTTTTTTCCCCCTCTGGAACTGTAAGCACAACAAACTCCCCCCCCCCTTTTTTTTTTGTCTTTTTGAGACAGGGACTCCCTTTAGTCACAGCAGGCCTGGAACTCACTATGCAGACCAGGCTGGCCTTGAACTCATAGAGATCCACCTGCCTCCTGAATGCTGGGATTAAAGGCATGTGCTACTACACCCGACAATTCCTCCTTCTATAAATTGCCTTGGTCACAGTATTTTATCACAGCAACAGAAAACAAACCAGAGCAATTAACAAATAAACAATTCAGGTTTGGGACTACCACACTTCCACTTCCCCTGGCCTAGATTACATTAAGGCAAACCTAAGATATTAGAAAACAACTTGAAACCTCATTCTCTCTTTTGACCTTTATGTGGGTTTGCTTTCAATTGTTGTGACAAAACACTCTGACCAATACCAACTTGGGGAGGAAAGAGTTTATTTGTTTTACATCTCCTGGGTCGCAGGTCATCATTTGAGGATTCCAAGGTAGGAACTAAGAGCACAAACCTGGAAGCAGGAGCTGAAGCACCACAGGTCATGGAGGAATGCTGGTTACTGGTTTGCTTCCCTGACCCTTGCCCAACCTGCTTTCTAAACAGTATTACAGTATAACCTATTCTATACAGTACAGAATAACCTGTCCAGGGGTGGCACTGCCCACAGTGGGATGGGCCCTCCCACATCACTCAACAATCAAGAAAATACCCCAAAGACATGGCCACAGATCAGTCCAATGGAAGTAATTCCCCAGTTGGGGCTCCCTCAACCTAGGTGTGTGAAGTTGACACTAAAGCTATCTAACATAACTGAGCCCCTGTTCAACTTGACACACAAACTCATCAGTATTAAACCACAAACTTTCCATTTCTTATCCCCAAAGTATGAGGTTAATATTACAACATAAGACAGAACAATGTTAAAAGCCCCAAAGTCGTTAAAAAAATCTGAACACTTTTAAAAGTCTCTTAACACAAAGATAGGTGGATCTCTGTGAGTTCAAGGCTAGTATGATCTACATAGCAAGTTCTGCTCTAGATGGGCTACAGGGAGACCATGTCTACAAAATAAAACAAAACCCCAAACCCAAAAACCTTGCCTCAGAGCTTTATGGCATGGGTTTTCAGTTCTGTGGAGGGGCACCTGCTAGAGCTACCCGTATATATGTTACTGCTTTGTCTTATGTGACTTCCCTGAATAGAATTTATGAATGCATATTTTTAATCCTAAGGGTAAAAGGGCAAGGGTATAACTGAATTTTCAGAAAAGGTATGTTAAAGGACCAAGACCTTGGACTAGAGAGATGGCTCAGCAGATAAGAGCACTTCAGTTCCAGCACCCACATGGCGGTTAGCAACCATCAGTAACTCCAGTTCCAGGGTATCCGATGTCCTCTCCTGACCTCTGTGGGCACTGCATGACATGGGTGCATTTACATACATGCAGGCAGTATACTCATACATATAAAGTAAAAATGATTATTAAGAAAAAATTAAAGCTGGGTATGGTGGCGCACGCCTTTAATCCCAGCACTTGGGAAGCAGAAGCAGGTGGATCTCTGTGAGTTCAAGGCTGGCCTGGTCTACATGGTGAGTTCCAGGCCAGTTGGGGCTACAGGGAGACCCTGTCTCAAAAAGACAGAAAAAAAAAAAAAAAAGAAAAAGAAAGAAAAAATTAAAAAGGACCCAGACTTTAAAAGAAATAACAGAAAATAGTATTTGAATGATGGCACAAAACACATTACTTTTGGAAAAGAAGTGCAAAAAGAAGGAAATGATTAAAGTTGAATCCTAGTAAATTTTGAGTGGCTAGGAGAATTATGAGTCATATTATTAAGGATTTTTTTAAATCAATAAACTGGTCATTAATTCTGTGTAACACTTTTACAACTATCTTGCTAGCTCTCCTAAAAGTGTCATAGATTCTCAATTGTTAGAATACAGTATCGCCGGGCATGGTGGCACACACCTTTAATCCTAGCACTCGGGAGGCAGAGGCAGGCGGATCTTTGTGAGTTCAAGGCCAGTGTGGTCTATAGAATGAGTTCCAGGACAGCTGGGGCTACAGGGAGACCCTGTCTCGAAAAGATAAAAAAAAAGACTACAGTATCATCTTTCTTTGATTTTATACAATTAAGACTACTACCTCAAAGGTCATAGAGTTACAACTTAATTGAGCTTAGAGAATTAGCTAAATAAAGGTTTTTATATTATCTTTTATTTTATTTTATAAGTGTATGAATGTAGCCGGGCGTAGTGGCGCACGCCTTTAATCCTAGCACTTGGGAGGCAGAGGCTGGCGGATCTTTGTGAGTTCAAGGCCAGCCTGGTCTACAGAGTGAATTCTAGGACAGCTGGGGCTACAGAGAGACCCTGTCTCAAAAAGACAAAAAAAAAAAAAAATACTGTCTGCATGCAGGTCTGTGCACCCGGTCATGCAATGCCGCGGAGGTCAGAAAAGGGCGTCAGATTTTCCTGGAACTGGAGTCAAAGATGGTTCTCAGCTGCCATCTGGGTGCTGGGAATTGAACCCAGGTCCTCTGCAAGAGCAATTGGTGCTCTTAACCGCTAGGCCATCTCTCCAGCCCCTTAGATTATCTTAATAATATACATGTATATAGCAGAAAATAAAATTAATTCATTCCAATAATAATACTTATTTCCTCTAATTCCAAATTATGTTCAATTTACTATAAGTCAGTTTCCTCAATTCCAGGTAGCAGTTCTGTATAGTTCTGTGATGCTGCTTTGCTGAGTATCTGCATACCATCCAGCAAGCACATTCAATCCTGACAGTCTTTTCACCCACAAATGTATTTCACTGCAGCTTATTCATCCAGTAAACTCACAGGTCATGACTCACTGTCGTGTGTGAGGCACTGAGCAGTAAGGATATACTTTTGAGAACACAGTAGTCCCTGATCTCTGGAATTTAAATTTTCACTGGAGAGTTAGATTTGACTTGCTTCCAGTTACTAAGTTTGATGTGTCTCTTGTCAGAACACTCTTTGAGAGCCAGGCATGGTGGCACATGCCTTTAGTCCCAGCACTTGGGAGGCAGAGGGAGGGGGAATCTCTGTGAGTTTAAGGCCAGCTTGGTTTACACAGCAAGTTCCAGGCCAAATGGGGACTCAGGGAGATCCTGTCTCAAAAAGAAAACAAACAAACCAACCAAACAACCACTCATTTTAAGAAGACACAGATAAACCAGGTGTGATGGTGCATGCCTTTAATCTCAGCACTTGAGTGAGTTCCAGGCCATCCTGGTCTACTTAGAGAATTCAAGACCAGCCAAGGCTATAGTTACATCCTATTCCAAAAAAGAACCAACAGGGCTTTTAGGAGGAAAAAACAAACCCTCAGTGAAGAGGTGCTCACAGTACAAGAGTCATAAACTTTGAAGATGACCAGCAGACACAACAAATAATAAAACTGGCAGGAAAGAAAATAACCACTCTGAAAGAGATTTAAGACTAATTAGTTTTATAATGATTAAAGAGGGAAAAGAAGGAATGCAACCATCATGAATGAGTATGACAGGATAAGCACAAAATATAGCTAATAGAAATAAAGTATTGACGGTGGATTTTGTTTAGTAATAGCTGGATTAAACCACTGAAATGAAATAATGAATCAGAAGATGGTCTGTTAGAAAAAAAAGATAAGGATAAAAAATATAAGAATTGCCAGGAGTGGTGGCACGTAGCTTTAATCCTAGCACTTGGGAGGCAGAGGCAGGCAGACTTTTGTGAGTTCAAGGCCAGCCTGGTCTACAGAGCGAATTCCAGGACAGCTAGGGCTACAGGGAGATCCTGTCTCAAAAAGACCAAAAAAAAAAAAAAATAGTATATATATTATAATATAATATATAATATATATATGTATAGAAATAAAGTGATACAAAAGACACTGAAATTGAAATGGGAAGATGAAGAGATTTGGGAAATGTGCTGTTAAAGTGATGGCTGAGATGTTCTAGAATTGGCAAGACAAGACCTTATATTTGAGAAGTACTCAATATCCTGAACAGGATAAATTAAAACAATCTACACCTAAAGGCAAGGAAAAATAGATTTTCTACTCCCAGCACTTGGGAGGCAGAGGGAGGTGGATCTCTGTAAGATGGAGGCCAGCCTCGTCTTCATAGCAAGTTTCAGGCCAACTGGAGCTATGGCAACCATCAATCTGTATTCTGTTGATGTCTATGGATTTACCTATTCTGAGTCTTTTATTTTATTTTATTTTAGTTATTTTTAATTTTTTTTTTATTGAAGTTTTTAGGATGTTAATTTACTTTCTGCATGCAAGTTTGTGCACCCGTGTCGTGCAATGCCGCGGAGGTCAGAAGAGGGTGTCGGATTCCCCTGGAACTGGAGTTCTCCTGGAATTGGAGTTTCAGACGGCTCTCGGCCGCCATGTGGGTGCTGGGGATCGAACCCGGGTCCTCTGTAAGAGCGGTCGGCGCTCTTAACTGCTAGGCCATCTCTCCAGCCCTATTCTGAGTATTTTAAAATAAAGGGAATCATATGATAGAGGACATTTTGTTTTTCTTCTTTTTACTTAGTATGTTTTGATGTTTATCCATATTGTGACTTGTATTAATATAATATTCTACCATCTGTATATATGAAACTTTTTTTTTTTTTTTTGGTATTTTTAAGACAGGGTCTCCCTTTAAGTCCCAGCTGGCCTGGAACTCACTCTGTAGACCAGGCTGGCCTTGAACTCAGAGAGATCTGCCTGCCTCTGCCTCCAGAGTGCTAGGATTAAAGGTGTGCACCACCACGCCCGGCATGAAATTTCTAACTTGGCATTCAAAAGCTTATGTATGTTTTTATCTATCTGTCCTTCCAGCCTTGTCTTATAGTATAACCCATCATATTACAGAAGGAGTTCTGGCATATTGTCTTATCTGAAACACACTGTGAAATATCTTGGCTCGATGTATCTTCCTTCCCAGAATTTCCTTATTTTTCCCTCTCTTTTTAAAATATTTATTTATTTATTTATTATTTTTTACGTGTATGAATGTACTGTCTGCATGCAGGTTTGTGCACCCGTGTTGTGCAAAGCTGCAGAGGTCAGAGAGGGCGTCGGATTCCCCTGGAACTGGAGTTAAAGACAGTTCTCAGCCGCCATGTGGGTGCTGGGGATCAAACCCAGGTCCTCTGCAACAGCAGTCGGCACTCTTAACCGCTAAGCCATCTCTCCAGCCCCTTAAAACTTTTATTTATTATTTTTATTTTATGTCTATGAGTGTATTGCCTGCATGTGTGCAATGTTCAAGGAGTCAGAAGAAGGCATTGGATTCCCTTGGAACTGTAGTTAAGGACAGTTGTTAGCCACCATGTGGGGGGTGCTGGGAATCAAACCTAGGTCCTCTGAAAGAGCAGCTGGTGCTTACAACTGCTAAGTCATCTTTCCGGCCCTCTCCCCTTTTTTGAGAAAAGATCTCCCTGTAGCTCTAGCTGGCCTGGAACTTGTTATGTAAACCAGCCTTGGTATACATATGATAAAGTTAGCATTCAAAAACATACTTTAATCTCCTAAACATTTTATTTAATACATAAGTTACTGTTTTGTTTAATTCTAACCATATTGTTTCAGAATATCTCTTTTTAGACTCAAAAGAAACTGTTCTGTTGGGTCCTGGCCCCCAGGGGATCTGCTGACCAGCTTGCTGTCAGAGCGCTTATCTTGCTGGGACATTTTGTTACCCTCCTTCTGAGAAGGCCTGGCCCACCCATGCCAGAGAACCACCTGTGCCTGGGGGCATGAACCTCTGACCTTGGTTTTTTCACTTGTGCTGTAAGCCTGTATATAAGGGCCCCTGTCTTTCTTTAAATCCTCAGCCCCTCGCCCGACCCTTTGGGAAATGCAGTAGCGCAGACGCTACAAGTGGAGGTCCCACCGAGATCGGAAAGAAGGGAAGACTGCTAAAGGCTGGCCAGCACCTCGGATAAGGTAAGGAGCAGGCGTATTGAAAATGGGTGCCTTAGTTCTCATTCTCTTTTAGTGAAGCAACCGGTTGAACTTTTAAAGAAACAAGGCACAGGAATTAAACATAAGACAGCTAAAGATTTCGTAAAAACCTTACAAAAAACTAGTCCCTGATTCCCTGTAAAGAAAGAGGGACCTGATAGTATTCCCAACGTGGGTCTTGGAGACCAGTTTGGTAAGCTAGAATCTCTGCAAGATGGGAAATAACACTTTCAAGGAAGCTATGTTCCAGGAGGAATTGTTTTGTGATGTATGGTATGTGTTTGTTGACTGTGTGCTGTGGTTTGCTGTGGCTGTTGTGTTTCAAGTTGTGGCATGAAGAAAGTTTAGCATCTCCAAATCAGTGAAGGCATGGGCAAGGGTAAACGCAGAGGGAATTCTCCTATTGACTCTGGTGGTGAGCCTGTGGATGGCGCTGATGGAGATTTGGCCTGTGTGCCAGAGACCCTTTCTCTGATAGGCTTTGGGAAGCTTGCATTCTCTTGTGGGTTTTAACCCACTAGGCGGGACACGATTATGCAGCCCGTGGGTGCTGTTTTGGCTTCCCTGGATTGGGGGCATCTGTTGCTTCCCCAGCCTTCCCAGGTGGCAGGTAGTCAGAAATTGTGAGAGGAGCCCTTCCTCTCCCGTTCATTTGCTAGAGGTTTTGAAATGTGGTTGGAATCTGCCCTGCAGCCTGGGGTCCTGGCTTCAGCCTTCTGGCCACAGTTCAGATGGTGAAGGTCACAGAGGCTGGAAGGACAGGAGTGCCCCAGGAGCATTTTGCAGCAAGAATTCCATAGAGGTGTTCCTAGAGGCCAGTCTTCTATGATGCAAATTGAGCTTGTAAATTACAGGCTTGGTGGTGGCCCATGCCTTTAATCCAAACGGATGTCTGTGAGTTAAGGGCAGCCTAGTCTACAGAGTGACCTGGCCGGCTCTGACTATAAGAAAGCCCTGCCTTGAAAAGACTAAAGGCAGAATATGAAGCTGTTACATTTTTCAGTTTGTAGCTGTTTGTAGATACTCTAGTTAATCTAGTCCAATGTTTGTTCTGTACCCCTCTCCTGATCTGGAAACAGCGGATGGCTGGTCGGGGAAGGGCTGGCTTTACAGTATTCTGTGTTTCACTGGGAAGCATAAAGTCTTGGGCGGGGCAGTGTCCATTGTGTTTTAAAGGTGCAGCTTTCATTCCAATACTCAGGAGACAGACTGTGGACCTCTACCCTACCAAGCTGTATCACTTAAGTAATTCGAATCCATCTCAGCATGTTAACTTAAAGTCTAGGAGAATTTACAGGCCTTGAAGTTCTAACAAAACAAACTTGCTCCAATAAATTGTCTTTTTTTAAGGAACATTGGTAAAAGTCTCTTTAACAATGTAAATTGATATTTAGGTTCAATTTAAATGAGAAATTTTTTGAAAAACTGTTTTGTGTTTCTTTAAGCCCATCTTCAAGCTGTGTGCATGTGTGAGTGAATGTGAGTTCCCGTTTATAATTCATTATAGTCCTACAGGTTTAAATCTATTTAGCTAACTATAAACAAAAATAGATTCAATTCATAGAAAATGTTTACTTTATACCCCTTAGTGTAAACAACAAATTGGGTTTATAGTATGTATATTATTCAGTTTAATGACAGATTGTTAATTATTAGTAGTAATTGTTATTAATAGTTATAGTTATTGTTATTAAATATAATTATTGATAATAATTGATAAAAATTCAGTCTAATGGTAAATTGTTCATTGTTAGCTGCTATTACTGACAATTGTTATTCATAATTAATGATTGTTGTGACTAATAATGATTAATACTAATTATTGATAATAAATAATAATTAATAATGGTTATAACTGTTGTAATTATGGATAATTATTATTCTTCCAAAGTCCTTAATAGCAAGACAAGATGGATCGTTCCAAGACTACAAACAACTTTGGCCTGTCTACTTTTGGGAATCCTCAGTCTTTAGATTTGTAAATAATGTAGGGACAGTTAGGCTTAGCAGAGAGACAGCTTAGGAGTAATTAACCAGAAAGGACAGGATAGGGAAAGAATAGTAAACTTTAGGTATAGTTCATTGAAGGCAAGTGGTTGCAAATGGGCCTAAGAGGTGGCATATGGATCTCAGCTGTTTTATGAGTTACTAGGACATTTATTCTAATTATGTAAAAATAACCCTATAACAAATTATAAAAATTTCATGTTTTTCATTGGACANGAGAAACCTTCCTACCTCTCCCCTTTATAGGAAAAAGAAAAATATGATGGTAATGAAGTCGTTCATTCCCCAACTGTAAATTAGAGCCAACTGTTATAGTGGTAATTTCTTATAAAACAGGTATAACTACCTTCTTTAATTGACTGGTAGGCATAGGAACTGTGAAAGGATAATTCTCTATTTGGAGCCAAATATAATAGTAATTTATAAGCTGTGTAATTGAGCAAAATATGTTAATACACAAGAGCTCTGATGTCAGCAATGGATTGTTCTGCCAAGGAGATATTGGCTGGGGGATCTAAGCCCCCAAAATTATAAAGGCCTTTTGCCTATAAAAATGGGATATTTGCAAGGAGAAAGGCAGTAAGTCCCTGTTGTTGAAGACCTGGTGTAAGCATGAAAAAATGTTTTGAGATGTCACTTGCTAATGTACAGTTGGCCTCTGAAATGCCAGAGAGTGTTACCAAGGCCACTATTGCAATAAAGCAAAATATTGGTCTCCTTGAGTCAAGCAAGACTCCTCTGTCAGTATCAGCTACACCTCAACTGCTAGGAGATACTGTGCAACAGTGGCAACCATGTGTCTATATATATATATCCCAAATCTAATTGGCTATTAGCTCTCGCCTTGGAGGAATAATTCATGGCTGATGCCACAAGCTTACATCCTCTAGTGGTTAGGAGATGATATAAGCCACAATAAGAACTTGTCATCTTTTATAGAGAAACCACAGTTTGTGGATTAGCATACCATCCAAACATCTGTGTCTATGCTTAGCTTGCCATAATAGTGCTGTTTAAATGCCTGTTTAAATGCCTGTACATCTAATTTCTTGTGCTTTGTTAGAAGGATTAAAAAGATACCCTGAATAAGCTGTCAACCTATGAAGGGAAACAACCTGTATAGTCCAAAATGACATCTCCAGAGAAAATAGACTGCTTTGTTTCTCACCCACTTGTGCCCCTTTCCCAAAGCCTAGGGAACAAATTGCGGAAGAGGAGGCGTGGTAGAATGTAAGGGCTGCGGAGAGATTGGGGTGAATCGTGAGACTATGGCAATATAGACTGGACTCTTATTTGATCAACATGCTTGTGCATACAAGCTTCTCCAATTGGACTATGGGAACCTTGCTTGTTCAAAATATGAACATAGATACTTGCTAATTGGTTTTACATGAATGTTACTTACATTCATCGCTTATGCTTGACAATCAGCTTACTTCATGGTTGGGATTTTTGGATATTAATTGGCCTTAGTGTGAAAATAAAGTTTCAGGTCTGACCTGCACCCCACTGCTCAGGTACGGTTGAGCATGCAGTACCAATGAGTGATCAATGACAGATACTCTTTTATATATAAAGAAGGGGGGTCTGTTGGTCCTGGCCCCCAGGGGATCTGCTGACCAGCTTGTTGACCAGAGTGCTTATCTTGCTGGAACATCTTGTTACCCTCCTTCCGAGAAAGCCTGACCCACCCACGCCAGAGAACCACCTGTGCCTGGGGGCATGAAACTCTGACCTTGGTTTTTTTCACTTGTGCTGTAAGCCTGTATATAAGGCCCTCTGTCTCTTCAATAAACTGGCATCTGGCATCCCCTCAGCACAGATGACCCGCTGTCTTTCTTTAAATCCTCAGCCCCTTGCCTGACCCTTTGGGAAATGCAGTAGCGCAGGAGCTACACTGTTCTTCTAACCATTTCAATCTAATACAATGTAAAAAATAAGGCATCTCTCGGCTGTGTTCTCACTAGTTGAGAACATGAAGACATTCTCAGGAACTTGAAATGATGGTGGTTAAGACTGCTCTGAATGATAGAACACATGAACAATGAGATTGTACACTGAGAAAGAGTAACTGAGTGCAGTAAATTAGTGGGATAGTCCAATTCAATAATTCAACTCCATTTATCCTAGAGACATCACAGTGGATACAATGACAAAAAGGACATGACTAAGCCATGAGGTTGTTTATGGTCACATGTGATACCATAGTTATATATTTGTTTCTAAAAAAATCATTCAGATTATTAAGATTAGATGCAACAGAAATATAAAATATAAAACTAAATCTTATAATACTAAATACAGAAATTACATTACATTATAAAAATTAGTAAGAGATGCAAATGTACTTTTTTTTTTTTTTTTGGCTTTTTGAGACAGGGTCTCCCTTTAGTCCCAGCAGGCCTGGAGTTCACTATGTAGACCAGGCTGGCTTTGAACTGCCTCTGCCTCCTGAGTGCTGGGATTAAAGGTGTGTGCCACCATACCCAGTGGAAATGTACATTTTTTTTCTGTCTTTTCGAGACAAGGTCTCCCTGTAGCCCCAGCTGTCCTGGAACTCACTCTGTAGACCAGGTTGGCCTTGAACTCACAGAGATCCGCCTGCCTCTTCCTCCCAAGTGCTAGGATTAAAGGCATGTGCCACCAAGCCCAGCTAGAAATGTACATTTTTAAATAGGAAGCAAATAGGCTTTTTGAGGATGCTACAATGTGCACTGGGTTGGCAATAACAAAAGTACTTCCCATGACCAGTACACGTGAATTCTGAAAAAAATAAAAACAGAAATAAACTTGCTTTTCCATGGGTATATATTTATATTGTTAAATATTATAACAATTATGCTTTTAGGAAACATTAAAGTATAATTTGTTCTATGATCTCTTTTGCAAAAAATAAAGTCTAATTTATTTAAGTACCTATTTTGTTTAACATCATAATCCTATTACAAAAGAAGTGTTCATTTAGAGATACAGGGGTAAAGCAACAGGAAAATAGTATTCAGCTAATCAGTGATATGATATCTGCTTAGAACAAGTACCATATTGGTTAGGATCTTGGGTACATTCTCAAATTTCAAAGCACAGAGATGTAATGAATGAGATTCAAGGTAGAAGAGAGCAGGTGGCAAGATAGCAGTCATTATAAGATTTGTAGGCTTTTTTTTTTTTTTAATTTCCGTATGTGTATGAATGTATTGTCTGCATGCAAGTCTGTGCACCCGTGACGTGCAAACGCCGCGGAGGTCAGAAGAGGGTGTCGGACTCCCCTGGAACTGGAGCTCTCCTGGAATTGGAGTTTCAGACGGCTCTCGGCCGCCATGTGGGTGCTGGGGATCGAACCTGGGTCCTCTGCAAGAGTGGTCGGCGCTCTTAACCGCTAGGCCATCTCTCCAGCCCCAAGATTTGTAGGCTTAACAAAAGTCCCACTTTAAAGATTTGCTTATCAATATTATCTTGGCATTCTTAAAATTAATTGCAAACTGTTTCTATTGTAGAAAGTTTCTAAGGGAAAATAAATTCATATATAAAAATTAAAGTCAAATAACCATCACAAGAGAAATAGTATAAAAAGCTTCTTTGTGTTCTATGAACTAGTATGCATGTCACTATGACACCTGAAGACAATATAAGGGAGTATTAAGACAGTCGAATAAAATGGTGATAAGTGCCGACTTTACCATTAATAATTCTATGAATCTGGAAAATTACTCTAATTAAATAAAAATGTATTAAAGGTAATGTCTATTCCATTTTTACATATATATTAATTCTCATAGTAATCTTCTGTTATTTATTCTTTAAATTTTTTTTTTTTTTTGTCTTTTTGAGACAGGGTCTCTCTTTAGTCCCAGCTGGCCTGGAGCTCACTATGTAGACCAGGCTGGCTTTGAACTCACAGAGATCCGCCTGCCTCTGCCTCCTGAGTGCTGGGATTAAAGTCGTGCGCCACCACACCCGGCTTTTATTTATTCTTATATATACTTAAATACATGTACACGTATTGTATGTGCAAATTGGGATATATCTTGTATACACAAAACAAACATATACTTTGCTTTCTGCTTCAGCCTTATCCCAGCCTACAAAACTATGATATGAATCCATGACTACTGTCATTCTCTCTTAACCAAAGAAAGTTAATCACTGCTTAAAAAGAAAGAAGTCATAGTACAGAACTATCCTCTACTTACTAGTTGTAAAAATCCATTAGGTTTCATTTGTGTGTGAAGAAAGTGTTAGAAAATTCTAATATAAATTAGAGAATTGAAAGAAAACACAAGATAATTTTGAGGGTGAAAGAGTTCTTAAACCTAGCAAGTTGTCCCAACTCTACTCTGTGGCTCTTGGGTGTTATGTGTAGTAACCAGGACTCAACAGGACTTTAGAAGGGGGTAACTGTGTTTCTGGCCTCAGAAGCAGCTTGAGAGTAGTGAGGAGGCCCCCAGTTATCCTGGCCTTGCAGAAGGCAAGTGCGAATGGCTCTCCTGTCCTGTCACAGTGAAAGAGTCAGGGGACATTCTCAGATAACAACAAAACAACAGCCTAAGCAACTTTTGAGTGACTTTTGAGAAAGGGACAGTATCCAAAAGGACTGATAATAGACTTCTCACAGGCAATGGCCAAAGAAGGGCTTGAAATTAGAGATTTGTTTGGGAAAACAGAGAACTGATATACTTTGCATTCTTTTGTTATTGTACAAGTTATACCTCTATCAAAATTGTAAAAATATAGGTACTTAAAATCTCTAGGAAGTGATTTTAATATATTCACAATAGGATTTTAATTAACAAGAACATAAAATACATAGTGAATAAGTATCTCAATTTCTTGAGTCACTAGTCTTTTCTGACCAGATGATCTGAAGCGATGGCCTAGTGGTTAAGAGTGCCAACCGCTCTTACAGAGGACCTGGGTTCGATCCCCAGCACCCACATGGCGGCCAAGATCCGTCTGAAACTCCAATTCCAGGAGAACTCCAGTTCCAGGGGAATCTGATACCTTCTTCTGACCTCCGCAGCATTGCACAACACGGGTGCACACACTTGCATGCAGACAGTACATTCATACATATACAGAAATAATTAAAAAATTAAAAAAAAAATACTGCCATGTAGGTTTGTGTGAATTTTCTTGCATCTATTCCATAATGGACTTTCCCCTTTTCTAGATGCACTTAAATGTCTTTTTTTTTTTTGTATTTTTAAGACAGGGTCTTCCTTTATTCCCACCTGGCCTGGAGTTCACTCTCTAGACCACACTGGCCTTGAACTCACAGAGATCCACCTGCCTCTGCCTCCCAAGTGCTGAGGTAAAGTCCTGAGTCACCACGCCTGGTACTTAAAACAGTTCTTAGTGGCCATGTGGGTGCTGGGAATCAAACACAGGTTCTCTGCAAGATCAGTTAGTGCTCTTAACCACTGAGCCATCTCTCCAGCCCCATAAGCATCTTTAATACAAAAAGCCAAGTCCAGAAAACACTTTTTTTTTGTCTTTTTGAGATAGGGTCTTCCTGTAGCTGCAGCTGTCCTGAAACTCTCTATGTAGACCAGGCTGGCCTGAACTCACAGAGATCCACCTGCCTCTGCCTCCTCAGTGCTGGGATTAAAGGAGTGTGCTACCATACCCAAGCACATTATTTTCTAATAAGCAAAGTTCAAATTTATCTTTTGCAAAGGAAGATATTCTAAATCTAATATTACCATAGACAAATTATCTGAAAAGAAAAACAATGTTTCAGACAATATATATGAGAAAAACAATATTATTAATGGACAAACTAATGAATGAAAAAGATATTTGGGGCTGGAGAAATGGCTTAGCGGTTAAGAACACTGACTGCTCTTACAGAGGACCCAGGTTCAATTCCCAGCATCCACATGGTGGCTAAAAACCATCTTTAACTCCAGTTCCAGGGCAATCCAACACCCTCTTCTGACTGCAACAGCATTGCACAACACAGGTACACCTACCTACATGTAGACAATACACTCATACACACACACACACACACACACACACACACACACACACACAGAAAGCTGGGTGTGGTGGCATGCCTTTAATCCTAGCACTGGGGAGGCAGAGGCAGACAGATCTTTGTGAGTTCAAGGCCAGCCGGAGCTATAGGGAGATGGCCTAGTGGTCAAGAGCGCCAACTGCTCTTGCAGAGGACCCAGGTTTGATCCCCAGCACCCACATGGCGGCTGAGAACCATCCGTAACTCCAATTCCAGGAGAACTCCAGTTCTAGGGGAATCTGACACCCTCTTCTGACCTCCGCAGCATTGCATGACATGGGTGCACAAACCTACATGCAGACAGTACATTCATACACATACAAAATAAATAAAATAAAAAAAAAAAAGATATTCAACAGCAAGCTGCTAATACCAAGGATGAACACAAAGAGTTGATTTCCAGGGTAAATGTTTGAAATCTATCACTGGAGACTTTGTCATTTATCAATTAATTGCATTAAAAGGCTTTTAAAGCTAGGCATGGTGGCTTACTCCTTTAATCCAAGCACTTGGGAAGCAGAGAGGCAGGCAGATAGAGGCCAGTCTGGTCTACATGAGTTCCAGGCCAGTTAGCTGGGTACACAGTCAGACTCTGTCTTAAGAAACAGAGAAACAGAAATCAGAAGACGAAATGAAAATGGAAATCAAACACTCATCCATTCAAGAGGAAAGGAATGGAAAAAGCCTCAGAAGCAGAATGGAGGAAGCAGAACAAAGAATATCAGAACTGGAAGATGACACAGAACAACTAAAAACCTCAAGGAAAGATTATGAAAAATTAAAAAATACACAAAAGTGGAACAACCAGGAGCTGTGGGACACTATGAAAAGATCAAACCTCCGCATCATAGGAATAGAGGAAGGAGAAGAATCCCAAGAGAATGGTATTGATCAGATCTTCAACAGAATAATAGATGAAAACTTCCCCAAACTAAAAAAGGACAAACCAATACCAATACAAGAAGCACATAGAACTCCAAA
>VZQC01010425.1:294286-304396 GCA_009823505.1 Rhizomys pruinosus
GGACCCGGGTTCGATCCCCAGCACCCACATGGCGGCCGAGAACCGTCTGAAACTCCAATTCCAGGAGAACTCCAGTTCCAGGGGAATCCGACACCCTCTTCTGACCTTCGCGGCATTGCACGACACGGGTGCACAGACTTGCATGCAGACAGTACATTCATACACATACAGAAATAAATAAAATTTAAAAAAAAAAGAAAAAGCTACTTCCTAAAAGATAATAATGATGACATATAGAGAAACATTATTAAAAAAATACCAGCTTAAGTGCTGGGTGTAGTGATGCACACATTTAATTCCAGCACTCAGGAGGCAGAGGCAGGCGAATCTTTGTGAGTTCAGGGCCAGCCTGGTCTACCCAGGGAGTTCCAGGGCAACTGAGCTACAGGAAGACCCTGTCTCAAACAGACCAAAACAACAACAACAACAACAACAACAACAACAACATCTTAAAAAGTACATCCATTCTAGAATACTCCATAGTACAAACAAGTGGCTATTATTTCATAAGGAAGACTATATCATCTCTCTTCAACTGACTAATAGGATTCTGTGAGTCTAACATCAGTCTGAAGTCATTTTAAAGAGAAGAGGCTAAGAATAAAGTGCAAGCCATTAACAGTCATGCTGAATCTCCCAGGACCATGTTCTTATTTCTAGCACTTTAAAACTGAAACTGGAAACTGCCAAAATCCCACACTTTTTTGTATATTGGATAGGAGTGAAACTGAGTAGGACAGACATGTATCTTAGCATTATAGAGTTTTCAAGGTTTTACATTCCATGGACTAAAGAGGAGGTTGCACAGATAGAACACTAGCCTCTTGTGTTTTGGCATCAATGACAGAATCCAGCTTTTTGTATTATTCTTTTTTTATATTGAGCTTCTATGCAAAATGTCTGTCGGAAAAAATGTTGGTAGTAATGAAAAAGAGAAGAGAGAAAGAGAGAGAAGGTAGGGAGGTTGGGAAGGAAGGGATCAGTATGTTAGAGAATACTGTATGTGTATGTGTGTGTGTGTTTGTGTGTGTGTGTGTGTGTGTGTGTATTATCAGAGAAATACCTTTGAGATGGCCATCTCCAAATGTATGTAATTAAAATCACTGAAGTTGAAACTGTTTTAAATTAAACTTTATAGAGTATATACTAATATAAATTTTAAAAGGAATGAGAAAACATAATTTTGGATCTTTACAGTTACATTATTTATGTTCTTAAAACATATTTATTATTGTTGTTGTTATTATTATTATATTATTATTTTGGTCTCTTTGAGACAGGGTCTCCCTGTAGACCCAGCTGTCCTGGAACTCTCTGGGTAGACCAGGCTGGCCTTGAACTCACAGAGATTCACCTGTCCCTGCTTCCCAAGTGCTGGGATTATAGGCATGCACCACCATGCCTGGTATTATCTTTATTTTTTGTGTGTATGAGTGTTTGGCCTGCATGTATGTAAGCACACTTGTATCCTGCAAGGCCAACAAAAGCCAGAAGAGGGCATTAGACCCCCGATGGAACTGGAGTTTTGAGAGGTTGTTAGCCATCATGTGGGTGCTGGGAACCTGGATTTTCTGCAAGAGCAGCCAGTACTCTTAACTGCTGAGCCATCTTTCTAGCCTCATATTATTTATGTTTTGAAAAGTTTTATGTTTTATTATTTATAAGGCAAGGTTAATACTATCAAACAGAAAAAGAAACTAGACATGTCAGAGGTAAATGAGAAGTTTCTGAACTGACTTTACATCATAAAAACATTGCTTTTTGGAATACTGTTTCCTCAAGAATACAACAAAGTATCCTTCAAACTCTAAACAGCTTTTCAAATTTGGAAAGCAAAATAAGACAAATGCATTAAATTAAATGACTAGAAATGCATTTACTTCTAAAGATTTTCTTTTTCTTTTCCTAGAGCAAGCAAATCAATCAAATAGTAAAGAGAGAAGTGCAATAATAACTGTAAGACATGGTTTCTTGGAAGATGAAGTATCAGCCGCATAGAAGACATTATATCTCACTGACTTTGTTTTCTTTGAGGTCTCCCCCCCCAACACTAACCAGGCCTATCTAGCTGGCTTATGAAATCTGACAAGGGTACAGCCAATGGCAATAAGGATGCAGGACAGTGATTTTATTTCTTATGTTACAGATTGCAGCCCCAGGGAGAGAGACAACGAGAACAGGAATGAAATCCAAGTCTCCTACCTAAAACAGTGCAGAACATTATCACTAGGTCACCAGGGGGGAGAAAAGAAGGAAGTATTTTATTTTAAAGGAGTTTATTTGTTATAACACTTAGATTGGAAAAAATATTTGTTTTGGCTTTTCCAATGACATTAAAACTTTTTTTGGGGGGGGGGATCTTTTTGAGATAGAATCTCCCTGTAGCCCCAGCTGTCCTGGAATTCACTCTGTAGACCAGGCTGGCCTTGAACTCACAAAGATCCGCCTGCCTCTGCCTCCCAAGTGCTAGGATTAAAGGCGTGTGCCACTATGCCTGGACAAAACTTTATTTTATAATTATAAATTTGAATAATTTTCACAAAAAATATTGGGATCTGCTTATTAGATTTAAAATACCACCAACGTTTCAGAAATTGAATAAAAAGGTAATCACTAACTTATAAAATGTTAGGCAATTATTGAATAATCAAATGTTTTAAATTTTATCGAATTTATCTAACATCTCTACCATTTGGATCTTTGTCATCTTTCACCTATTGCTACAAAAGGCTGTTTGTAATTATAGAATAATCAAATGTTTTATATTTTATTGAATTTATCTAACATCTCTATCATTTGGATACTTGTTATCTTTCACCTATTGCTACAGTGCTGTCATTAATGAAAATTCATGGCAAATTCTAGAAGAAATTAAGAACTTAAGAAGGTTAAGAAATTGTATGGATGGATTAACATTGTATCCTAATGTTTTTAACATAAAAAATGAGAAGTGCAAATGATAGAATTATTGGCCTTGATATTAAAATATTCTGTAAAATGGAGAAAATGTGTTTTTTCAAGGACTGAATAAACTACTCCACATGGAGCATATCAAATAGTACCTAGCAAAAAAAAAATACAAACAAAAAAAATAGTACCTAGCATTCAAAGATATTGGGGATTATTACAACAATTTTATATTTTTCTATTTACCATGTTATCTGTTACTGTCCAATATGAAATGCTGCCCACCCAGAGTTCATGTATTGAGGGCTTAGCTGAATGTGATGGGCCTATGAGAACTGACTGGGTCATGAGGAAATTTCAATAGATCAATCCATTGATGGACTTAAATTTGAATAGACTACTGTGAGGTGATGGACCTGTGCCAGGTGGACCTAGCTGGAGTAAATGCATCCTCCTTGGAATCAGGAGTGCTTTTGAAGGACTTATTTTGTCCCCTATCCACCTTGGGTTTTTGCTTCATGAGGTAAACAGCCTTCCTCTGCTGTGCCCTTCCTCAAATGATGTTTCTTGTGTTCCATGAGCCCAAAAGCAGTGTACTCAGCTGACCACTGACTGAAACCAAAAGCCAAAATAAAATTTTCTTTAGATGTTTCTGTCATGTATCCTGTTATAATGCTTAAGAACAAAAGTGGGGAAAAAAGAAAGAATAAACCACCCAACTAATACATTATCATCAGTAAAATCAACATTGGTTTTTCTCCACTAGTATTTTTCTTATGGTCTATAGGAGCTGTAGCAGACAAAACAGCTATGATCATTTGTCACCACACCATAAACCCACCCTTAGAAACTTACATTATTTTATATCACTCCTTTGTGAAACCTTGGAGAAAAAGCTTTCAAACCCTCCCACCACCAAAAAAATAGGATATCCCTTCTGCTATTTATTTGGAAAGAGAGTCTACTTAGTATAAACAACTCAAACAGCAACTTGAACATCTTCCATTTTATTTTTACTAATGAAATTTAATGTAAATGAAAACTATGAAAATGACTGAAGAATTCCAAACAAGACATTAGATCCTCCCACCATCTCATGTATTCCAGACTTCCCTCAGACTACCTATGGAGCTGAG
This sequence comes from Rhizomys pruinosus, assembly GCA_009823505.1. Classification (NCBI taxonomy): domain Eukaryota; kingdom Metazoa; phylum Chordata; class Mammalia; order Rodentia; family Spalacidae; genus Rhizomys; species Rhizomys pruinosus. The sequence continues at coordinate 298,330 of VZQC01010425.1, forward strand.
GATGAGCCTGAATTTCTTTTTTTTTTCTTTTTTTTGCGGGGGGGGGTCTTTTCGAGACAGGGTCTCCCTGTAGCCCCAGCTGTCCTGGAACCTGGAACTCACTCTGTAGACCAGGCTGGCCTTGAACTCACAAAGATCCGCCTGCCTCTGCCTCCCAAGTGCTAGGATTGAGCCTGAATTTCTGATTCTACTGCCCCTACCTCCCAAGTCTTGGCTGGGATTATGAGAGTGCAACAATATGCCTAATTTATTTAGCCCAACTGGGCTAAATTCCTAGCGCCAATAAAAACATTTTACCATATAGTCTCTTATCTCGAAGGTAGAAAGAGATGAGTATAATACTTTTTGTTAGCTGTTAAATGTTAAGATAACTAAAGCCCTATTATGTAGGTAATAAATAGTGATGTTAAAACTAAACTTTAGGTCTTGCAACCTAGTAGTTTATCTTCCATTTTCATTATTATCCCCTTTCAGTAGAAGTCACCATGATAAATTACTTGGGGGTGCTTGATTAAGTATTTACAAGGAGTCTACTGTGAAGATATTTCTATGAAGTTCAAATACAGAAACCATAAACAAAAAATTCTAGTAAAATAAGAATATAGGTCTTGAAATAACGAAATCTGGGAACACTGTTAAATTGCAGGTTTACAGACAATGATCCTATTACACCGGGGATTAGGACTTTGTTATGGTTTTGATCTTAAATGTCATCCAAAGGTTCATGGGTTGAAGGTTTGGTCCTTGGGAGGTGATGGTAATTTCAGGAGGTGGGGACTAGTAGAAAGAAGTTAGACCACTGGAGGTTTGCCCTTGAAGGGGTTACTGGACCCCTAGGCCCTTCCCCACCCATTAGTACCTCTCACAGTGTCCTTAGGTAGGCAGTCTCCTCTGCCATGCACCTCTGCAATACTGCACTGCCTTGCTAGAGGGCCAAAACAAGGGGTCCAACTGACATTCACTGAAACCTGAGAAATCTAAGCCAACTTAAAAGTTTCCTGACAGGCCTTTTGCCAAACCTACATAAAACATCTCTGAACATTTGGAGAGAATTGGTCATCTAAAACCTACCCCAGGAGGTTTCAAAGTTTCTACTTTATAGTGGTATATTTAAAATAACTGCTCCACCTGTGTGTGTATATATATATATATATATATATATAGAGAGAGAGAGAGAGAGAGAGAGAGAGAGAGAGAGAGAGAGAGGGAAATAAATATTGATTACTTGGGAAATTTTAATAACTAGGGGTAAATCTCTTAGTAAATGTTAGTAAGTCTCATGGCATTAACTAAAATCCTCCTATATAAGATTAAAATGGATGGCTATTTGCAGAGTAGACAATAACATGCTTAACCTAATTAGAGATACAGAATTGTTGTTAATTTTCAATCTACTCCTGATTTTTACTGAATTCCCAGTTACAGCTGTTAGATGAAATGGACACAAATGTTCTTTGTTTCCCTGTATTATACAAGTGTTAACTCTGACTTTCTTTTGCCCATAAAAAAGATCATTTGGATCAGGAAAAGCTGGGTTCTACCTCCTTGAACCAGCAGGATGCAGGACAGAAGGAGAGAATCTAAAGGGTGTGGTAAACCCTTTCAGCTTGGTTCCTGTTTATAGGTATAAACAAGAGAGGCTGCTCAGATCATAGTGACACAAAAACGAGGGCGGGGGGGATATGCCTTCTCCCTCCAGGATGCAATTTTGCCTTACAGTTAAACAAAAAACATTGGTAGATAAAGGCTTCAGCCCAGCTCTGGGCTGCCCTACGAGGATCTGTTGGCTAGGGAGGCTTTAAAGGCCCCCCAAACAAAGACCATTTGCCTATTACTTTGGATGCACACAAGAAATGAACAGTAAGACCCTACTGCTGAAGATATGGAGTGATATGAGCATGAGAGAAAAAAAAAAGTAGACTGAGACCCTGCACTACAAATCAATGGCTTACCTTCATGGTGTCAAAGAGCACTATGCAAACTGGTGGAAATAAATGGTCTCTCAAGTTTTACTATAGACCTCGTGTGCTGCCGTTTTAAAATGGGAAGAAGATGTAGTGTAATAATGGCAGCCTGGTACATGTACACCCAGAAAAAAAAACCCCAATTTGATCTATGGCCCTCTCCTTGAGGAGGTAGGACACACAGCTGATACTGCAGCCTTGGCACCCCCTAGTGTCAGAAGACTTCATAGGTGACATTAGAAAGCTATTGCCAGCTGGGCGCGGTGGCACGCACCTTTAATCCTAGCACTCGGGAGGCAGAGGCAGGCAGATCTTTGTCAGTTCAAGGCCAGCCTGGTCTACAGAGTGAGTTCCAGGACAGTTGGGGCTACAGGGAGACCCTGTCTTGAAAAGACCAAAAAAAGCCGGGTGTGGTGGCGCATGCCTTTAATCCTAGCACTTGGGAGGCAGAGGCAGGCGGATCTTTGTGAGTTCAAGGCCAGCCTGGTCTACATAGTGAGTTCCAGACAGCTATGGCTACAGGGAAACCCTGTCTTGAAAAAACAAAAAAACAAAACAAAAAGCTATTGCCATTCCTTTGTCAAAGAGCTTAATGCCCCGACCAAGATACCATCCAAGAATATGTGTTTGTGGGGGCTGGAGAGATGGCCTAGCGGTTAAGAGCGCCGACCGCTCTTGCAGAGGACCCGGGTTCGATCCCCAGCACCCACATGGCGGCTGAGAACCGACTGAAACTCCAATTCCAGGAGAACTCCAGCTCCAGGGGAATCCAACACCCTCTTCTGACCTCCGCAGCATTGCACGACACGGGTGCACAAACTTGCATGCAGACAGTGCATTCATACACATACAGAAATAAATAAAATTAATAAAAAAAATTTTTTAAAATAAAAAAAGAGTATGTGTTTGTGCCCACAGCATAACTTGTTATAATGGTTAATATTTGTGTTTTTTTTTTTTTACTAGAATTAAAAGGAGACTTCTAAACTAGCCACGAGTCCATTGCAAACAGAACTTGGACAGATCTAAGAGTCTGATAAGTCACCTCAGAAAAAAGTGGATTTTCTATCTCACACTCTCTTTTTTTTTTTTTTTGTTTGTCCTTTTGAGACAGGGTCTCCCTGTGGTGCCAGCTGTCCTGGAACTCACTCTGTAGACCAAGCTGGCCTTGAACTCACAAAGATCTGCCTGCCTCTACCTCCCAAGTGCTAGGATTAAAGGCATGCGCCACTACAGCCTGGCTCACACTCTCTCTTGCCCTTCCCTCCAAAGCCCAGGGACTCTTGCAGAAGAGGGTGGTGCATCAGATTGTAAGGGCCAAGGAGGGGTGGGGTGAATTGTGAATCACAGGAAAAACAGACTGGACTTTTATTTGATCAGCATATTTGTGCAAACAAACCTCTTCAACTGGACTTGGAGACCCTCGGTTATACAAGAACTGGACTCAGATGTTTGCTAATTTGGTTTATATGGAGACTCCTTTATGTTCATTGCCTGTGTTTATTAACTGGTCAAATAAAAAATTAAGTAAAAAAAAAATACTTAAAGAAAAGATAAAAAGAACCTTTCCTGGGTGTGCTCTGGGGGTACAGACAGGGAAGGGGGGCTAGCTAAATATGATTAAAATGCACTGTATGAAATCCATAAACTTCAATAAAATATATCTTAAAAAGAAAAAAAACAAAAAACAAGATGAAATAAATCCAAACATAGTGTAGAGTGTTATGCGCCTGTGCAGAGGTGTGATTACTGCCTCACCTGCCAAATAGGCTTAACCTGTTCCCTGAAGCTAACCACAGCAACAGCTGAGTCAGTGACTTGGGCCAATGAGAATTCACCCAATCATCAGCATGTCTGGCACATCCGCAGAAGGAGCAGAGCAGACCACATATATATACCCCTATCTTCCCCTAAATAAAGGAGTCTTCAACAGCTTGCTATCTGCTTGCTTTCACCCGACTCCCGGTGTCTGTATGTTGACTTCCGGTCTCTTACCTCCACCCATTCCTTGGTCGTGACTGGAACCCCTCTGGCGGGAGAAGGTTGCAACACATAGGAATAAGATTGACAGCAGGGCGTGGTAGTGCATGCCTTTAATCCTAGCACTTGGGAGGCAGAGGCAGGCAGATCTCTGTGAGTTCAAGGCCAGCCTGGTCTACAGAGTGAGTTCCAAGACAGCTGGGACGATAGGGAGACCATCTCAAAAAGATTTAAAAAAAAAAAAAAAAAGATGGGGGCCGGAAAGATTGCCTAGCAGTTAAGAGCACAGACTGCTCTTGCAGAGGACCCTGGTTCGATACCCAACACCCACATGGCAGCTGAGAACCGTCTTTAGCTCCAGTTCCAGGGGAATCCGACACCCTCTTCTGACCTCTCCGGCATTGCACAAACCTACATGCAGACAGTACATTCAAACACAGAAAAAATTTTAAAAAAGGAAAAAGACTGAGAAAACATGAAATATTTCTTTTTGATTATGATTCTATTTTTAATTCAGGAGTTCATAAAATAGTGATAGTCAATTGAAAATTTTTGCTCTTGAGCAATTTGTTACAGATAAATAAAGGACTCTAGTCTTTTGTAGGCAAATGAAAATAAATTACTTTTCCCCTCTCTGTGGAAAGCAGAAAACATGAAGAATAGGAGAAGTAAATGTTTCCCACCATGTCTTCTTCCTTAGCCCTATGCCTTAGATAGTGCATTTAAGAAGCAACCTTACCGGGGCTGGAGAGATGGCTCAGCAGTTAAGAGCACCAACTACTCTTGCAGAGGACCCAGGTTCAATCCCCAGCACCCACCAGTCAGCTAAGAACTGTCTTTAAGCTAGGCATGGTGGTGCACGCCTTTAATCCTAGCACTTGGAAGGCAGAGTCAGGTGGATCTTGTGAGTTCAATTTCATCTCTCTTTTATCAATCTATATTCCTTACTTATAGAAATTTAGGTATGTGAATGAAGATAAAAAAAAGACAAAGAGACAGGGCAGGAAGTCAAGAGAAGAATAAGGTTACATTGGCTGAAGGAGAGACATGAATATGATGAAAACATATTCCATGAAAATTTCAAATCAATAAAAAAATTTTTTTTTGAGACAGCATCTCCCTATAGCCCCAGCTGGCCTAGAACTCACTCTGTAGACCAGGCTGGCCTTGAACTCACAAAGATCCACCTGCCTCTGCCTACTGAGTGCTAGGATTAAAGGCATGCACCACCATGCCTGGCTTAAAGATGGTTCTTAGCTGCCATATGGGTGCTGGGAATGGAACCCAGGTCCTGTGCAAGAGTAGCTGGTGCTCTTAACTGCTGAGCTATCACGCCAGTGTCCAAATCAATAAAAATATTAAACAACAACAACAACAACAACAAAAAACCTTGGGTTATTTACATCAGGTGCCCTGTGAGATAGATGAAAACCTGGCCATAAAGATTTCCTTCTGAATATAGCAAGGAAACATTTCAGTCTCTAACCTAAAAGGCAGATGAAGACAGATATAGATGAAGAAAAACTAAGTATTGTAATGTCTGGGACATGGCAAAGAGATTAATACAAGACAATAATAAGTAAAAATGCATATTGATCATTCTAGATTATCCACTGAAAGGAGAATAAAATGACATCTAAGGGAGAAATGGAATGGTTTTTTTTTGTTTGTTTTTTTGTCTTTTCAAGACAGGGTCTCCCTGTAGCCCCAGCTGTCCTGGAACTCACTCTGCAGACCAGGCTGGCCTTGAACTCACAACGATCCGCCTGCTTCTGTCTCCTGAGTGCTAGGATTAAAGGCGTGCGCCACCATGCCTAGCTGAGAAATGGAATGTTTTAAATTCATCAACAAGGAGATCTCATGAGGCCAGCAGAAGGAAGAGCAGGAGACAGCTGTCTTTGGCTTGATTGGCTTTTGTGGCTGTGGGGTCGGAGCTATCCTCCCAGCTGGGATTAAAGGTGCGGTCTTTGAGGCCCGGCATGGTGGCGCACGCCTTTAATCCTAGCACCTGGGAGGCAGAGGCAGGCGGATCTTTGTGAGTTCAAGGCCAGCCTGGACTACAGAGCGAGTTCCAGGACAGCTGGGGCTACAAGGAGACCCTGTCTCGAAAAGACCAAAAAAAA
>VZQC01010425.1:309449-330539 GCA_009823505.1 Rhizomys pruinosus
CAGCCACTATGGAAAGCAGTGTGGAGAACCCTTGGAAGACTTGGAATGAACTTGCCACCCGACCCAGCCATACCACTCCTGGGCATGTACCCTCAAGACTCACCACAGAGATACATGCACGGCCATGTTTATTGCAGTTCTCTTCACAATAGCAAGGAGCTGGAACCAACCTAAAATGCCCCTCAACTGACGAGTGGATAGAGAAAATGTGGTACATCTCCACAATGGAGTTCTATGCAGCAGTAAAGAAAGACGACATCATGAGCTTTGCAGGAAAATGGCTGGAGCTAGAGGACATCATGCTGAGTGAAGTAACACAGTCCCAGAAAAACAAACGACGAATGGTATCCCTCATCTGTGGATGCTAGTGCCAATTACCTAGTTGTAAGTATTTCTTGTGTAGGGCCCCCAGAGCTTTTGTACAAAGCAGTTGGGCGTAATGCATATTGGAAACAACAACAACAACAACAACAACAACAACAACAGAAAGGACTGCTTCAAAGAACTGACTGAAACAGCGAACTTCTGCTCAAAACAGTCAACTTCCTCATGAAGAATATTGAGAAAGACTGAGAAGAGATGAAAAGCATGTTTGGCAGAATGCATGAGCTCTGGCGGGGTGGGGGAATGGGCGGGAACATGGGTCTAGATTTGTTAAAAAAAAATAAAAATAAATTTATGTGAAAAAAAAATCATCAACAATAAACACACAAAGACAAACAGAAGGCAAGCATTAGGGTGATAGAAAAAACTCCAAAGCATCAGTAATATTAAATGTAAGTAGACTGAATACTAAGAGCTGAGAGATGCCTCAGCAGTTAAGAGCACTGGCTGCTCTTGCAGAAGACCCAGGTTTAGTTCTCAGCACCTACATAGCAACTGGCAAGCACACATTATTTTGTATCTGACACCCTCTTCTGACCACCATGGGCATGGCATGACACAGGTGCGCTTATATACATGCAGGCAACACACTTATATACATAAAGATAAATAAAATATTAAAAAAATTTTAAGACCTGAAGAAACTCAGAATAGAATATATCTCAACCATAATAAAGGCTAAATATGACAAAACCTAAATATGAAAACATTATATTAAACTCAAAGCATTTCCAGTAAAATCAAGAAGACATTCTACTCTTGTTGAATATAGTATAGGAAGTCTTAGCTAGAGAAGTAAAAGAAGAAAATCAGAGAAGCAAATAAAGGGAGGTACAAAACAGGAAAGGAAGTTAAAGTTTCTTTTATTACTATGCAGATGTTATAATTTTATACCTAGAGCCCCTAAATACTCCACCATAAAACTCTTTTTAAAAAAATTTTATTTATTTTTGTATGTGTATGAGTGTACTGTCTGCATGCAGGTTTGTGCACCTGTGTGGCGCAATGCTGCGGAGGTCAGAAGAGGGTCTCGGATTCCCCTGGAACTGGAGTTCTCCTGGGATTGGAGTTACAGACAGTTCTTAGCCGCCATGTGGGTGCTGGGGATCGAACCCGGGTCCTCTGCAAGAGCAGTCAGTGCTCTTAACCGCTCGGCTATCTCTCCAGCCCCTCCACCATAAAACTCTTAAAACTGATGAACACTTTCAGGAAATGGCAGGATTCAAAATCAACTTGCAAAAATCAAATGCCACCCTGTAAATCAGGACAACATACTGAGAAAGAAATCAGGGAAACAACTCCATTCACAATAGTCTCAAACATCACCAGCTCCTTTGGAATAAACCTAACCAAAGATGCCAAAGATCTCTACAATAAAAACTTTAAAACATTGAAGAAAGAAATTAAGAAGATAACATGACCTCCCATGTTTATGGATTAAAAGCAATATTGTGAAAATGGCCAGACTATCAAAAGCAATCAATAGATTCATGTAATCTCAAATCAAAATTCCAGTAACATTTTTTTTCACAGACACAGAAAAATCTTAAAAAATTCATATGGAAACTCAAAAGACCCCAGAGAGGCAAAGCCATCCTGAGGGGAAAAAAACCAAAAAACAAAAAAAAACAAAACAAAACAAAAAACCAAAAAAACACTGCTGAAAGTATCACTACAGCTGATTTCAAGTTGTACTTTTTTATACACAGTTAAAAAAAAAGGCAAACAACAAAAAATACCACCATGAGACTGGTATAACAGCAGGCATGTAGACCAACAGAATCAAATAGAAGGTCCATATACAAGACCACACAACTACAGCCACCTGAGTTTTGACAAAGACAAAACATATACATTGAAGACAATATGTCAATAAATGGTGCAGGGAAAATGGGTTATCTACATATAAAAGTATGAAAGTAGATCCTTATCTCTGATTTTGCACAAAAATAAAATCCAAATGGATCAAAGACATCAATGTAAGACTTGAAACTCCCGGGCGTGGTGGCGCACGCCTTTAATCCTAGCACTTGGGAGGCAGATGCAGGCGGATCTTTGTGAGTTCAAGGCAAGCCTGGTCTACAGAGTGAGTTCCAGGACAGCTGGGACTTACAGGGAGACCCTGTCTCGAAAAAGACAAAAAAAAGACTTGAAACTCTGAAACTGCCAAAGAAATGTAGGGAGCATTCTTCAAGATATATGCATAGGTAAGGATTTTCTGAATAGGACTCCAATTGCTCAGGAAATAAGTTCAGTTCTCCATGAATGGGCTCTCATGAAATAAAAAAAGCTTCTGTAGCCGAGCATGGTGGCGCACGCCTTTAATCCTAGGTAAGAATGCTGAGTCTCATAGAGGGTTAGGGCCCAGCACTCCGGAGGCAGGGGCAGGTGGATCTTTTTGAGTTCAAGGCCAGTCTGGTCTACAGAGTGAGTTCCGGGACAGCTGGGGCTACAGGGAGAACCTGTCTCAAAGACCAAAAAAAAAAAAGCTTCTGTACAGCAAAGAAAACTGTCAGTTGAGTGAAAAGACAGCCTATTGGAATGGGAGAAAATCTTTGCCTGCTATACATAGAGGAATAGTATGTAGAATACACAAAAAACTCAAGAAATTAAACATCAAGAAAACAAACAACCCAATCAAAAGACAGGTTATGGAACTGAACGGGGGGTTCCCCAAAGGAAATAAAAGGCTAATAAACACTTTTAAATTCTTCCATATCAATAGCCATTAAGGAAGATCAAAGGCTCATTGACTAGGAGCACTGGGTGCACTTGCAAAGGACTTTGGTTTGGTTCCCAGTACCTACACAGGAGCTAACAACCACTGGTAACTCCAATTCCAGGGGATCTGATGCCCTTTTCTGACCTCTGCAGGCATTGTACGACACAGGTGCACTTACATACATATAGGTAATGCACTCACACACATAAAATAAAAAGGACATTTTATACTGACTGAAGAAATCTATCAAGAAAACATTATGATTCTAAACATACATGCCCTGTAACAGGTACATTCAATTTCATCAAATAAATATGATTAGATGTAAAGTGACAGATTAGCTTTAGCAGATTAACCATCTTTGAGGTTCCACTTCACCTCAGTCAGAATGTTAGATGAAAACTGGTGACAACAAGTGCTGCCAGGGGTTTAGGGATTGGGAAACCCTTCTCCACTGCTGCTGGTGGGAATGTAAATTGGTGAAGCCATTATGGAAATCAACTGGCAGTTTCTGAGAATGCTAAAAATAGAACTAGAAAATTACACTCCTGGACATATACCCAAAGGATTCTATTGCCTACCATAGAGATATTTAAACATTCATATTCATTGCTACTGTATTGACAGTAGATAGGAAAAAGAATCAGCCTAGATGTCCATCAACTGAAGAATGGATAATGAAAATGTAGTACATATACACAACTGATTTTATTTAGCAGTAAAGAAAAATAAAATTACAAAATTTACAGGAAAATGGATGGAACTGGAAAATGTTATACTATGTGAGTTAACACAGGCCCGGAGAGACAAATGACACATGGTGTCTCTCATATATGAACCTAGCTTCAAGTTTTTTTTTTTTTTGGTATTTTTTGAGACAGGGTCTCCCTTAAGTCCCAGCTGGCCTGGAGCTTACTCTGTAGACCAGGCTGGCCTTGAACTCACAGAGATCCACCTGCCTCTGCCTCCCGAATGCTAGGATTTAATGCGTACGCCATCACGCCCAGATTTTTTTTTGTTGTTGTTTAGTTTCAAGTTTTTTTAGATTTGTGAGTTTAATTTGGAGTGTCTACAGATGTCAGGAAGCCAGAAAGGACCCATGATGGGGGATACTGGAGGCTAAATCCTTAACTGAGTGTTAGGGTAGAGTGGTGGGTGGCTTAATCCAAACCAAATATGTATTAAAAGGTCTACATAGTGAGTTCTAAGACAGCTGGGACTAAAGGGAGACTCTGTCTCAAAAAGACACAAAAAATTTTATAGAAACCCACTACTTTATAAATTAATTTAGAAATATAATTTTAAAAAGGAGTTTGAAAAAAAAAAACAGTTTGAACAAAAGTACCCTGGCATGACTATTGTGGGAGTGATGAGCTATTTTCTGATTGGATGTGAGGCCTGATCCACAAGAGGGAGTTCATGTCTGGTACTATAGACCTGGTCAATAAAACTTCTGATGGGGAAGATCAAAGGTCTTGGCATGGGGGAAACCAATCTAAATTTGTTTTGCTCATCAGACATGCTATGAAACTGCTCTCTAAATATTTGTTATATCCATAGATTAGTGCTGCTCTCAGCTTTGGTCAAAGAAGCTTCTCTTTGCAATGGGCAGCAGTTAATGGAGATTCTCACAAATGCTTAAAGTACAAAGAATAAGTGATTGTTGAGTACCCAGCCCTAAATAAGACATTTATATGAATCCTGAAAGTTTATAAGGAACATTAACAGAAAGAATGTAAGAGCCAGAAGATGGGGAGGAGTGCTGTGAAATGGTGTTTTCTAGATAGGATATGGCCATTACAAACTCATGTATTCACAGCGGCTATGACTGCCTGTGTAAGATGAAGCCAATCAATTCCAGCAAGGATGGGGGTGGGAGGGACTCATGAGGCTTCATGCCTAAATGGGAAGCAATTGATGGCTGCTGGGGGAGGGAGGAGTCATTTCACTATGGAGGCAACATCTTCATATTGGCAACACTAATTAGACTCAGTGGGTTACTAAAAAAAAAAAAAAGACCATAGAAAGCATACATGTTGGGTGCAGATACAATCAAGATATATTATATACATGTAAAAGTTATCAAAGAATAAATAAAAATGTTTTTAAAAAAAATTGAAAGAAGAACTACACAAAAACCAAATTGTTAAATTAAGTAGAATAGAGGAAAAAAATTAAGAACAGAAATCAATTCTATATAGAATTGAAAAATAATAGAGAAACTAAATAAAACTAAAAGCTGATTTTTATTTTTTATTTTATTTTTTTAAATAGTTAAAAGCTGATTTTTAAAGATTAATACTTTGTATATATTAGGGATACATAGTGATACACTAGGGAGAACCTGACCAGGACTAAAAGAGAATACATAAATCACCAATATAAGAAAGGGGAGACAACACAGATTGTACAGACATTAAGAATATGGGGCATGAGAAATAACTCATACCAGTATATTCATCAACTTACATAAAATAGCCATAGCCTTAAATGATACAAACTAACAAAGTTCATCTGAGAAGAAACACATGAAATCCCATAAATCCTTCTAGAAAAGAGAATGGAATACTTCCCAAAGGTTTCTATAAGGTTCTCCTCACTTTACATAAAAAGTAATAGACATACTACAGCAATGGGGCTGGACAGATGGTTCAGTTGTAAAGGGCACTTTCTGCTCTTCTAGAAGACCTGAGTTTGGTTCCTAGTACCCATGTTTGGGGGCTTATAACTGCCTGTAACTCCTGTTTATGATGCCCTCATCTGGCTTTGACAGGCAGGCATGCTCACACATATATATGGTATAAATTCACATAAATACACATATGCGTATAAATAAAAATAAACCTAAAAATGTTAAAATAAAATTATATATGAACACACAAACTAAAAAGAAAATCTGCACTCAAAATCTACTATATATGATTTGGGCTTTATCTCTAGATTTCAAAATTGATTTAACTTTTTTTTTTTTTTTTGGTCTTTTTGAGATAGGGTCTCCCCTTTTAGTCTCAGCCGGCCTGGAACACGCTCTGTAGATCAGACTGGCCTTGAACTCACAGAGATCCGCTTGCCTCTGCCTCCCAAGTGCTAGGATTAAAGGCGTTTGCCACCACATCCGGCTAAAATTGATTTAACTTAAAAAAAAAAAAAAAACACAACTAATCAACAGAATTTCCTAACAGAATTAACAGATAAATGAGTACATAATCCACCATTCATTCATGATTAAAACTTATACCAAATCAGAAACAAAGGATTCTTCATCTTGATTAAGAGTATCCCAGGGGCTGGAGAGATGGCTCAGCAGTTAAGGGCGCCGACTGCTCTTGCAGAGGACCGGGGTTTGATTCCCAGCACCCACATAGCAGCTAAGAACCTCTTTAACTCCAGTTCCAGGGAAATCTGACACCCTCTTCTGACCTCCACGGCATTGCACGACAAGGTTGCACCAACCTACATGCAGACAGTACACTCATACACATAAAAAAATATATTAAGCCAGGCATGGTGGTGCACGCCTTTAATCCTAGCACTCAGGAGGCAGAGGCAGGTGGATCTTTGTGAGTTCAAGGCCAGCCTGGTCTACAGAGTGACTTCCAGGACAGCTGGGGCTACAGGGAGACCCTGTCTCAAAAAGACCAAAAAAAGAAAGAAGAAAAAAAAAATATTGGAAAAAAAAAAGAGTATCCCAGCACTCGGGAGGCAGAGGCAGGTGGATCTTTGTGAGTTCAAGGCCAGCCTGGTCTACAGAATGAGTTCCAGGCCAGCTGGGGCTACAGGGAGACCCTCTGTCTCAAAACCACCAAAAAAAGAAAAAGAAAAAAAAAATGAAAAAAGAATATCTGAGAAAAGCTTAGCATTAACACCATGTATGTAGTGATAAAAGACTGAAAACAAGATCAAGAATGAACTGGAGGGGACATACATAGCTCAATGGTAAAGAGCTTGTTGTGCAAGCATGAACATAAAAGTGGGGCATGTAGTGGAAAAGAGCAGATCTTAGGGGCTTGCTAGCCAGCTATCCTGCCTAGCTGAAACAGTGAGCTCCAGGTCCAGTGAGAGATTCTGTATCAAATAAGGTAGAGGAACAATGGAAGACATTCTGATATCAAGCTCTGGCCTCCACACATGCACATGTGAGTGAGCATACTCTCTCTACATACACCTTTCCCTAAACCCCTCAAAAGAATGAGTTGGACATAGTGGTTCATATTTGTAATCTTAGCACTCAGGATGCTGAGTTAGGAGGGTGACAAATTCAATCCCAGCTACAATAGCAAGAACTTGTCACAGAGAAAGAAAGGAAGGGAGGGAGGGAAGGAAGTGAGAAAGGAGGTTCAAATAAACACTGAACTGGTTCTAACCAATCAAAAGGCAGTAAAAATATACAAGGTATACAAACTGGAAAATAAGAAGTGAAAATATAATATCTCCATATGTAAGCAATATAATTACCTATGTAGAAAATTCTGAGGGAAATGAATATGTATATGTATATATACTTTTTTTTTTTGAGACAGGGTCTCCTTATAGGCCCAGCTGGCCTGGAACTAACTCTGTAGACCAGCCTGGCCTTAAATCACAGAGGTTTGCCTGCCTATGCCTCCATGTGAGTGCTGGGAATCAAACCCAGGTCCTCTGCAAGAGCAGTTGGTTCTCTTAACCGCTGAGCCATCTCTCCAGCCCCTATATACTATCTTATTTCTATAATTCTAGTTCTACAAATTAGCAAATAACCACCAGAAACTGAATTTTGTATCATTTACAACTATGAACATATAAAGCATTTAAGTTTAAACCTAACAAAAGAATAACCCTGAAAGAAATTAAAGAATTGATAGAACGCAAACAACACCATGCTTATGAATTAGAAGACCTAATATTGTTAAGACAATAATTCTCCCCAAATGCAATTTCAGTCAAGGTCCCAGCAGGATTTTCTACAGAAACTGAAAAGAAATTCTCCAATACACATTATGGTTAAAATTTCCATAAGTATAGAACACAAAGGAGCACTAAAAACTGCAAGAGACACCCATCAAGTCACATTTAAAGGTAAACTCATTTTTCAGTAGAAACTTTAAAGGCCTGGAGGGCACAAAATGATAAATTAATATTTCAACTAAAAGAAATAAGTGCTAACATAGACTACTAAACCCAGTAAGCTTATCCTTCAAAATCAAAGGAAAAATAAAGACCTAAGATAAATATAAACTAAAGGCATTTCTGATCCCTAAACTAGGACCAGAGAAGATACTTAAAATCTTTTTTTTTTGGGGGGGGGGGCTGGAGAGATAGCCTAGCGGTTAAGAGCACTGACTGCTCTTGCAGAGGACCCGGGTTCGATCCCCAGCACCCACATGGCGGCTGAGAACCGTCTGTAACTCCAATTGCAGGAGAACTCCAGTTCCAGGGGAATCCGAGACCCTCTTCTGACCTCCGTGGCATTGCACGACACGGGTGCACAAACCTGCATGCAGACAGTACATTCATACACATACAAAACTAAATAAAAAATTAAAAAAAAAAGATTGCTTAAATCTTTTTTTTTTTTGGTCTTTTTGAGACAGGGTTTCCCTTTACTCCTAGCTGGCCTGGAGCTCAATATGTAGACCAGGTTGGCTTTGAACTCATAGAGATCTGCCTGCCTCTGCCTCCCAAGTGCTGAGATTAAAGGCGTGTGCCACCACACCTGGCAATTCTTAAAATCTTGCAACCAGAAGAAAGGATAATCATGAGAAGTGAGAAATAAGCAAAATGGATAAGCAATAAATGAAAATTAAGAAAAAAATCAAATACTATCTATACACTAAACTACAAAGCATGCATTTCAACAATAATTCTAAATGTAAATAGTCTCAATTCTTCAACTAAAATATGTACGCTAACTGTATCAAAAAACAAAGATTCAACAATATGCTGCCTTTAGGAAACTTGTTTCAGATAAAGGCTGAAAAACAATATTATAAGCAAGTAGAATCCCAAAACAAGTAGGAGTGGTAGCATTCTTGTCTGATAGGACAGGCCTTAAGCCAAATCAGAAGAGACAAGAAGGCCATTGCATACTGATAAAGGTATATTCATCAAGGACATAATGAACACTGAAACATCTAATTATATAAAATTCTACTGGACATACAGGAAGAAATGGGCCAAAGTAATAGCGGAAGACTTCAATACTTTGCTTTCATTCAGACCAACTAGCACCCCCCCCAAAAAAGAGAGCAACCAAGAAACATCAGCTAAGTTATATTATAGATAAAATGGACTTAAAAGATATCTACAGAGTTATTACAAATTCAGAGCCAACATACAGTGAAGAGGGAAAAAGTTATTTTCTCTAAAATCAAGAATGAGACAAAGATGTTTACTTTTACCACTTTTCATTAATGTAATATTTAAAATTTTAGCCATAGCAATTGGATAACAGAGAAAAGGGAGATAAGAATGAAGCCAAATTATCCATTTGTAAAATATATGACTTTATACTTAGAAAATATATGGCTCTATACTTAGAAAACCCTGAAGAACCTGCCAAAAAAATTCAGCCAAGTATGAGGATACAAAATCAATTTTACAAAAATCAGTAGAATGCCACCCTGGTGAGGAAGCAGAGGTAGGTGGATCTCTGTGAGTTCAAGGCCAGCCTGGTCTACATAGTGAGTTACAGGGTAGCTGGGGCTACAGGGAGACCCTGTCTCAAAAAGACCAACAAAACAAAACAAACAAATCAGTAGACTTCCTATATATCAATAATGAATTTACTAAAAGTAAAATGGGGGAGGGGGTTCTACTCACACTAGTCAAAAAACAACTATTCAAAAACTAAAAACTCTAGGGATAAACTTAATCAAAAAGGAAAGGACCTCTACAATAAAAACTTTAAAACACTAAACAAACTGAAGAAGACACAGAAACTAAGAGAAGAGAGAGCCTAGGAAAAAAAAAAACCCTCAAGCATCTATAGTCATCTGATTCTCAACAAGGTACCAAAAACATATACTGGGAAAACTGGATATCAACACATAGAAGACTAAAACTAGATTCCTGTCACCCTGCATACACACACAAAAAGCACTCAAAATTAATTAAAGAGTTTAATGCAAGATCAGAAATTTTGAAAACCACTAAAATAAAATATAGAAGAAATATTTCTATACTGGCACAGGCAACGATTTTATGAATAAAATAACAGTTTGGGAAACAAAAGCAAGAACTCATAATAAAAGATGAGGCAAGAATGGTGGCACATGTCTGTGGTACCAGTACTCAGATGGCTGAGGCAAGAGGTTCTAGAAAACTAAAAATACAACTGCATGTGCTAGTTCACACCTTTAATCTCAGAACTCAGGAAGCAGAAGCAGGTGGATCTCTGACATTTCCAGGTCAGCCTGGTCTACACAGTGAGTTCTAGACCAGCTAGATCCATACAGTGAGACCCTATCTAAATAAACCACCAGACAAACTACAACCAAGCAACCAAACAAACAAAACAAAAAGATAAAAACTATCATATATATCACCATTTGTCCTAGTTTGATTTCTGTTGCTGTGATAAAATACTCTGACAAAAAGTAACTTGGGGGAGAAAGGGATTATATTGTAGCTCACACTTCCAGATTCTAGTCCATCACTGCTAGGAAGGTATGGTGGTTTGCATGAGTGTCCCCCATAGGCTGTAAGTATTCAGACATTTGTCTCCAGTTGGTGGCGCTGTTTTTGGAGGTCTTAGAAGGTGTGGCCATGCTGGGGAAAGTGTGTCACTGGGGGCAGGCTTAGTGAGTTTTAACAAGCCTCCGTGGTCTACAGTTGCCCTCTCTGTTTCCTGTGCTCTTTTCGAGATGTGATCTTCGGTTTGCTGCTCCAGATCCAGCCGCCATGCCTCCCGCCACAATGGACTCTAATTCCCTGGAACCGCCAATCGTAAACTCAAACTCTTTCTTTTATAAGTTCCTTGGTCATGGTGCTTTATCACAGCAACAGAAAAGTGACTAATACAGAAGGCAAGGCAACAGGAACTTGAAGGAGCTTATTTTATATGCAGTCAGGACAGAGACCAAGGACTGCATGGATGCTCAGCTTGCTTCCTGCCCCCCCCATACTGTTTAGGGCCCAGTCCAGGAAATGGTACTGTCCACATTCATGGTAGGTACTTCCACTTCCACTTATCCAATACCTCACAGGCCCATCTGATCTAGGCATTCCTTTATTGAGACTCTTTTCTCAGTGATTCTAGACTAGGTTAATCTGTCAATTAAAACTAACCACTCTGTATAGTTAATGACAGAATCAAAGTTAGCATACAACAGAGATACCAGTACATTCACAATAGCCAAGATATAGGCTTAGGCTGAGTACTTATAATATGTGAATGGATAAGGAAACTATAAACAAAGAATGAGATCACGTCATCTGCAGGAAAATGGATAGAACTGGAGGACTAAATGGAATGAGCCAGACACAGAGAGATAAGAGTTGCATATTTTCTTTTATATATGGAAACCAAAGAGAAGAAAAGAAAAGATGGACTGAAAGTAGGAAAGGGACGTGATGAAAGCAGAAGGGTGAAGGGCAGTGGGGAGAAAGAGCAGGGTGGAAGAGAAGAAAGGGGGATATGATCAAGTATGAAAAATGCTATGTCACAATGAAAACCATTAAATTTTTTTTTTTTTTGGTCTTTTTGAGACAGGGTCTCCCTGTAGCCCCAGCTGTCCTGGAACTCACTCTGTAGACCAGTCTGGCCTTGAACTCACAAAGATCCGCCTGCCTCTGCCTCAAAAACCATTAATTTTTACAACTAATGTTGAGTTGACAATTACTGACAACAGAGATGAAACTTGAATTGGGGAATGAATATATACGTGAGAAGTTACTAAGGGATTCCAGCAAATGCTGGCTACCAAGAGAAGAAAAGCTAAAATGATCAAGGTATATTATTTCATGACGAGGTTTTACCTCGTCATCTTACCTAATACAATCCACCTAAGAAAGAACTGAGTAGGCCAGGAGTGGTAGTGCATGTCTTTAATCTCAATACGCAGGAGGCAGAGGCAGGCAGAATTCTATGAGTTCCAGGACAGCCTGGTCTACAAAGTGAATTCTATGCCATCCAGAGCTACACAGTAAGATATGGTCTCAAAACACAAGAAAGAATTGAGTATAAGCTGTGGCAATCCTTTTATGTGTTAGTTTCAATCTTTTTTTTTTTTTTTTTTTTTTTAATGTGTATGAATGTACTGTCTGCATGTAGGTTGGTTCACCCGTGTCGTGCAATGCCACGGAGGTCAGAAGAGGACGTCGAATTCCCCTGGAACTGGAGTTAAAGATGGTTCTTAGCTGCCATGTGGGTGTTGGAAATCGAACCCGGGTCCTCTGCAAGAGCAGTCAGCACTCTTAACTGCTGAGCCATCTCTCCAGCCCTAGTTTCAATCTTTTAAAAATATTTTACTTATTACTTTTATTTCATGTATATGATTATACTGTCTACATGTATGTGAGTGGACCTGTGTCATGCAATGCCCACAGAGGTCAGAAGAGGCCATTGAGTCCCTTGGAACTGCAGTTAAGGGTGGTTGTGAATTGCCATGTGGATGCTGGAAACCAAACCAGGTCTTCTGCAAGAGCAGCCAGTGCTCTTAACCACTGAGCCATCTCTCCAGTCCCCTCCCCCTTTCAGAGTTAAAAATTTTTATTTTATTCTAAAAAATTATGTCAATGAGTGTTTTGCCTTCGTTTATATAAATGCACCATGTACATGCCTGGTGGCTGTGGAAGGCAGAAGAGGGCATAGGATCCCCTGAAACTGGAGTTACAGATGGTTGTTAACCACCATGTGGGTGTTGGGAACCAAACCCTGGTTTTTTGCAAGTGTTCTAAACCACTGAACCATCTTTCCAGACTACTTTTGTTTTTTAAAAAAACATTTATTGCTGGGCATGCCTTTAATCCTAGCACTTGAGAGGCAGAGGCAGGCAGATCTCTGTGAGTTTAAGGCCAGCCTGGTCTACAGAGTGAGCTCCAGGACAGTTGGGACTAAAGGGAGACCCTGTCTCGAAAAGACCAAAAAAAAAAAAAAAATTCAATTTGTGTTTGTGTTGGGAGGAAGGGGGGTACATACACATGCAATAGCACAAGTGTGAAGGTCAGAGGAGAACTTGTGGGAGTCAGTTCTCTCTCGTTCCACCATATGGGTTCCAAGGATTTAACTTGGGTTGGTTGCAAGTACCTTTACCCTCCGAGCCATCTTGCCCACCCCAGTGTTCTAATTCTTAATAATTAGTAATTGTTAAACATGATTCACTTTATGATAGTTCACTATGTTGTATAACTATATTGAACATATACTTCTTAACATGGTTCACTCAATTAAAAAAACACATGTTAAAGATTTACTTACCCCTAGTATGATAGTGCCAGCCAGCAAACCCAGCATGTTGGAGGCACAGAAAAAAAGGATCACAAATCTCATGCCAACCTGGGCTATCCAGTGAGACCAATTCTCAAAACAACAAAACAACCCACCTCAAACCCTAAAGGGTAGAGATTTAGCTCAGTGGCAGAGTGCTTGCCTAGAGTACAATTGCTTTGCGTTTGATCTCTAGCATCTCAAATCAAATAAAAAAAAGTTTACTTACATGCTTTTTCTGTGTTCTGTTCCTGCTTTCCAGCCAATCATCCATTTGTTCCTCAATTTCTTCTATAGAAGTTCCATGATCATAAGACTGAATATATGTATTTTCTAAAGCTGTATATACAGGGAATTCAGGTTTTGTTTTTTTAACTTTGACTTTCTTCTGTTCTAAAAAATATTTAAAAGAACCAATTATTGAGATTTGTTCAGAATAAAAAGAATTGTAAATATTCTATATTATATTCATAGACTGTACCTTGGAAGAACACATAAGCAATGTTCTTTTATCAAAACAGAATAGCTTTGTTATAGTAGCCATAAGCTCTACTGTACATTAATCGCTCCATTATTTAAAAACAAAGCTGGGGGGGCTGGAGAGATAGTCTAGCAGTTAAGAGCGCTGACTGCTCTTGCAGAGGACCCAGGTTCGATCCCCAGCACCTACATGGAGGCTGAGAACCTGTAACTCCAATTGCAGGAGAACTCCAGTTCCAGGGGAATCCGAAGCCCTCTTCTGACCTCCATGGCATTGTACGACACGGGTGCACAAACGTACATGCAGACAATACATTCATAGGCATAAATAGATAAATAAAATTAAATTAAAATTTAAAAAAAAGCAAAGCTGGGGCTGGAGAGATGGCTCAGTGGTTAAGAGCGCCAACTGCTCTTGCAGAGGACCGGGGTTCTATTCCCAGCACCCACATGGAGGCTAAGAACTGTCTTTAAGCCAGGCATGGTGGCACACACCTTTAATCCCAGCACTCAGGAGGCAGAGGCAGGCAGATCTCTGTGGTGACCCTGTCTCAAAAAGACAAAAGTGTTCATCACCAGTGACACAGCAACTTCATCAGCCAATTCCTCAGCCTCATAACCACATTTTATCACTGAATATTTATGTGTGCATGCATTGTACTATAATTTCAATGCAATAAAATCAACATAAGATACCTTTCTAGAAGACAGCCTATAAATATTTCAATTCAGTGGGAAAAGGATTTAACACTTGATGCCAACAAAACTGAATATTCATTTGAAAGAAAATCAGACACACAATATTATAGCTATATACAAAACTAAATTCCAGATGGAAAAAAGAATTTTTTAAAATTTTATTTATTTTTGTATGTGTATGAATGTACTGTCTGCATGTAGGTTTGTGCACCTGTATCGTGCAATGCCGAGGAGGTCAGAAGAGGGTCTCAGATTCCCCTGGAACTGGAGTTCTCCTAGAGTTACAGACGGTTCTTAGCCACCATGTGGGTGCTGGGGATCAAACCCGGGTCCTCTGCAAGAGCAGTCAGTGTTCTTAACCACTAGGCTAATGGACTTATAAGCCGGGCATGATGGTGCACACCTTTAATCCCAGCACTTGTGAGGCAGAGGCAGGCGGATCTCTGTGAGTTCAAGGCCAGCCTGGTCTACAGAGTGAGTTCCAGGACAGCTGGGGCTACAGGGAGACCAGCAGTAGGTAGGTATCTCTGTCTCCATGAAAGGTTGGCTTCAGAGAAAACCAACTAGAGAATCAGTAACCCTGGGGATATCATCTTCCCACAACACCAACAGAAACCAGTGGGTATAGTAAGCATTCTTGCTCTTCCTCCATAGTAGCATGTTTTCAATAGAAGCCTAATGAAAAGCAGCAGCATCCACTCAAGCCTACAACCCACAACCACCTCTTCCTCAGCTATAAAACAGCTCAAATTTATATAAAAAGGCAAAGGAACTAAATGAGGAAAGACATATTTAAGAAAAAAAATAAAGTGGGAAAAGTCACTTGACCCAATTTTAAAACTTCTTACCACATAATCAAGACTATCATATTGGCAGAAGAAAAAATGTAGACAAATGAAAAGCATATACTACTTAAGAGAAACTGCTACACATAAAGGCAATTAATGCAAGACAAAGGGTTAAATGGAATTCAATAGAATTCTCTTTTGTCTTTTTGAGACCGGGTCTCCCTGCAGCTTCAGGTGGAACTCGGTCTGTAGACCAGGCTGGCCTTGAACTCACAGAGATCTGCCTGCCTCTGCCTCCTGAGTGCTGAGATTAAAGGCGTGTGCCACAGGCTGAGGCAGAAGAATCTGTGGGTTCAAGGCCAGCCTGATCCACACAGTAACCTTCATGCCAGCCAGGGCTACACAGTGAGACACTGGTTCCAAAAATAACAACAAAAACTCACCCCTAGCATGTGTGCTGGAGCAATTGGATGGCCATAGGTTTAAAAAAATGAAAGAAACCTTTGATCTAAATTTCACATCTTACAGGAAAAATAACTCAAAACAGATTATAGATTTATGCAAATGTAATTTTTTTCAAAAAAGTAAAGTTAGGGGCTGGAGAGATGGCCTAGCGGTTAAGAGCACTGACTGCTTTTGCAGAGAACCCGGGTTCGATCTTCAGCACGCACATGGTGGCTAAGAACCATCTGAAACTCCAATTCCAGGAGAACTCCAGTTCTAGGGGAATCCGATGCCCTCTTCTGACCTCCTAGGCATTGCACGACACAGGTGCACAAACCTACATGCAGACAATACACTCATACACATACAAAAAAATAAAATTAAATTAAAAAATTTAAAAATTAAAAAAAAGTAAAGTTAGTAAGTACTGAAATCTTTGACCTAACATTGAAGAACAGTCCATAGAATGACCACAATAAAATGAACTTCATTGGAATTTAACAGTTCTGCTCAGTGATCATGGAAGGGGGAGGTGGTCATAAGGTCCATCTTCCCGTCAGTATTTTCACACAGACAATGGTTGATGGGGAGGGAGAGACATTTTCTTCAATGCGGTGGCCAGTGATTAGGTGCGCCTGCTCCTGTAACAAAACTCCTACCTACATTCCTGTAAGCAACCCTAATGAAAGTCTCTTTTCTCTCCTCTCTTCTCTCTTCTCTCTCTCTCTCTCTCTCTCTCTCTCTCTCTCTCTCTCTCCACACACACACACACACACACACACACACACACACACACACAGAGGAACAAAAAAGGACAAGACATGAGAGCAGAAGGGAAAGGGCAAAAGCGGAAAAGAGGAAAGGGCACTGACAGGAGTGGGAGGTATACGACAGAGTATAGGGTGAACATGCTTAAAATATGTATGTATGTGCATGAAAATGTTCATAATGAAATCTATTCTTATGTATGATTAATATGTTAATAAAACACTAAAAGTGAGAAAAATATATGTGAAGAAAATGCTCTAAGATGAAAAGACAAGCATTAGATTGGGAGAAAGTATCTGCAAATTATGTATCTGTCCATATCCAGAATATGTAAAAGAAAAAAAACCCTCAAAACTCAGTAATAAAAGCTGAGGAAATGGCTCAGTGGGAAAGAGCACTGTTCAGGTCTGGATATGAATCCCCAGCACCCATGTAAAAAGTCAGGCATGGTTGGGAGTGTCTGTAACCCCAGCATTGGTAGGCAGAGAGAGCTTTGGCCAGTCAGCCTAGCAAAATGGATGAATATTTGAAATCCTGGGAATCACCAAAATTAAACCAAGAATAGATTGACAGCTTAAATAAGCCCATAATATTTGAGGAAATTGAAGAGGTAATTAACCCCCCCCCCCAAAAAAAGCTAAAGGAATAAAATAGCCAATTTTAGAAATCAGATGTAAGTGACAGGACAACTTTTGCTGAAGACAATATATAGATAGCAAATAAGAACATGTAAAAATGTTTCATCATCAAGACCATGATGCAATGGCACTCCACACCTATGAGCACAAAAACAGTGGCAATGCCACATGGCTGGTATGGTGCCCAGACTGAGCCTGCACACACTGCTGATCAAAACAAAAGATGAGTCACGGGGAACTAGCTTGACAGATGCCCAAAACTTAACATATAAACTTGCCAAACGATCCAGCAACTGTACCCCTGGGCTTAATTCCAGAAAAATGATGAGTCACTGGCTCATATTAATAAAAATTTTTAAAGGGCCAGTGAGATGGCTACTGGGTCAAAGGTGCTGACTGTGCACGCTTGGAAACCCAAGTTCAATCCCTGGACCCACATAAAGGTGAAAGGAGAAAACTGATCCCACAAAGTTGTCCTCTGATCTCCACACACATGTAGCATACATGTCCACCCCAAACATGTACTCACAAGCACAAACAATAAAATTTAAAAATTTTATGTGATTGTTCCTAGCAAGCTTATTTTTAATGGCCTTAAACAGTAACCTACTAAAATGCCCTACGATTGGTGGCTGGTTAAGCAAAATGTGGCTTATGTGTACTGTGAATATTATTAATGGATAAAAAGGAATGAATTATTGATAGGCTTATGATCCAGGGATCTACTTGTCTTTACTTCCCCAGTGCTAGGAATGTGAGTGTCTGCCACTACTCCTGGGGTCTTTTATGCCTCCATATGAATTTTAAGATTTTTTTTTCTGTATCTGTCAAAAATGGCATTGGAGTTTGATGGAAATTGCACTGAATCTGAAAGACTGCTTTTGGTAGTATGGCATTTTTCCAAAATTAATTTTTCTGATCCATGAGCATGGAAGGTCTTTTCATCTTCTAGTGTCTTCAGCTTTTTTTTTTTTTAGTGTTTTAAAATTTTCATTGTAGCCGGGTGTGGTGGCGCACGCCTTTAATCCTAGCACTTGGGAGGCAGAGGCAGGATCTTTGTGAGTTCAAGGCCGGCCTGGTCTACAGAGCGAGTTCCAGGCCAGCTGGGGCTACATGGAGACCCTGTCTCAAAAAGACCAAAAAAAAAAGTTTTCATTGTAGAGGTCTTTTATTTCTTCGGTTAGGTTTATTTCAAGGTGCTTTAATTATTTTGAGGCAATTATGAATGGAATTCATTCTGTGATTTCTTCCTCAGTACTCCTATTACTAGTAAATAAAAATAATACCTACTTTTGGCGGGCATGGTGGTGCACCCTTTTAATCCCAGCACTCAGAAGGCAGAGGCAGGCAGATCTCTGTGAGTTCAAGGCCAGCCTGGTCTACATAGCAAGCTCCAGGCCAGCTGGGACTAAAGGGAGACCCTGTCTCAAAAAGACAAAAAACAAACAAACAAACAAACAAAAAAACACCTACTTTTGCATGAAAATTTTGTATGCTGACAGTTTGCTGACAATATTTAATAGTTCTAATATTTTGGGGTGCAATCTTTAGCACCTCTTATGCATAAAAGCATAAGACCTACAAACAAGAATATTTTGACATCTTCCTTTCTTTTTTTATATCTCTTTTATTTACTTGGTTGTCTTATTGCTCTAGAACTTTAAGCATTACATTGAGTAAGAACAGAAAGTGGTCACCCTTATCTTGTTCATGATTTTTTTTTCTGCGAAAATGTTTTAAGTTTTTCCCTGATTTAGTACAATGCTGGTTATAATATGTTGAGATATGCTCCTTAATTCCTAGTCTCTTCGGGCTAGTACTATGGAAGAATGTTAGAATTTGTCCAAATAAAAAACTCTACATCTATTGAGATGGATCATGGGATTTCCATCCTTGAGGGCATTTACATGATATTACACTTAATGATTTTTGCATGTTGAATCATCCCTGAATCTCTGAATGAAGCCAACTTAATCATGATGAATCATCTTTATGATGTGCTTTAAATTTTTTCCAAGCATTTCATTGAGAATTTTTGCACTAATGTTCAGCAAGGAGATTGGTCTATAATTTTCTTTTTCTTTTTATTAGTCTGGGTATCAGGATGATACTAGCTTTGTAAATAATTGGCAGCACTCCTTCCTTTTCTATTTTATGGAATAGATGGTGAAGAATGGATGTTAATCCTTTTTTTGGGGGGTTTGTTTTTCTGAGACAAGTTCTCCCTTTTAGTCCCAGCTGGCCTGGAGGTTGCTCTGTAGACCAGGCTGGTCTTGAACTCACAGAGATCTGTCTGCCTTTGTCTCCTGAGTGGTGGGATTAAAGGCGTGTGTTACCATGCCCAGTGATGTTAATCCTTCTTTAAAAGTCTCATAGAATTAATCAGCGAATCTATCTGGGTGTAGACTTATTTTAGTTTGGAGAGTTTTTCTTGCTCATTATAGATTACTGCTTGGAATCTCATTGCTTGTTATGGATCTGTTTAAGTTATTTATCTTGGTTTAATTTGGTAGGTCATATGCATCTAGAAATGCATCCACTTCTTTAAACTTTTTCAATTTACTAGAATTTGCTTTTAATGTATATGATCTAATGATTTTCTGAATTTTGCTGGCATTTGTTGTAATGTCTCACTTTTTATCTCTAATTTTATTATTATTTATTATTATTATAAATATTATTATTTAATATTATTACACCTCTATTGGCGAAGGTCTTCCTCTTAGACTGAGCAAGTAGCATAAGGGACAAACATGGAGTGATGAGGGAGGAAGAAGACACTTGCATTGCCAACCAGATCAGGAGAATCAACCCTGGTGATCGATGGGATGACAATATTGCAGCTAGATTACTCTCACATCCTAGATACTGATTTGTTGATCTTGTTTCTTTCAAAGTACTTACTCTTTGTTTCAGTGGTTCCTTGTATTTTTAAAAAATTTTCATTTCATTAATTGATACCCTATTCTTAATTCTTTCTGTCTACTATTTGGCTTTTTTTAAAAAAGGCCCAATACATCATTAAGTAGTTTGAGATCTTTTTCATTTTTAAAGCACAAGCACTTCTGGTTTAGTACCACTTACACTGTCCCATAGGTTCTGGCATGTTGTATGTTCATTTTCATTCAATTCCAGAAATGATTCAAGTGTGCTCTTCAATCTCCATTAGTTTGTATATGTTCTGAAGTTTATCTGCTATTGATTTCTAGTTCTATTCCAATGTGGTCAGAAAGAATACAAGAAATTATTTTAATTTTCATATATACATATAAAGACTTATTTTGTATTCTATAAATAAGATCTATAACGTTATTTAACTCTGTTTTTTGTTTTTATTGTATTTACTTTAGTGCCCATGTTCACCAATACACAGGATGACCTGTGTATTGGTGAACATGGGCACTAAAGTACTATTATTTTGGGGGGAGGTAATTAATCTGTGTCTTTACATTGAGAGAGATTTGTTTTATAAAATTTGGTATACTGATGGTGGGAGTGGTGGTACACACTTTTAATCCCAGCACTTGGGAGGCAGAGGCAGGCAGATCTCTGTGAGTTCAAGGCCAGACTGGTCTGCATAGTGAACTCCAGGCCAGCCGGGACTAAACGGAGACCCTGTCTCAAAACTACCAAAAAAGAAAAAAGAAAAAAGAAAAAAGAAAAGAGAAGAGAAGGGAAGAGAAGAGAAGAGAAGAGAAGAGAAGAGAAGAGAAGAGAAGAGAAGAGAAGAGAAGAGAAGAGAAGAGAGGAGAGGAGAGGAGA
>VZQC01010425.1:344915-371252 GCA_009823505.1 Rhizomys pruinosus
AAAAAAAAAAAAAAAGATATCTCAGGCCAGGCATAGTGGCAAATGCCTTTGATCCTAGCGCTGGGGAGGCAGACAGATCTCTGTGAATTCAAAGCCAGCCTGGTCTATAGAGTGAATTCTAAGACAGCTGGGGCTAGACCCTGTCTCAAAAAGACCAAAAACAAAACAAAAAACAAACAAAAAAATATCTCAGGGCCAGAGGTGATAGTTCAGTGATAGTATGTGTGTGCTTAGTTAGCAAGTCAGC
This sequence comes from Rhizomys pruinosus, assembly GCA_009823505.1. Classification (NCBI taxonomy): domain Eukaryota; kingdom Metazoa; phylum Chordata; class Mammalia; order Rodentia; family Spalacidae; genus Rhizomys; species Rhizomys pruinosus. Next base: position 345,163 of record VZQC01010425.1, read on the forward strand.
AGCCCTTGCTTCAAATCCATAGCAGGTGTGTGTGTGTGTGTCTGTGTGTGTGTTGTGTAAAATCTACAGAAGGGCATTATTATGGACATTAAAATAATTTTGTGAGCTGGACAAATGGTTCAGAGGTTAAGAGCACTGGCTGCTGTTGTGGAGGACCTGGGTTCAATTCCCAGCACCCACATGGTGGCTGACAACCATTCACATAAGTCCAATTCCAGGGGATGTGGCGCCCCCGTCCTGAGGGGTCAGCTCCTTACAGTGGCTACAGGTGGCTACTGTACTCCCCTTACCTTAGCAGGACTGCACTGTGCCTGCTCGTAGCAAAAGAAGCTTCCCACAACATATGACCACAAAAAATCTCCACACATAAAAATTTTTATGTAATTATTCTCATTTGGATTTTTAGGGTGAGAGAGAAAAAAAAGAATTTAAAAGAATTTAGGTTAACAAAATAGCAAAATAGGCAATAATAAGGAATTTCTTTAGGAACCAACTTATTTTATTTTTTTTATTTATTTATTTATTTTGAGACAGTCCTCCTATAGCCACTGCTTGCTTGGAACTCACTATGTGGAATAGGCTGGCCTCAATTTCACAGAGATCAATCTGCCTCTGCCTCCTGGAGTGCTGGGGTTAAAGGTGTGCACCACCATGCTTGGTTCCTTAGGAATCTTTGATGTTAAGCAATAAAAGAAATTGGAGCATAAATTGAGTCAAAATATCACTGTTCCCAATCCTGCTGGATAACTTTAAATGTATAAGAAGTATAACAGAGGTGGGAAGGAGAAGCTAGGCTGGCCTGGTACACAGCAGCAGCCGGGCCCAGACCAGCAGAGCTGCAGAGACTGCGCCATGTCTGGTAGTGGATTGTGGGAAGGAGAAGCTAGGCCCGCCTGGCACACAGCAGCTGCCGAGCCCAGACCAGCTGAGCTGCAGGGACTGTGCCACATCTGGTAAGGGACTGGGAAGGAGAAGCTAGGACCGCCTGGCACACAGTCCGCCTGATTGCTTGTGTCTAAACCCTAAACCCTTGTAGGGTGTGGCTGTCCAGGTGGGGTCACCCTTTCGTCTTGTAGCCGGCAGCAGCTCTAGTGCCATAGCGAGTCTTTGTGCGGGGTGCTCAGGGTGGGCCCTTGCTAGCCAAGACCACTTGAAGCACAGTAAGAGCCCAGCGCCACTCCAGACAGGTACCAGGGCACGGGCTAAGTCAGCCCCCCCCCCCNAAATACCCCCCCCCCCCAACTGGAATTGAGGAAAGAGTATCCAAGTGGCTTTTTTTTGGAGAACGTTCAGAAACAGGAAGGGGAAAGAGCTGATTAGATCCCCATAACCAATATTAAACAAACTTGGAAAAGCCTGAAAACCTAGACAAGTGAATACTCCATAAACGAGGGAGGGAAAGAAAAAAAAAAAAGCATCAGAAGGAGGCCAAAGCAAAACAAGGCCTTCAACAGAGTGAAAAGGCATTTGCGATTGGCCTTGGAATACAGGCAAAAAAAAAAAAAAAAAAAAAAAAAAAGAAACTCTGCCAGGGAACAGCCAAGGGATAATATGGGAAAGGTGTAGGATAACTCCGCACCAAGCTCTACCAACCCTGTAGGAGATTAATAAAGTGGGATCCCCCTGGGAGTCGGTGACCCAAGAAAGAGAAAAGATCTTAGCTCAGAATCATGGACGACCTATGCAGAGAAATTAAAGAAAATAAAGAAGTAGTTAGAGCGAACTAGGAGAGAGAATGAACAACTCAACAAAAAGGACATAGCGGGATACAATGGGACACAATCTTCGGGAACGCCGAGAACTAAAGGAACAGAAGAACAAAACTTCCAGAAAGAACTAGAGGGGGAAAAAAACGAAACTCTGGAAGGAAGTAGTAGAAACACTGAAAAAGAAACCAACCAGCAAGTGAAGCAAAGAGCTATTGGGAAGAGATTGAGAAGCTCAGAAAGGAAATGGAGATACGAAAGAAATCACAGGATGATATGAAAAATGAAAAAGGAATAGAAAACTCATCCAATCAAGAAACAAACAAGCAAGGAAAGGAAAAAAGGAAAAAAAAAAAAGCCTCCAAAAAAAAAAAAAAAAAAAAAAAAAAAAAAAAAAAAAAAAAAAAAAAAAAAAAAAAAAAAAAAAAAAAAAAAAAAAAAAAAAAAAAAAAAACACAAACGTGGAACAACCAGGAAATATGGGACACTATGAACAAAGATCAAACCTCTGCAATATAGGAATAGAGGAAGGAGACTAATCTCAAGAGAATCGTATTGGCTCAGATCTTCAACAGGAATATATCATAGATGAAAAAATTTCCCCAACTTAAAAATTCGACAAAACCCATACAAAATACAAAGAAGCACAGAGATCCAAACAGAACACGATCAGAAAAGAATCTCACCCTGCCATATCACAGTTTAATAAAATGCTAGACACCCCCAAAAAAAGACAAACAATTCTGAATGCTACAACAGAAAAAAAAAACAAGTCCCTGTCTCAAAAACAAAAAAAAAAAAAAAAAATTACAACTGACTTCTCGGCATAAACCATGAAAACAAGAATAACATGGATCAAAGCATTCCCGTGTAAATGGGTGTCCTATGGGATGCCTACCTGAATTACTATACCCAGCAAAAATGTTGATTATAGTTGAGGAGAGAAAAGAGAAAAAAAATCTTTTTTTCCAAGACCTAAACCAAGATGATTAGACACCTGGCTGGAAAACCAAACTCTCAGAAAATACTTGAAGCAAATTCACAGCGGACAGAAGGAGGAGCAACTATCCCAAGCACCTAGGAAAAGCAACTAATAAAAACAAATCTTAGGAGTAGAATCAGAGGCTACAAGTCCAAATGGTAAGAAGGTGAAAGAAGAAGACAAGATCAAACTTTGCAGGTAAATGGATGGAAGCTAGAAGATATTATGTTAAGTTGAAGTGTGAATAGAGTAACACAGTCCCAGAAAAAACAAAATGATGAATGTTATCTCTCAGCTCTTGGATGCTAGTGTCCATAACCCAGTTGTAAATATTCTTGTTGGAGAGGGATGATATTGAAAGAACACCCAGAAAATGACTGCATCAGAAAACTGACTGAACTGGTGAATCGGGAAGGGTGGGGGGTTGTGGTGGCGGGTGGGAGAAGGACCGGGTCTATATTCGATTAATGTCTATTTAATTGACGTGCTCTTAACCGCTATAGGCTATCTCCTCCCAGCCTGTATTGGTTTTTTAAAAGGAAAATTACCTAATGTTTCTTCTTGGAATACATTTATACATAAAGCCTGAGAGTAAAATGTACAATTTAGGCTTATAAGTCTTAGAGGCTAATGCCTAAGGGAAAAAATATACCATACTAGACGTAAAAATCTTTAAAATTCAAACTGAGTAAATAGTTAAAGAATGCAGAGTCTCTAAGGAGACAAACAGGGTGGGTTTTTTGTTTTGGTTTGGTTTGGTTTACATGTTTGCTAAAGTTCATAATGAGTCAAGATTCCACAACAGATAATTTAAAGTAAAATATGAATCTAAATCTTCATAATATACTAGTTCTAATTTGGCAAATTATGCTGCATGCAAAACTAAAAATGTTAAATTATTGCCCCATGGCAGTGGGTTCAAGCCTTTAATCTCAGTACACTGGAGGCAGAGGAAGGTGGATCTCTGTGAGTTGAGGCCCTCCTGGTCTACATAGTGAGTACCAGCCCAGCTGGTACTCCCTTTAGTCCACACACACACACAAAAAAAAGGACTAAAAAAAATAAAAAGAGACCAAAAAAAAAAAAAAATTAAATTAACCAAGTCAACCTTATTTCAAATGTCTTAGCTTTTAAATAACGAAAGTGTTTAGAGCTAATATTTCGTGGGTCTCAAACCTTTCATCTCTAGTTTGCCTACTGCAAAGATTCTAAAGTTGGACTAAATAAATTTTTCTAAAGTAAAAATTTGCCCCGCCCCTCCTAACAATATTTTCTGTGATTTTTTTTTTGTTTGTGGTGTGTGTTGTGTTTTTTGAGGAACATGGTCTCCTGTGTCGCCCAGCGTCTGGAACTCACTCTTGTGGCCAGGTGGGATTTGAACTCCCAAAGATCCCACCTGCCTCTGCCTCCCAAGTGTTCGGATTAAAGGGCGTGCGCCACCTCCGCCCGGGTGCTCTGTGATATTTTCTTATAAGCATATAACATGATAAATATAATTTCTGTCTCTCTTATTGTTACTCACATAGTATAAAAGCATTTTAACTTTCTCAAGTAAATAAAGCGTTAAATAACTTAAAAACAAAAGCTTTTATATTATTACAGCTTTTTTTAAAAAAGCTTGTTTGTTTTGTCTGTATGTTGTAAACAAAACATAAGATTCTGTAAGCAGTGATTATGAGCATGAATTATAGAGACAGAACTACTAAACAATTTTTAAAGGATTATTTTTATTTTCTAACGATGCATATTAGCAATTTTATTCGCATTTTATTCAAAACAAAAAATTTTCATTATGAGGAAAAAAATGAAATGAAGCTTCTGTAATTAATTAGGAAAACAGGTCTGATATATGAATTTAAAGTAAACAGAACTGGCTTTCTTGCTTATAAACACTTCCAGAAATGAAAAATTTCTTTCCCCAAATTACGATCTTAACTCAAATGTTACCAAACCTCAAAATTTAATGCTAAAATTATTTTATTTATCTCTAAATATTATGCTTAAATGTTTGAAATTTTCTAACTGGGAATAATAATTAAAGTTACCAAAGCAATAACTTTATAAAATATGACTGATATACTAAATATAAAGAAAAAAGTAAAATTGTCATATGTGTACTTCTATTTTATTGTTTGAACAGGGCTACTTTGAAACAGAAATTGATTACTACTAGAAAACACCATTATCCGGGCTGGGAAGATGGCTCTTTGTTTAAGAGCACTGACTGCTATTGTGGAGGACCGGGTTCGATCCCCCAGCACCAACATGGCGCCTAAGAAAACGCCGAAACTCAATTCCAGAAGAACTCCAGTTCCAGGGGAATCCGAGACCCGTTCTGACCTCCGTGGCTTTGCACGACCCGGGGTGTGCACAGACCTTACATGCAGACAGCACATTCATACACAACAGGAAAAGAATAAAAGAAAAAGAAAAGAAATTGTTAAAAAAAAAAAAAAGGAAACACCCAATTCTCCTTCCCCCCCCTTAAAACTGTCAATAAATTAGAAAGTAATATATATTCTTGTGTAATTATACAAATGTTCATGTAAAGATTTTTCTTTGTTTTTAATAAAACATGTACTTAAAAAAACAACATGTATTTAAACACTGTTGAAATAATGGATGATGGCCAGGCATGGTGGTGCACCAAGCTTTAATCCCAGCACCTTGGGAGGGCGAGGCAGGTTGGATCTCTGTGAGTTCAAGGACTCGCCTGGGTGTTTAACTATTAGAGGCAAGCTCCAGGTCAGTTGGCTACAGGGAGACCCTGTCTCAAAAAAAAAAAGACTTAAAAAAAAAACAAGGAAGCTAATAAGTTTTTCCTATTTACTTGTTATGCCTTTAATGTTAACAGCAAGTTACATTTTTATTGCTTTTATGCCTATTCTAATATTTCCTTTTCCCACTATCTTGGATTTCTAATAAGCAAAATAAAAGACAAGTGTAAGAACAGATACTTAAGTAATTTAGAACAACTCTAAGTTAGGGGTAAAGGGGTGGATAAGGTTGTAGGTACATATAAAAAAACATTTAATTCAATTCCATACTGAAAAGCATTACCACTATATATAACATTATGTTAGCAGGGACCATGAGCATTACAATTTCATTGATATAGTGGCATGGGAGATGGCTAGAGGTTAAGACGCCCCAATGCTTGCAGGGCCCTGGACAATTCAATCCCCAGCCCACCCCACATGGCGGGCTAAAAACCCTCTTTAACTCCAGTCCAAGGGAATCTGACACCCTCTTCGACACCATCCACGGCCAATAATATTGCAACAACACTGGGTGCACCAACTACATGCAGATAGTACATTCATACCCCCATACAAGGGGGATAAATAAATTAAACAAAAAACTTTCTGCTTAAAAATTAAAGCATCTAATATTATATGAAAGAAGTACACTTTACCTGGATTAGATGAGGCAATGCTTTTAGTGTAAGGCAAAACCAAATTCCCACTTTGCATGGAAGCAAATCATGCCACTGTGGTTTTATCAGCAATCTAAACAGGGAGAGGGCAAACAAACAAACAAAAAAACCCCAACTCAGCCAAAAAGAGAAAGCTGAGGAACAAAATACTTTAAGTGATTATTAATTCTTTTATGAAAATTTAAATTAAAAAAACTGACGAAAGGCTTCAAATAAAAACCCTTAAGACACTTAGAGCTATAACTTTCCTCTTAGGATGCTTTTAAAAGTGTCCCCTAGGTTTTGCTGCGTTGTTGTATTATTATCATTTTCATTCAGTTCCAGGCACAGTTTTTTATTTCTTATTTCTTCCTTGGACCCATTCATTCATTCAGGAGAGTGTTATTTAGCTACTCAGTGTTCTTGTAGGTTGTAGGTTTTATTTTGGTGTTGATATTGCGTTTTATTGCACTGGGTCGAACAGAATGCATGGATTATTTACAATACTTTTGTATTTGTTGGTTTTTCCATGTGCCCCAGTATTTGGTCCATTTTGGAGAATGTTAAATGGGGTGCTGAGTAGAACGTTCGTTTCTCTGGTGTTTTGGGTGGAATATTCAGTCGATGTCTTTTGGGTCCATTTGGTGTTATTGTATCATTCAGTTTCAGATGTCTCTCTGTTCAACCTTTGTCCTGTTGATCTCTATAAAGGACTTAATGGGGTATTAAAGTCCCCTACTGTTGTTGTGCTGGGGTTAATCTGAGTCTTAAGATCCTGAAGAGTTGTCTTTACAAAGTTTGTGCACCAGAATTTGGTACACAAACATTTAAGATTATGAAAACTTCCTGGTTAATTATTCCACTGATAAGGATGTAATGGCCCTATTTGTCTCTTTTGATTTCTTTTCTTTGAAGACTATTTAGTATGATATTGGGGATAGCGGACACTGCTTTCGTTTGTACCATTTGCTTGGAATGGAATATTTTATTCCATTTATACCTTTCACAATAAGTTGGTGTTTGTCCTTAAAATTGAGATGGTTTTCTTGCAGGCCAGCATATAAATGGTTTTGTTTCCTAATCCATTATCCAGTCTATGCCTTTTGATTGGGGAGTTCAGCCATTAATATTAAGGGTTATAATTGAAATGATGGAGTTTTTTTCCTTTCACCTTTTATCCATTTGGACTTTTAGTCTTGGATTCTACTCCTATGTTTCTATTTTTATTAGTTTCTTTTCATAGGTGCTTGAGGATAGTTTGCTCCTCTACTTCTGACCTTTGAATTGGTTCAAGCATTTTCTGGAGAGTTGGTTTTCCGGAACCTTTTATTCTATCATGGAAAAGATGTATGTACCCACACTTTGCAAGTATTCAGATGGTCTCTGGGATGCCCGAGAGTGTTACCAAAGACCACTCAACCAATAAGCAAATATAGGTCTCCTTGAGCCAAGCAAGACTCCTCCGTCAGCAAACACCGCTTTACACTCATCTGCCTGGAAATACGGTTGAGCAAAGTGGGCAGCCATATGTCTGTATTATCCCAAATCTAATTGGCTTTGGCTCTCGCCTCGGAGGAATAACCCATGGCTGATGGCACAAGTTGACCTCCTCTATTGTTAGGAGATGTTATAAACCACCCGAAGACCCTGCCATACTGGACTAGAAGAAATGTGCTTTTTTTAAAGGAATATGGATACATACAGCAAACATCTGTGTCTATACCAATTAAGTAACATACCATAACAATTAGTACGTTTCTTAAATATACCTCATATATCTATTGTGTGTGTCATTAGTAGGATCGAAAGGTATATATTATACTGTTTAAATACTAAATATCTATTTGCGAGTGCTTCATTAGTAGGGATGAAAGGAAAGCCTGGACAAGCTGGCACCCATGAAGAAAAACAGCCAGAACTGACTAGAGACCACCATCAGCTCCAGAGAAAGTATCGACGTGTTTTTGCTTCTATCCACGTGCCCTTTTCTAGCCTAGGGGGAAACAATTTGCGGAAGGAGGGGGGCGTGTGTAGAATGTACGGGCTTCGATTGGGGTTAATGTGAAACTACACACTATGTAGCTGGACACTCATGTTGATCAACACGATTGAACATACAAAGCCCCCCTGGGGATGGTGGGACCCATCCTCTGTGGGTTTGGCGACAACCTGCTTGCAAATGGTTGTACATGAAGGATGCTTGTACTTCAACAAAATTATCACCTATTGTATAAAAAAAAATGAAAAACAAAAAACAAAACAAAAAAAGACGAAAGATGCAGAAAACTTACGGAGATGCACGAATCTGCGTGGGTAGGGTGTGGGGTGGGGAGGGAGAGGGGAAGAGGAGATATATGCATGAATGACATTGAAAGCAGATGTTACTGAAATACACAAGCATCAATCAAAACAATAAATAAAAAAAAACCTAAGACAGTTATTTAATCTGATTACTCTATTCTGAAAATTGCAGTGGCTCCAACAAAATTGCAATATGGATAACATTAATCTGAATCCACAATTATAAATTTTGGGGAGGGAACGGAGTTATAACAGCTTTAATCCTAGCACCTCAGGAGGCAGCGGCAAGGCGGCTGTTTGACTTCAAGCCCGCCTGGTCTACAGAGTGAGTTCCAGGACGCTGTGGTCTCAGGGAGACCCCTGTCTCAAAAAACAAACCAAGAACAAAAAGCACAATACTTGTTGTCTTATGTATGTTGTATGTATGTTTAGTATGTATATTACTAACTGCTCTAAACATTAATAAAAAACTCTCTTTAACGTTGGGCTTTCATCACCTAATATTTTTTTTCGCGTTGCGACTTAACCTAATGAGAATAAGGAGGTGCGACTCTGTGAGTTACGCAATGTCTTCAAGTGGTCAGAACTCGACTACGGACCCTCTCGAGCAAACAAAAAAAAGAATTTTTTTTCTCGGAAGGGTCTTCCTGTACGCCCTAGGCTGTCCATGGAAACTCATAGTCGACCAGGTGGCCTTGAATAACTCTCAAGATGCGTCCTGCCTCTGCCCCACGTGTTTCTACGAACTTTAAGGGTGTGCGCATCCATGCCGGCTGATATCAAAATGGAATTCTTTAAACCTTATGATAACTTTAGCTATAAAAGACTGACCATCACCTAACGTGTTCCCAAGTCTGATAACTCAGATATGGCAACGACAGAAGCATAACAACTCAATTTGGAAAAAAAATAAATGACATTGCATTTGCTGAAGCATTATTCACTGATTTCATGAGGATGGAAGAGGGGTAGAAGTGTCTGATCTCCATCCCACTCTCATCCAAGTCCTGCCCTGCTTTGTGAACTATTTCAGCTATTTATTTCTCTTACAGTATCAATGAAAAAATGGTGGTAACAACACGGAAGTACTGGATGTCCACCCACTCCTCCCTTACTTACTGTCTCTTTGTGACAAACAGACATTCTGTTTGTAACGTTCAGTATAAAAATTTCAAACTAGAGAAAACCTCTAAGAATTCGGCTTAAGATTAAACTCTGTCTTGTAAAGTATGGCACACTTGTCTATAAACCTAAAACATATGTGACAGCATCCCTGGCATGGATAGCCATATGACTTGAATACATATAAAGAGATTTTGTAAAAATTTTAATTATAGTATGTTTGTATGCTCACCTTTCATTTTTTCAGAACACCAAGTTTTTGATACATCTACACTTCATGCCTGTCTTTTTCCTCTTTTCTCTCTTTTTCTACCAAGTAGTTCATCCTGAATGTGGAAAGAATGATGATTACCAGTTATCTTGAATTTATACACTTCACAAGTGTTATCAAGACTCTTTCATGAATACTAGAGGAACATTTATGCAAAGGTAGGTAGGTTCCAACATGATCAAGCAAAATCAATCTTTCACAATAACTGTTGCCATGGTATCCAGGCCTTAAACACATAGGAAGTTCGGCACTGACAATCATGTAGCATTCTCCATAACAATCAAAGTTTTTCTAAGAAAGCATTTAATTTACTTTTTCATTTATTTTAAAATTTTTTTCTTATTTTTAATGTAAAAAAAAAACCCTTAAGACAGTTATTTAATCTGATTTACTCTATTATGAAATGCAGTGGCTCCAACAAATGCAATATGGATAACAAGTATCTGAATCCAAATTATAAATTTTGGGGGAAGGAGGTTACTAATCAGCCTTTAATCCTAGCACTCAGGAGGCAGAGGCAGGCGGATGTCTGTGAGTTCAAGGCCCGCCTGGTCTACAGAGTGAGTTCCAGGACAGCTGGGGCTACAGGGAGACCCTGTCTCAAAAAAAAACAAGAACAAAAAAGCCCAAACTTGTATGTATGTATGTATGTATGTATGTATGTATGTATGTATGTATGAAATTCTCAATAAAATTGTTAAAAAATAACTCTCTTTAACGTGGGCTTTCATCACTTCTATAAAATGAATTTTTTTTTTTTTGTCTTTTCGAGACAGGGTCTTCCTGTAGCCCTAGCTGTCCTGGAACTCACTCTGTAGACCAGGCTGGCCTTGAACTCTCAAAGATGCGCCTGCCTCTGCCATCCAAGTGCTACGATTAAAGGGGTGCGCCACCATGCCCGGCTTATAAAATGAATTCTTAAACCTTATGATAACTTTAGCTATAAAAGACTGACCATCACCTAAGTGTTCCCAAGTGCTGATAATCAGATATGAAGACAGAAGCATAAACAATCAATTTGGAAAAATAAATGACATTTGCAATTTGCTGAAGCATTATTCACTGATTTCATGAGGATGGAAGAGGGGTAGAAGTGTCTGATCTCCATCCCACTCTCATCCAAGTCCTGCCCTGCTTTGTGAACTATTTCAGCTCTTTATTTCTTTCCATGAATCAATGAAAGAAATGGTGGTAAAACGAATGTACTGGATGTCACCCACTCCTCCTTACTTACTGTCTCTTTGGTGCAAACAGACATTCTGTTTGTAAAGTTCAGTATAAAAATTTCAAACTAGAGAAAACCTCTAAGAATTCGGCTTAAGATTAAACTCTGTCTTGTAAAGTATGGCACACTTGTCTATAAACCTAAAACATATGTGACAGCATCCCTGGCATGGATAGCATATGACCTTGAATTACATTAAAGAGATTTTGTAAAAATTTTAATATAGTATGTTTGTATGCTCACCTTTCATTTTTTTCAGAAGCACCAAGTTTTGATACATCTACACTCTTGCCTGTCTTTTTCTTCTTTTCTCTCTTTTTTCTACCAAGTAGTTCATCCTGAATGTGGAAAGAATGATGATTACCAGTTATCTTGAATTTATACACTTCACAAGTGTTATCAAGACTCTTTCATGAATACTAGAGGAACATTTATGCAAAGGTAGGTAGGTTCCAACATGATCAAGCAAAATCAATCTTTCACAATAACTGTTGCCATGGTATCCAGGCCTTAAACACATAGGAAGTTCGGCACTGACAATCATGTAGCATTCTCCATAACAATCAAAGTTTTTCTAAGAAAGCATTTAATTTACTTTTTTCATTTAATTTTAAAAATTTTTTTATTTATTTTTCATGTGTATTAATGTACTGTCTGCATGTAGATTTGTGCACCCATGTAGTGCAACACCATGGAGATCAGAAGAGGGTATCGGATTCCCCTGGAACTGGAGTTAAAGATGGTTCTCAGCTGCCACGTGGGTGCTGGAGACTGAACCCAGGTCCTCTGCAAGAGCAGTTGGCGCTCTTAACTGCTAGGCCATCTATCCAGCCCCTTAATTTACTTTTTATTATCCATGTAACTTTAATAATGTTACTTAAAAATGAGTAAATGTATGTTAATTCGTGGAATGTTTACAAATATGTTTATCTTTAGCATATAAACAAAAATCCATAGCAGAACAGAGTATATTGAATATTAGAACAAAAAAAGTGTAATAAATCTTTTAACAAACTAACCCCTAAAATTTATTTATCTCAAATCTTATTTAATGCTTTTTGGTTTTGTTTTGGGTTTTTTTGGTCTTTTTGAGACAGGGTCTCCCTGCAGCCCCAGCTGTCCTGGAACTCGCTATGTAGACCAGGCTGGTCTCAAAGTCACAGAGATCCCCCTGCCTCTGTCTCCCAAGTGCTGGGACTAAAGGCGGGTACCACCAAGCCCTGGCTTATTTAATATTTTTAAAGCAATCATATCATACAAGAAGTGGTCTTTGAGAAAAAAAAAATCTGGACTCAGTTAAATTAAAAAATTCGATTTAATACATGCCTAATTAGACTAAGGTTCTACTTTCAGCTACATATTGAAATTTCACTAAGTTTTAAACAAACTCAAATGCTATTTATTTATTTGTTTGTTTGTTTGTTTGTTTGTTGTTTGTTTTTGAGACAGGGTCTCCCTGTAGCCCCAACTGGCCTGGAACTCACTCTGTAGACCAGGATGGCCTTGAATTCAGAGATCTGCCTGCCTCTGCCTCTGCCTCTGCCTCTGCCTCCTGAGTGCTGAGATTAAAGGTGTGCTCCATTACGCTCAAATGCAATATTTTTTAAAAGAAGGATTTTTAACCACTCAGCTGGGCATGGTGGCACATACCTTTAATCCTAGCACTCAGGAGGCAGAGGCAGGTGGATCCCTGTGAGTTCAAGGCCAGCTGGGTCTATAAGGAGACCCTGTCTTAACCCCCCCAAAACCCCCCAAAGCAAAAAAAGATTTTTTTTTTACAAAAAAGGATTTTTAAAAAGTTCATGTGTTCTTGGCTTAAAACTCAATCAAGAAATTACTGAGAACAAGGACCACATGTAGAAAATAGAAATTTACATCACTTGAGAAATAAATGTCTGGGATTCCATTTAAAATAAAGGAGGCTAGGTCACTTATTTATCACCAATACTTACCAGCTGTTTTTCCAGGTAGATTGACCACACCACAGCATAATGACCCACTGTGAGAATAATGAACAAGAGTAATGCCAGCTCAGCATTGCTCATTTTTCTCACTCGTCTGTAGTAGAATACAGGCTGTCGCCAATCTGGAAGTCCATTGATCAGAATATCATCATACCTATAGAAGCAAATGTAAGTTTTCACAGGGAGTTTAATATAAAGCAAAACTAAAACAAACAAAAACTTTGTTTAACATAAACCTATGTTTAAAAAGAATAAAAAGAATTTCAAAGATAGGTAATAGTAATATAACTTTACCAGCATTATAATGCCTAGAAAATTCAAAACACTGTATGTGGCTTCAGTAACTGACAATCCTCAGAAGATCCACAGTGGCAACACACTGTGGATGCCAGATCTCATGTTTTACAGTACCCAATGTCCTGGAATGACATCTACGTTAGAGTAGCTACATGTTCCCTACCTGCATACACTGTCTATAGAAAATTTTCTACCACAGAAATCAGCAACAAAAAGGAGGATCTCAAGGGGGAAAAAGAAATAAAATCAGAGCTGTATCAATTACATATTATGCGAATGAATTATACATTAATTGATCCAAACTCAGGATACATTTTTAAGCAGTACTTTTATTTCTACCTTCACTATAATGGTGGTTGAATGTTGAAAGATCTATAGATATCGGGGCTGGAGAGATAGCCTAGCGGTTAAGAGCACCGACTGCTCTTGCAGAGGACCCGGGTTCGATCCCCAGCACCCACATGGCGGCTAAGAACCGTCTGTAACTCCAATTCCAGGAGAACTCCAGTTCCAGGGGAATTCAAGACCCTCTTCTGACCTCCGTGGCATTGCACGACACGGGTACACAAACCTGCATGCAGACAGTACATTCATACACATACAAAAAATAAATAAAATAAAAAAAAAGATCTATAGATATCATTTTATCAAAGACTCTTAATGACATAAAGGTAAATGGTGTCTTTTGATTTTGCAGAGCTCATGTTCCTTTAAAAAACAAAAAACCTCAACAGATCCCAAATTAGAAAAGACATGAAAACAACCTATGTCAGAACCCTCAATGAAAATATTTACTTGTGGTGCTGGAGAGATGGCCTAGCGGTTAAGAGCACCGACTGCTCTTGCAGAGGACCCGGGTTCGATCCCCAGCACCCACATGGTGGCTGAGAACTGTCTTTAACTCCAGTTCCAGGGGAATCTGACACCCTCTTCTGACCTCCGTGGCATTGCACAACACGGGTGCACAGACCTGCATGCAGAAAGTACATTCATACACATGAAAAATAATTAATAAAAAATTAAAAAAAACATTTACTTGTAAACACTTAAATAGCAGTTTCCTCACTGGTGGCTTTTGCTGGAAGGAAAAACATTAATAGGGAATAGCTTCTCTTATAATGCATTTAAATCATCATTCTTGGTACTACCAGGCTTGAAAAGTTGTTTTAAAATAAAAAATTAACTGAATTTAAATTTACCTATCAGTTACTGAGGCAAATATTTTTAAGGTTAAAAATAAGGAATTTCTGATTATAAAACAAACTCAAAATGATCATACATACTGTATGCTCAACACACACAACCTGTTAATCTTAATTGAAGCAACTCATTAAATATTCTAATCACACTATTTCCAGAATTAAACCTTCACTGAAAGGCCTAATTTGGTGCAACACATTGACCAAAATATTTTAATTAAAAATATTCTGAGTTAGTTGCAGGCCTAATTACAGGAATAGAAATAGGGCCTATATTGTCAGGCAGGTCAGCAGAGCTCAGTAGTAGGTTTTTCTCAAGTAAATTGACCGATCTAGGAATAATAGCGCAGCTGCTAAACTGCCAGTCTTGACATGTAAATCAATTTAAATGCAACAACTGCAGTGGCTACTTTGATAGTTATTAAATTGATACCTTGGAGATATGCTAAAAAAAAAAAAAAAGCAGAGGGTTTCTTATAGGAAACTTCTTTTTTTTTTTAATAGAAAAACATTGGTTATTAATATAAGATATATTTTATTAGCTAATATTTAAAAACCTGACTTCAGAATCAACTTCAGTTATTAATTCTACTATATCAGAACAACCAAAGGGCAAAAGAAAAGGATATTTATAAAAGTCAAATTAGAACATTATTTTGTAGTGACAGGGCCACACAAAATTTGGTGTTAAATTTCTTCTTTGTCAGTATTTGTAGAATTTCTTAAATGTTTGTTTCAAGATATATTATGGCTTCCCAAAAAACTTATTTCTGTCTTCAAATTTTATATTTAAGTCTATCTTTTAAAAACTTGCTCATTTTAATTTAGATAGAGATAAAAAGGTTTCAATTAGTATACACAAGATCACCATATCCAAATGAAGACAAATGAATGTTAAGTCCGATGTTTATTCAAAAGCCAATTCTACTTCAGAGTTGAGAAGAAATACAAGTAATGAAAAATCATTGTTTTTAGTAAATCTCTCCCATGAAATACTTTCTAAGAAGTATGGGCATTAATAAAGAATATTTGAGAAAGTAGAGATGACTCTTTACTAGCATTAATAAATTTGTTAAAGCTGTTTTGGATCTAAACTGTATTGGAAGAAAGCATATTTGGACTCCTAACTAAGAACATTCTATCAAATATTTCATCACCATCACTTTTAAAAGCTACCATTTTTCTATCATACATATAAATTGTATGTAGTATATACTCAAATTCAAATGCATGGACTACATCAAACACCAGATATTTACTAGGCTATGTCTGCCACTCTAAACAACAGTGTCCAAAGATTAAGCGTATAGTCAATGCGCTATTGATTTTACTATCAATGAACATTATGGCTCACACGACTGGCCATTTTAAGGGAACTCAGTCTCTATAATAGTTCACTTTTTAGAATGTATCCTTGTAAAAGATAAATTACTACCTTCCTGGTGAAACACAAAAAAGACAAATGCACTTTTTAAAATACACATAAATACTATTTTAATAAGTTATTTAAGAAAAACATTGTGTTGACAACACAAAATTTGAAAGATCATTTTATTATCCTTTTTTATATTTAAACACATAACTGCTAAAATGTTCTCTGAGTCTAATGCAAACTATTCTTAACTGTTCTTAATAATTAAAACCAGATTAAGAATGTACAAATGTGTAAACATGGTATAAGTTACACAAAGCAAATCTTTATCATAAAAAAACACTAATGCAAAAAAATCATGGAACTATAACCACATTTTCTTGAAACTTAAAACATTGATTTTTCTATACACTTAACAAATGGCCTACTATATGTTTGCTCCTTAGTCTAATATACACGGGTTACCAGCAGAAAACATTTATAGTAATTTAAAATAGAAATAAAAAATCACAAATATATAATCAAAATGAAATTGTTAGTACAAAAATGAAAAAAATAATTCTAACATTTGTCAGAAGTATGAATTTCCTATCATATAAAGCTTGACTTTATAGCTTAAAAAATAACACAGTTTTCATGTAGGTGAGATTTAAAACTCTCCACTACAGAAATCATGAACAAGAAATAAGACTAAATTAACTCATCTCATACCTCTTTAAAATATGTTATATAAAAAAAACAACAAAAAACAAAAAAATATTATGTATGTATTTGCCAAAATTGTGGAACACAGCATTTTATATAATGTATAAGTATCTTATATCTCTAATTGTGGGAAGATGCTAACTGTAATTTCTTATTCATAGATTTGAACACATCTGTAATCAAATTTATAATAATCGTGTAATGGACTTATAAAAGTTTTAGTAAACTAATGCTATATTTTAAATTGTGTTTTCATATAAAACACGATTTTATTTGGTAAATTATAAATGACAGTTTTACAAGTATAATATAAATAAGAGACCAAAGGTTTTTTTTTTTGGTCTCTTCGAGACAGGGTCTCCCTGTAGCCCCAGCTGTCCTGGAACTCACTCTGTAGACCAGGCTGGCCTTGAACTCACAAAGATCCTCCTGCCTCTGCCTCCAGGAGTGCTTTTTTTTTTCTTTTGACCAAAGAAATTTTAAGTTGTACAATTAGATTAATAGAAATTTATATATTTATAAATATATATACATCAAACTTATAATAGATTTTAAACAAAAGTAAATATGTTCCTATTATTAAGAGTGCTGGGGCTGGAGAGATGGCCTAGCAGTTAAGAGCGCCTACAGCTCTTGCAGAGGACCCAGGTTCAATCCCCAGCACCCACATGGCGGCTGAGAGCCATCTTTAACTCCAGTTCCAGGGGAATCGGACACCCTCTTCTGACCTCTGAGGCATTGCATGACACGGGTGCACAGACCTACATGCAGACAGTACATTCATACACATAAAAAATAAATAAAAATTAAAAAAATAGTGCAATCTAGTCCATATACATAGCTACTGGCATTCAGAACTTCAGCTATAATTCTGAGAACTTGTATAGAAATTGATGTTGAAACATAGGCAGGTCCCTCAAGTTAGCAAGCTAGAGTTCAGGAAAGGCTGCTACGCCAAAATTCAATATACTAATCAGGAAAACCTATTAATTCTATGCTATCATCTATGCCTTTGATGGATGGAGATGTTTAACGGTTTTTCAGAAGTTTTCCTAAGAATCTAATAAAAAAAAAAAAAACAAAAAAGCATGTCCAGACAAAGGCGTTTATGTGAATGTTCATAGATCACTGTTCATCAATGAAAATGGCAAAAAACCCATAGGTTCATCAAATGGTGAATGGATAAGCAAAAATGGTATAGCTACACAATGGAATAGTATTTAGTAATAAAAAAGTATTCAGTAATAAAAAAGGCTAGGTTACAACTTGAAAAAATATCTCATAAACATTATACTAATAGAAAGAAGCCAGATGTGATAGACTGCATACTGAATGATTTTGCTTACAAGAAATGTGTAGAAAAGGCAAGTTCATAAACACATTGGACACATCTATGACGTGGTGGGTGGGGGTGCTGGAGCTCAGAATGGGAATTGCTTACAAATGGACTTGAGGGACATTTCTGAAAAATGCAAATGTTCTTAAAAAGATTATAGTGACAGTATGTAAAATTCTGTATAATCATTTAAACACCACTAAATTGTATACTTAAAGCAGGTGGCTTCTATAACATGCAATTTATGCCCAAATAAGGCTGTTACAAAAGAAAATAAAGCTATCTTTTTCTGAAGAAAAAAGTTATTCCATTTGCTAATTTGTTTATTGCACTGCTATTCCTTTTTTTCTCACCAAAATATAAATAAGGCATCTGATTTTAGTGAGAGCACAACTACATGTACGGAAAATAAACAGGAAACACATCTATGACAATTTTTCAAATTGTAAATTTGAAAATTATAAATTGAAGGTTACACTTTTAAATGCACTTGTTCAATGAATATTTATGATGAATAGTTGTGTCAGCAAAAGTTATTTTGTAAGAGCAGTATAAGATGCTGTTTTGTCTTTAAGAAGTTTGAAGCCTGACTTAGAAAGGCCTATAGAGCCTTCTTTCTCCTAGATGTCTAAATGCACACAGGTCACCTGGCCTCAGGCACAAGCTTTAGAGGAGTGATTCTCAGCTTGATTAGTTAAGACTTTTGCCTCAAGGAAAACCAGTTACCAAAGAGTTACTTGTGCCTCCAGGGGTGTAAATACTACAGAAGTTTGTGTAACTGTCAAGTTCATTTTTTTTTTCTACTAACACTCTAAAGTAAATGCAGAAGGAACTAATCCTAGAGAAATAATGTCAGGAGGAATCTATGTTAATGCGAAAACAAGTGACATGTAAGAAGTTATCTGCTCTGAAAAGATATAATTTTAGTAATTGAAAGAAATTATTACAAAGTTTACTGACTTCTAAGACAAAGATCAGCAAAAAAAATTTCATTGCTGAAGATGTTAGAAGAAAAAAGCAAGTTATCTTTACAGATGCATTCTTGTGTGAAACAAAACTAGCGGTTCACTAAAGGAAACTAACTAGAAACTGCACAGAATGACCAACACTCTTTCAACACACTTTCTAGGACTCAATACTACAGATTTTCTCAAACCAAAGGAATGTCTAACTATGGTACCTATACCAATGCCAGTCCTGTTATAAAGCAAAGAACTTTGAATCACTTTACAATCTGAGGAAGTGAGAACCAGGATGCAGAATAATTCAAGATGATTTATTTGAAACAAAATTCAGAATGTCACATAGCATACTTCTGGGGTTGTTTTTAAAATGCTTTAGTCCATAGACAGATATAAATATTTAGGCTATCTTGAGCTTAAGTATTCTGCTTAACTATTCTTTTCAAACTTCCAATGTGGCCCACTATTATCTCATGAAATTAATTTTTTTGGACCCCAAACAGCATTATTGTTGTGCTTAGTTTGTTTCTTTAAAAAAAAAAAAAATAGCCCAGAAAAGAAAAATCAGTCTGTTTCATCTGCAATAAATGTCTTGGAAACTTCTGTTTCAGTTGTGTCTGTATCCTGAAGGATGATTTAAAGCGTTTCTAGCCGGGCGTGGTGGTGCACGCCTTTAATCCTAGCACTTGAGAGGCAGAGGCAGGTGGATCTTTGTTGAGTTCAAGGCCAGCCCAGTCTACACAGTGAGTTCCAGGACAGCTGCGGCTACAGGGAGACCCTGTCTCGAAAAGGCCAAAAAATAAAAATAAAAATAAAAAATAAACAAATAAATAGTTTCTTACTATAGATCTAACTTAAACTTGGAAAGACCTCACAACTGGATCTACATTCCATACATTCTAGAATAGAATAACGGGTCCTCAGTGATCTCCTGTGAGTCACTGACACTAAAAACCACTATATAGGTACATGAATGCTCTTTTGAAAGAGGCATGGGGAAGTCTGAGTGAGGGACTGCCTCTATTCTGAGGTTTTATCAGACATAGAAGCATTGAAGCACAAGGATAGGGAAAGAGGCAAAAGAAACGAGGAAGCAATGAATATTTTTATTACACTCATATCTTCTAGAGCTAATGCAAGTCTTTTCTCTTATAACTTGGGTTATTTGAGAAGTGAAGAAGCATCAGGAAAGTATTTTAACATGGCTGACTAAAACGGTAATTTTAAACATTTAAGGAAGAAGGGGGCATAGGGACAGTGGGACCACCAATTACAGATCGGAGCCTATTAATGACACATTGTAAAGAATATACACTTAGTTGAAGTCAAGTAACACTTGTTATTTCCAAAGATAAACACCCATGATAAACATCTTTTCTAATGAAGCAAAACTTACTAATGTATGACTCATGATCCTAAAGTCTATAATTAGTGAATCAACTTAGTGATTCACTAGTTCAATAAAAATGAACTCTGTTCTGGCTGGGTATGGTGGCACATGCCTTTAATCCCAGCACTCAGGAGTCAGAGGCAGGCAGATCTCTGTGAGTTCAAGGCCAGCCTGGTGGTCTACATAGTGAGTTTCAGGACAGCTGGGGCTACAGAGAGACCCTGTCTCAAAAAGACCAAAAGAAAAAAGAAAAAGAACTCTGTTTTAAACATAGATTTGTAAAAAGTGTGCTTCTTAGAAGAAACAAAAAACTAATGTAATGAGATCTCTGTGAGTTCAAGGCCAGCCTGGTCTACATAGTGAGTTCCAGGACAGTTGGGGCTACAGAAAGACCCTGTCTCAAAAAGACCACACACACAAAAAAAGAACTCTGTTCTAAACATAAATTTGTAAAACAGTGTGCTTCTTAGAAGAAACAAAAAACTAATGTAATGAGAGGTAATTCTTTCCTTTTAAAGGCTGTACCATGAAATTTTTCCATCTTAAAAATTAAAATGAATACTCACCTCTGCCTTCTTTCATCATCCTTTAAAACTTCATAAATGGCCACCAACTAAAATAGAAGCATTGCTTTAAAATAAAAATACTTACAATGAAAAGAATTCACATAGGAGGGTAAAGGCTCTATAAAGGCTCTATAAACAGAAAACCCTATGTGATGATATATATAATAAAGCCAGCCTGGTCTATAGAGCGAGTTCCAGGACAGCTGGGGCTACAGGGAGACCCTGTCTCGAAAATACCAAAAATAAAATAAAATAAAATAAAATAAAGTCAAAATCTTTTTTTTAAGTCAAAATCTTAATAATAACATTTTGTATTTTGGGAAATAACTTACAAAGTTTAAAAAAATGTCTGATATTAAAATGAGTGTGAAAGATATAAAAGTAATAATCTACTTTAAATATATTTTAAGAGCAAGAACTATAATTTAGGCAAGAAAATTATGACAGTTATGGGCCTCCAACAACTTAGAAATTCTAATAACAAAATGTTGGTTAAAAAAAATTTCATTTAAGGGGCTGGAGAGATAGCCTAGCGGTTAAGAGCACCGACTGCTCTTGCAGAGGATCCGGGTTCGATCCCCAGCACCCACATGGCGGCTGAGAACCGTCTGTAACTCCAATTCCGGGGAGAACTCCAGTTCCAGGGGAATCCGAGACCCTCTTCTGAACTCCGCGGTGTTGCACGACACGGATGCACAAACCTACATGCAGAAAGTACATTCATACACATTCAAAAATAAAAAAAAGAAAAAAAATTCCATTTAAAGAAAGTAATAAAAATCTGTCATACACTTAGACTATTTCATGTTCAAATGAAAATATTCTACATGTAAGTTAATATATTTATCATCAACATATTAATACAACTGTCACTATATATTTACACACACACACATATATATATATTAAAAATTAGCATTTTACTTACTTGTCTGAACTGAGTTTCTGCATCTTCATCTTTGTTCTTGTCTGGATGTAAGGTTAGTGAAAGCTTACGATACGCTTTTCTGATGTCTGCAGATGAAGCATCCTGGATTGGTAGGGGGAGGGGGAAAATACAAAGCAAACTTTGTCAGAAAAAGAAATTCCCAGAACCTTATTAGAGATCTGAGAAGACAGCCAACCAAGTGCAGGACCCCGGGCAATGTAATTTGAGCAATCAGTCTAACAACCATATTATGCAGCTAGCCTGGCCCACATGACTGAACAATTATTCAGTCTAATTTGGCTCTCTTAACTTTTCATTACCATACAGTCATTTAAAGAAGACAGTATTTGGCAAAACTTTTCAAACTTCCCTCCCTAAAATTAACCAATAAATCCTTTTCAGTAATTAAGAGATCAAAAAGAAACAAACTAAAAATTAATACATCTGCATGCCTTCAAAGAAGGTCTTTATATATTTGAGAATCTTAAAGTCAGTTTCTGGATCCCAGGCTCATTAATGTATAGTTTCTTTACTGATAATTATATTGAATTTACCATCCAGCAACAACTATAGAAGCTCAACTTCGTGTCAAAAAAAGTGTATTTTAAGAGAGTTAAATTTGTATTTGTACAAAAAGAGCTATAATTAATAAACGGTCATGTGTATTATATTTAACTTTTTTTTTTTAGTAACATATTCACCATTGTAGAGGTTCCTCAGTCTGGTTCCTAGAAGTAAATTTGCCCATTATCTATGAATTACTAATACAATTTATTTTATTTATTTATTTATTTTTGGTCTTTTCGAGACAGGGTCTCCCTGTAGCCCCAGCTGTCCTGGAACTCACTCTGTAGACCAGGCTGGCCTTGATTTAAAGTATGTACAATTTAAAGTATGTACAAGGTCTGCCAGGCGTGGTGGTGCACACCTTTAATCCTAGCACTTGGGAGGCAGAGGCAGGTGGATCTTTGTGAATACAAGGCCAGCCTGGTCTACAGAGCAAGTTCCAGGACAGCTGGGGCTACAGGGAGACCCTGTCTCAAGAAAAGACCAAAAAAAAAGTATGTACAAGGTTACAATGGTTTGGTACTTCAGATTAGTTGGATGTTAAAATTAAATGCAATCAGGGGAGCAGGAGGAGTAGAAATAATGCAAATATAATACTCATGTACAAAATTCTCAAAAATGTATTTTAAAAATTATATGAAATCAAAAGCAATTTGAACAAAAAATATGTAATCTTGTGTATACAGTTAAGAAAACAGCATCACCCTAGAGGGAATAAATACATATCAATAACAAAAAATACACTATCGAATTAGCATTTAAAAAAACTTTATGTCCACTCTATTTAAAAAATATATTCTTGAGGAAAAAATGATAGTAAAACTGCCTATTAAGTTTTATTTGATATCTATCTATCTATCTAATTAATCACTATTTACTATTTTAGTGAAATTGCTAAATACTAAAACCAACACAAAAATCTATGTACCTGAGACTAAACAGTTGTTAAAAAAAAACAGATTTGCAGGGCTGCAGAGATGGCTCAGTGGTTAAGAACACTGGCTGCTCTTGCAGAGGACCTGGGTTCAATTCCCAGCACCCACATGGTGGCTGACAACCATCTATAACTCCAGTTCCAGGGGATCTGACATCCTCTTCTGACTTCCACAGGCATTGCACAGCATAGGTGCACTTATATGCATGCAATACACTCATACACATAAAATAGAAATAATAAATAAAATATTAAAAAATAGACTTGGATGAAGAAAGGAAGGAAAGAAAGAAGAAAAGAATGAATGAACAAACCACAATTAGTCTGTCAAAATTTTGTAAAGAAGCCATTACTTTCATGATTGAGTTTCTGGGGCTTGCCGCTTCATGCTGGCATGCTAGCCTAGCTGTGAATACTTTGGTGACTTATAGAGTGCTGAGGAGCCATATAATCAAGAGAGTAAATTTTGCAGATGATCTGTTTGTATTTTTTCATTTTAAATTTGCTTAGGGAAACTGATGTGCTTCCCATATTAGACTAAAGATAATGCATACTAGAAAGGGGTAGCTATTTAATTAATGGACATGTGTGAGAATCATGCTGTCATGCAAAAAGTCCAAGTGTCAGGGGCTAGAGAGATGGCTCAGCAGTTAAGAGTGCCGACTGCTCTTGCAGAGGACCAGGGTTCAATTCCCAGCACCCAGATGGTGGCTAAGAACCATCTTTAACTCCAGTTCCAGGGGAATCCGACACCCTCTTCTGACCTCCGCATGACATGGGTGCACCAACCTACATGCAGATAGTACACTCATACACATAAAAAATAATAAATAGGGCTGGAGAGATGGCCTAGCAGTTAAGAGCGCCGACTGCTCTTGCAGAGGACCTGGGTTCAATCCCCAGCACCCACATGGCGGCTGAGAACCGTCTTTAACTCCAGTTCCAGGGGAATGCAACACCCTTTTCTGACTTCCACGGCATTGCACGACACAGGTGCACAAATCTGCATGCAGACAGTACATTCATACACATAAAAAAAATAAATAAAATAAATAAAAAATAAAAAAATGTCCAAGTGTCAAATGAATAATCATTCTCTAGTTGGGATTTTAAATGTAATTATATTATGACTATTTCAGATAAATTCCAAAAGTAGATTGCTTATAAAGTACAAAGGTTTTTTTATTATAAAATTATGTTCAGCATATAACACCTATGTCTTATTTAAAAATAAAAATGACTATTAGTCACTCAAGGCATTTCGCTGCTTCTAATCTTGTCATTATCCCAATCCTCCAATTTTCTGCCACATTTTGTATCCAGATATAAGTTGACCAGAAGGTTCTCCTTTTTCAACACCTTCAGAAATTACCAGGAGTCTCTATGAACCATGCTTTCCCATCGCTTTAGCTTTATCTCCCAACCTTGGCAGCTTATCTTGCTGGTCTCACAGATCTTTAGGTTCAACCTCAGGTTGTTTTTCACTCAGCTACATAAAACGGACAAGGAGCTGGCTTCTCAGGCTACACACAAACACTGAGGATCTTCCTCTTGAAATTCTACCAGTAGAGTTATTTCCCCAATAAGCTCTATCATAGTAGCTATACTTCCCAAAACTATCTAAAAAGACATATTCCAGATAATCTGTACATTGCTATAACTTATGTGTTCATTTAACATGAGGCATTTAATCAATATTTATTTAAACCACATAAAAATCTATTACATAAGTACAGTTATTATTGGGCCCATTTTACAAGTAAGGCAGGGAGAGATTTAAGTAAAACATTCAAATTTATACTGTTTGCACAGAGATGCAAACAGAATTCAACACAAAAAATGTTACTTCAGAATCAGCTCTATGTTTACTGTTTAACTTCAGATTTGAGCTTAGATTCTTCAAAAGAGGAAGACATTGAGAATAACTGTTACTTTCTTACTATCTGATTATTACAGGGAACATGTTAATTCACAGAACCATAATGTAAACATGTTCAAGTGAAGCTCAGGTTCTTCTAGAGGCTGGAGGTTTTTGAGGTGAGGTCTCTCCGTGTTGGCCATGCTATCTTCAAACTCCTAAGGTCAAGTGATCTTCCTGCCTCAGTCTCTTGAACAGCTGAAAATATAGGCACATACCACCTAGCACCAAACTACTCCCAAGTGAACTGGGCTGGAGAGATGGCCTAGCGGTTAAGAGTGCCAACCGCTCTTACAGAGAACCCAGGTTCGATCCCCAGCACCCACATGGTGGCTGAGAACCGTCTGAAATTCCAATTCCAGGAGAACTCCAGTTCCAGGGGAATCCGACGCCCTCTTCTGACCTCCGCGGCATTGCACGACACGGGTGCACAGACCTGCATGCAGACAGTACATTCATACACATACAGAAATAAATAAAAATTAAAAAAATAAAAAAAAAAAATAAAGACCCTGATGTGTGCTGCCTTCTCGAAACATTTTATATTGTATTGCTATTCGAGACACAAGTTCAGAACATACATCTCTTAGATTTGGCAGAACAGGCCTTTTATCTCCTTGGCTTACAGAGAAAAGTTTCCATCTTCAACACTGCTGCTATCAAGAGATCTACAGCGGGGGAGTGGTGGCGCACGCCTTTAATCCTAGCACTTGGGAGGCAGAGGCAGGTGGATCTTTGTGAGTTCAAGGCCAGCCTGGTCTACAGAGTGAGTTCCAGGACACCTGGGACTACAGGGAGATCCTGTCTCGAAAAGACCAAAACAAACAAACAAACATAAAACAAAAACAGATCTACTAGATTAATTTGTCTTGATTCTATTCTATTCTATTCTATTCTATTCTATTCTATTCTATTCTATTCTATTCTATT